>CM042018.1:115035000-115635000 GCA_023525975.1 Smallanthus sonchifolius | reverse complement strand
AGAACTTGACCCTCATTGAGTTTGAGTTCTAAATGCAATGGCAAAGGTGACAAAACAAAAGAAACATCGTCGATATGAAACTCGGCCAACAAGTCTTTCGCAAACTTGCGTTGAGTCATAATGAGACCAGAGGCAGTCTTAAGAACTCCAACACCCAAAAAATAGTTAAGGTTGTCAAGATCTTTGATTGAAATGTGGAATGTAAGAAAGTCTTTAAAGCAGACATCTCCTGTTTATCATTACCCGTAAGGAGAATGTCATCCACATAAATAGCCACATGAACAACAGAATCTTCCATGGTCTTTGAAAACAAAGAATAATCATTCGGACAATGCATATAGCCTTTGGTTTTGACAGATTTAGATAACTTTCCATACCATTGGCGAGAGTCATGTTTCAAACCATAAAGAGACTTCTTGAGTTTGAGAGCATGATCAGGAGAAGGTAATTACATGCCACGAGGAGGACTATGTTGGATATATGATTTTCGATCGTCAATTAAGTCAATGTTACTAACGAGGTACGATCCAAAGAGTTACACCTTAGGCAACGAGCAAATATATAATATTTAATTGTTAAATATTATAATTCACGAAAGACGGATTTATTAAACGGTGGATTAATATTTAGAGAAATATTTATCGATGGTTGAGTTAATTAATTATTTAGTGAAATAATAATATAGGGGAATAAATGTTTAATATGTAAAACATTTAAAAAATACAATTTTACAGATTATTTATAATTAGTTAAAATACAGGGTTTAATAATTAATAGTTAATTATTAATAGGGTATTACTGGTTAATACCCCAGGGGCCCGGTGTGTAATTATAATGGTTATAAATATATAATTATAATTAACCCTAAAACCCTAATCACTCCCAACCCTAATCGGCGCCCCCTCCTCTCCTTGCGAGCTCCAACGCCGCCGAGCACCCTTGCGTCGCCGCCATCATCGCGTGTCTATGTGACGGGTTAGCTTGTTTGCGGGTTTTCGTGATCCTGTCATCTAGAGTGACATTCGTTGATCTAAGGTGTTTTGATTTGGTTATCGTCGAAGGTACAATCTTTGAACACCCTATGGTTGGATTTTATTATATTGTTTATACGCGTGTAATCGGATCACTGTCTGGAATCCAGATCTGATCTGCTATTGTACTCTGAATTGCTTACGCTTAAATATATCTGATTTATTTATTTAAAAGAGTTTAAATATTTATTGTTTTAAAAGTTAAAACTAGTACAATGATTCCCAATAGAGGGTATCAGAGCCACGCGTTTAGACATATTTTTTTATTTGTCAAAACTTTTGTTTGACATAAGGTGGAACCTTTTTTCGTTTGTTTTGATTGTGTTGAATGAATCGAGCACTAGAGACATGTGGTTGTATTGTTTGTGTTGGTTGTTTCTCTTTGTATTTTTATGGGTTATTTGGAACCTCATTGTAATAGTTAGGTTTATTTTATTTATTTATTTTTAGTGTATTTGTAAATAAATATTGTAATCCTAAAGAGACGAAAACTAGAAGACCAAAGCGTACAATGACAGGATTAAAGATGGAGATCTTAGACTAAGTTGGATATAGCAGATTTGTTGACTTTGTTATCCGTTAGACCGGTCCGGTTATCGTTTGATGGCACGAACAAAACCGGACAATTTTTCTAGTTGCTCGGTTCTATGTTTTATTTACTTTTGTGGTTGTGATAGAATTATTTAGGATAATAATTAAGCCGCAAAATTTTTATAAAACTTTTGACACAATTTAAAAACGACGAGATTATTAAACTGTTTATTTTTCTCGGAAAGTTAATTAAATAAAAATGTGTTTTATTTAAAAATAAAAACAAGTTTTAAATTTGATAGTTTTATTTAAAACAAAGTTTAAATTAATTAAAGAGTTGATTAGTTTAAAATTAGTTCGTGACAAATGAACAATTTAGATTAAATAAGATATTTAATATTGGATTGTGTCGAGTGTTGAAAGTCATTTCACGAACTAAAATTAGTATAATCGGTTTACTAAAATTGCACGACTTGAATCATGCTTCTCGTCATCCAAAATGTTTTTGGCCCGAAACGGTAAATTTAAAACATTAAAGAAATCCAATATATAAAATCGATATTTCTGCGTCACCCTAAATTGTAACACTTCAACTGATCTATCTGAACCCCTGGTGTTAGCGAATTACCCTGCATCCGGCCCTACGGTTTTGGTTTAAGGTAGAACCGCGTTTGCTGAGTTACTTAGGCCGGGTCTACAATTATAATTGAAGGACAAATATCACTTAAGTCGTTTAAGTAGGCATAGTTGAGGGAAACGTATCCAAGCTTGACAATATTCGTCATGCCCCTCAAACCGAGAATTGTATAGTTGATACAATTGGTAATCATTACCTACCTATCTAGCTATGCCAGTGGAGAGTGCTCAGCCTCTCACTAAGACATGGGGAATCGGGATCTCATTCCTAATTATATAATTTTGCAATTGGGTCATAAAATTTTAATTAGGACGTTAGACATGAAAATACTAAAACTTTATTTTGAATTTTGTAGATGTCTAACGAATCAAATCCCAACTCCTCATTTTCCCTAAAGTCAATCCTTAAGAAGGTTAAGCTTGACAACTCCAACTTCATGGACTGGTTCCGAAACCTGAAGATTGTCATCAGGGCTGAGAACAAAATGTAAGTTCTCGAGGAACCAATCCCGAAAGAACCATCTACTGCTACGGGCCTGGCCCGTAAGACCTGGGATAAGCATGTTTAAGACTCTATCAAGGTCACTTGCTTGATGCTGGTATCTATGATACCAGAACTTCAGAAGAATCTGGTGGATATGACATCATACGACATGATCAAGCAAATGTAGGAAATGTTCTAACATCAAGCCCGTCATGAACGCTTTGAGGTGATGAGATCACTGATAAGCTGTCGTATGCAAGAAAGTTCTTCGGTCAGCACACATGTGTTGAAGATGAAGGGGGTACATTGATCATCTTTCATATCTTAACTCCCTTTTAAGCAATGAATTGGCCGGGGATATAATCCTTAACTCGCTGACAAAATCCTATGATCAGTTCACTTTGAACTACAATATGAATGCTTCGGGCAAGACTGTTCCGGAGTTGCATATGATACTAAAGACTGCCAAAATGAACTTACCAACTTCTGCAAAGTCCGGTTCAGTGTTAATGATCAAGGAGGGTCGAGTCAGGAAATCTGAAGCCAAGGGAAAATGCAAGAAAAGCTTCAAGGGCAAAGGCAAAGTTGTTGCCAAGAAACCTCTGAAGGATGTCAAATGCTTTCATTGTGATGAAGCAGGACATCGGAGGAGGAACTGCCCAAAGTATCTAGCCGAGTTGAAGCAGAAGAAGTCTGCTGGAGGACAGTCCTCGGGTATGTTCGTTATTGAGATCTTCTCTCTGTCTAGCAAATCTTGGGTGTTTGACACTAGATGTGGTTATCACATTTTTAATGATTTGCAGGGACTAAAGAAGGTTGGGAAGCTGAAGCAAGGCGACCTGGAGCTCCATGTGGGAAATAGGCAAAAGGTTGCAGTGAAGACTGTAGGTGAATACACTCTTTTACTTCCTTCTGGTTTAGAACTTGTTTTGAACAATGTTTATTTTATTCCTAATTTGTCTAGGAATATTGTTTCAGTATCCATTTTGCGGGAACAAGGATTTAATTATGCTTTTGACAATGATTTCATTTCTGCATATTTAAATGATTTGTTTTATTTTTCTCCAAAGCCTCATAATGGAATCTATGAGATAGAAGTCCATGAAAATAACGTTCTATTTAACATCTCCTCCAAACGTACGAAATAGGATTTCAATGATACGTATCTCTGGCATTGTAGACTTGGACACATAAACAAGAATCGCATGAAGAAACCCCAGACCGCTGGAATTCTGAATTCTATAGGTCAAGAGACATTTGATGATTGTGAATCATATTTAAGTGGAAAGCTAACCAAGGCTCCTTTTACCAGTATCGGTCAAAGGGCTAAGGATCTGTTAGGACTCGTACATACTGATGTATGTGGTCAATTCAGAACAATGTCTAGAAGCGGAGAGAGATACTTCGTTACATTTACTGATGACTTCAGTAGATATGGTTATGTTTATCTTATGAAGCATAAACATGAAACGTTTGAAATGTTCAAGCAATACCAGAACGAAGTACAAAATCAACTTGGTAAGATGATTAAGATGCTTCAATCTGATCGAGGTGGTGAATATCTTAGTCAAGAGTTTGACGAACATCTAAAGAAATGTGGGATCATTTCTCAGCTTACTCCGCAAGGAGTACCACAGCTTAATGGTGTGTCCGAAAGGAGAAATCGAACTCTATTAGATATGGTTCGATCTATGATGTGTCGTACAAACCTCCCACACTCCTTCTGGAGTTCTGCTCTTGAAACTGCCACAAGAATCATAAATCTAGCTCCTACAAAGAAGGTGGACAAAACGCCTTATGAGATATGGCATGGGGAAAAACCCAAAGTGTCCTACCATAGGGTTTGGGGATGTAACGCATATGTTACAAGTGAATCTACGGATAAGCTAAATCCCCGTGCCGATAAAGTTGTTTTCGTCGGATACCCTAAAACAATCGGTTACTATTTCTACAATCCTACAGAAAACCAGGTTTTCATTAAATGCAGAGCTACCTTCTTGGAGGGGAACTTCTTGTGCGAGGGATAGGAGAGAACCGTGTGGATATGGATGAGATCCGAAAACCACAAGTAACCGAACCCCAAACTGAATCTGCCGTTAGCATGAGACTGCTGAAACTGAATCTAGAAATGTTCAAGATTCAATTGTGACACAAGTTGTTCGCGAAAGTACTAGAGATTGTCATGAACCCCACCGGTATATCGGGATTTACCAGATTGACGACATCTTGATAGTTGATCAGGCTGAGCCTAATAGTTACAAATCTGCAATCTTAGATTCTGAATCTAAGAAATGGCTTGAAGCCATGGATGCTGAAATCCAATCCATGTACGACAACCATGTATGGAACTTGTTTGATCTTCCTCCCGAAAGTCGGACAGTAGGAAGCAAGCGGATTTTCAAGAAGAAAACCGACAAGGATGGGAATGTGCAAACCTTCAAAGCAAGGCTGGTAGCGAAAGGCTTTACTCAGACTCAAGGAATTGATTATGATGAAACCTTCTCACCAGTAGCCATGCTTAAGTCGATTAGGATCTTGCTTTCCATTGTCGCGTATTATGACTACGAGATATGGCAAATGGATGTCAAAACCGCGTTCCTAAATGGGCATCTTACTGAAGATATCTATATGCTTCAACCGGAAGGTTTTGAAGATCCAAAGAATCCTAAGAAGGTCTGCAAGTTAAACAAATCCATTTATAGATTAAAACAGGCATGCATAAGCTGGAATCTTCGATTTGACTAACAAATCAAAGAGTTTGGTTTTGTCAAGAACAAAGATGAACCGTGTGTTTACTGGAAGGAAAGTGGGAGCTGTATCACTTTTCTGATTCTATATGTAGATGACATACTACTCATTGGAAACACATCCATATGCTACAAGACGTAAAGTCCTGGCTAGGCAAGTGTTTCGCAATGAAAGATCTTAGTCAAGCTGCTTATATTCTGGGAATAAAGATCTATAGAGATAGATCGAAGCGGCTTATAGGTTTAAGTCAAAGTACATACATTGATAAGGTCGTTCGACGCTTTTTCATGCAAGACTCTAAGAGAGGGTCTTTGCCTATACATATGGAACCATACTGAATAACAAACAATGCCCTCAGTCTGACGAGGAAAAGAAGAAAATGGAAAAGGTTCCATATGATTCTTTAATTGGTTCCATCATGTATGCCATGCTATGTACTAGACCTGACGTATCGTACGCTTTAAGCACGACTAGCAGATATCAACAGAATCCTGGTGAGAGTCACTGGATAGCTGTAAAGAACAACCTAAAGTACTTGAGAAGAACTAAGGATATGTTCCTGATATACGGAGGAATGGAAGAAGAACTAGCTATTAAATATTACACTGATGCTAACTTCCAGACTGATCGAGATGATTCTCGATCACAAACGGGATTTGTGTTTGTTCTGAACGGTGGTCTTATCACTTGGAAGAGAATTAAAAAAAATTGTTGTTGCTCAATCCACCACCGAGTCAGAATACATTGTCGCTTCGGAAGCTGCAAAGGAGGCTGCTTGGATGAAGAGGTTCATTGCTGATCTCGGGGTAATGCCAAGCATTTAGAAACCAATCGAGATATTGTGTGACAATACTGGTGCCATTGCTCAAGCCAAGGAACCAAGGTCACACCACAGCATGAAGCACATACTCAGAAGATTTCATTATATCAGGGATGTATTAGAACGGGGAGACGTCGTGTTAAACAAAGTTCACACAGATCAGAATCTAACCGACCCGTTCACTAAGCCTATGCCTCATGCTAAACATGAGGAGCATGTTGATAATATAGGCCTTAGATTTTCTAGAGAATGGTATTTTATATCACATTGGAAGAGTATTAAACAAAGTGTTGTTGCTCAATCCACCACCGAGTCAGAACACATTGTCGCTTCAGAAGCTGCAAAGGAGGCTGCTTGGATGAAGAAGTTCATTGCTGATCTCGGGGTAATGCCTAGCATTCAGAAACCAATCGAGATACTGTGTGACAATACTGGTTCCATTGCACAAGATAAGGAACCAAGGTCACACCACAGCACGAAGCACATACTCAGAAGATTTCATTATATCAGGGATATACTAGAATGGGGAGACATCGTGTTAAACAAAGTTCACACAGATCAGAATCTAGCCGACCCGTTCACTAAGCCTATGCCTCATCCTAAACATGAGGAGCATGCTGATAATATAGGCCTTAGATTTGCTAGACAGTGGGTTTGATCTGTATTTAGTATTTGGTGCTCTCGAACAATACAATTACATTGGTATTTTATATTTGATTTAATGGTTAAATGCATTATAAATAGATGTTAGTGTGTTCGATAGTTTATACATTTTAGAAGTCCTTGAATATTGTATTCTAAATGTTCGTAGTCGATCAGATTCATTGGAATCAATCTGAATGTAAGACTACTGTGAATCGGATGATTGGTTTATTATGAATGAAAGTCCAAGTAGTTGGGGATCATGTTCACAGATACTAATTATAGAATGATTATTGGACGTAACTCGCTTCAAAACTATCTTCATGGATCAAAGTCTTGAGATGTTTTGAATATGGTAAGATCTATCGATCCTCGACCCGAGGCACATACTAGAACTAAATATGACTAAAGTTTGTTCTTTGATCTTATCTAATGTTATACCTTAATAGGCAGTAATAAGGGTATGATCAGGAATAATCTGAAGTTTAGTGGGAGTTGTACGTGGCCAAAGGAATTCTGTTCTTCTTTAATTAGGAGTTGGATATTCTAGCACCCTCGTTTATTCGAACTGGTATAAAACGCATGTCCATGCTCAAACCAAAGAGTAGTTTGTTTAGACCACTTTGAATTAGAGAACGAGAACAAGAATAGTTGAACAACATATGAGAAGTGAATTGTATCCATGTCTCATGTTCAACGAATGCCCTAAACAAAAAGGATACATAGATATGTTTACCATGACTGTTACACTTGGTAAAGTAAATGTTACTTGTACACAAGGAAATAGTTTGACGATTGTAATACGGCATGCCTTACCAGGGGCAGTGAGATGCAGCTAGGCGTCCACCACTGTCTACGTTGAACCGATTAATTGATTAATCGTCCAAGTGGGAGATTGTTGGATATATGATGTTCCATCGTCAATTAAGTCAACGTTACTAACGAGGTACGATCCAAAGAGTTACACCTTAGGAAACGAGCAAATATATAATATTAATTGTTAAATATTATAGTTTACGAAAGACGGATTGATTAAACGGTGGATTAATATTTAGAGAAATATTTATCGGTGGTTAAGTTAATTAATTATTTAGTGAAATAATTATTTACGAGGGATAAATGTTTAATATGTTAAACATTTAAAGAATAAATTTTTACTGGTTATTTATAATTAGTTAAAATACAGGGTTTAATGATTAATAGTTAATTATTAGTAGGGTATTAATGGTTAATATCTCAGGGGCCCGGTGTGTAATTATAATGGTTATAAATATATCATTATAATTAACCCTAAAACCATAATCACTCCCAACCCTAATCGGCGCCCCACCTCCCCTCCTTGCGAGTTCCGACGCCGCCGAGCACCACCGCCGCCTGCCGCCGCACGCCTCCGCTGTTGCCACCCTTGCGTTTTTGCCACCCTGCGCCACCGCCATCATCGCGTGTCCATGTGACGGGTTAGCTTGTTTGTGGGTTTTCGTGATAGTGTCATCTAGCTTGACGTTCGTTGATCTAAGGTGTTCTGATTTGGTTATCGTCGAAGGTACAATCTTTGAACACCCTATGGTAGGATTTTATTATATTGTTTATACGCATGTAATCGGATCACTGTCCGGAATCCAGATCTGGTCTGCTATTGTACTCTGAATCGCTTCCGCTTAAATATATCTGATTTATTTATTTAAAAGAGTTTAAATATTTATTGTTTTAAAAGTTAAAACTGGTACAATGATTCCCAACAGACTCCTATAAATGTCTTCATCAAGATCCCTAATTAAGAAAGCATTATTAACATCCAACTGATATAAACCCCAATGTCGTTTGTTAGCAACAACAACAAGACTACGAATAGTGGTCATTTTAACGAAAGGGGAGAAACTTTCAGTGTAGTCAGTGCCAGCTTTCTAAGTGTCTCCACGAACAACTAAACGGGCTTTACAATGTTCAATTGTGCCATCAGCATTGTACTCGACTTTATACACCCATTTGCATTTAATAGCCTTCTTACACTAAAAGAACTAGTCAAAGCTAATATTTTTATTGCCAAGTGTCCCCGACAACGACGCCAAAAAGTTGATGTTGTCCAAACGGTCTATAAAAACTAACAAATAAACCTAACCTAGACTCCTAAGTAATAAAAGGAGTACATTCAACTAAACCGCACTGACAGGCAAGTGTACCTATCGGGTGTAGCACAGCTTAACGGTAAACCGAAATATCGAACCCTAGAGACACTATGTAACAATACTAGACTCTGACTCGGACTAAAGATTGAATTGGTTTGGGGGTTTACTACACTAAATATTAAACTAAGGAATGCAGCAAACTAATGTCGACTCAACTTTCAAGAACAGAAAACTAAAGGTGAAATCAGAAGATGGGAAGAATATCACCTAGGTCGGAATCCTACTTGCAAAGCACAACTTCTATCGGTTATGGAAACTGTAATGGATCTGGGTTCTAATGAAACAACTCTAGACAGCCTAGTGGATCCCTAATCACTCTCAGGGTGTCACCAACTAAGGAACCTACAGATGTAATAACTCACCAGATTATTGGATCACTTCTCAGGTATTTCCAACTATGATAGAGTACCCTAATAGACAGATTACCTCTCAGTCTCTCCGTCCACGAATACATTCAAGGAATACACGGGGTAATCTCGAGATAACAACTATGACACGAATAGCAACAATCACTAGACACCTAATACCAGCTTCCTCTCAGACAGCTGACACTCGGATTCCTAATGACAAAGAATAAACAACTAATCCTCACCTCTCGGGCATTGAACTAGGATACACATTCAATTCTAATCAGCAATTAATGACAACTCCTATGGCTGCTACGTCTAGCAAACCACTCTAATCAGAAACCCTAACATCTATGACCAAGATACGCTAATCAAACTGGCAGACAACCAAAATCAACGCAAGGAAATGAAATCAAACACAAGATCATATCTAAACATGCAATAACATCACAACAATCAACTCCAGATCTTTTACAAAATCATAAACCCATTAATTGAAATCCAAAAATCGAAACTTTAACAAGTATTCATCATTAACCTACGCAATATCAAATTTTTAGCCTAGGATCATGCTTAAACAACTAAAACAGAAGTAATAAACAAGATTCATGGTTTCAAACATACAAATCAAAGATAAAAATCGAATCTTGAAAACCAAATACGTTAAACTAACACACCCGGAATCCAAAAGCTTCAAACTTGCACTCCAATAGCCTTCCTTGCTCCCAAAATCGCCCTAGGGACTGCTCTAGACGGCCAAGATGCGAACTCCCTCAAGAATGGGATTCTAATTCTATTAAAATTGGATTTTAGGGTTTTTCACGATTTATAAGTCTCTCGCGTACCACGAAAAAAACAATTCGAGCCTTCGCTAGTCGCGTACCGCGAGGCATCTCTTTCTCTTCTCTCGCGTACCGCGAGAGCTTGATTTTCAACATTTTTAACTTTAATCTCCCGGCTTCACTTTCATGCTCGGTTTCTTCACGTATTCACTTGTAATTCATAGGATCACTTGCAAACAAGACATAGGCTCAATAAGTATACAAAAACGACTCAAAACAAACACAAAACTAATTAAAGACGCACAAAACACTAGGAATAAAGATGTGTGCTTTGCACTACATCAAACATCCCCAACACTTAACCTTCTTTCATCCTCGAAAAAGCTACAAATGGAATCATAATTCAGATCTAGATTAACAAACATCAATCCATTTAGCAAAACATACTCACGCCTTAAAAAGCAATAATCAGTATTTCTGACCGATTAAACCCAAGCACCAACTTTCAAAACCCCGTTACGTGTTCTAAAATTTCTTTACCAAGCATATCAATCAATCTATGGGACTCACACTTAGAAGTTACAGCTCTACCTAATCTCGTCTCACAGTTATATCTAGGCAAGGATCAAACCCTATAGATTTACCCTACCACGTTAAACTAAAATTTACAGGTTTTTAGAAATCAGATGAAATATGAATGAATGGATGATAAATGAGCATTAATAAGCAAAATAAACTCCATCTAGAGGTGTTTCAACCAAGTCGCTATCCTGGAAGGTAACACATAGACTAAGTATAATCAATAAAGCACATAAGAATCAACCCAGTGGTGTTTTAATCAGGTTGAAACCCGACGTGTGACACGTAGGCAAAACTTAGATTTCGATTAAATAAGCTCAAGATTTATGGAATTATGGATGCGGGCGCCACCAAAACTCGGATTTATTCTCATAAAAAGAGAGTGGTGTGCCATAAAATTTCAAAAACCTCTAAATTTTACTTAACGTGGTACATATCAACCTATGTTGACAGTTTCAGTATTACCGATACTCTAAGATGAATACCCACAAGATATCATGATTTTATTTCAATTAACTCCTAAACAACACAAACAAGATATTTAAGCTTTACTAGCTTACTGGGTCTACATGTTTTCTATTATTTAATCATTTAAACTCACAAGTAGATCAAGTTGTACTATCATTTTCCAAGTATAAGCAATTTTTTCCAAGGACATTTTTCAAAATTTTTAATTTTTTTGTATTTTTGAATTTTTTATATACAAGACAAACTAGCTAAACTAGACACTCATATCCCCACACTTGAAAGCACATTGTCCTCAATGTGAAGTAAGACAACTAAAAATAAAACAAAAATAAAACAGGAAGCGACTTAGCGGGTAATGTAGACGAAAACAAATGTGCAGCTTCGTCCTTCTATGTGTGCACCGTATAGCATTTCGGTAGCGGTTGTAAAAACTGATGTCGGTTTACCTTTACAAGATAGATAAGATGAGAATCAACTCCGCCCAAATGGAGATTGAGTACAGACGGAACAATCAAAACATGCACAATAAAACTCACACAAGCCCGCAGCATTAAACTGACTCAAATAAAGACTCGACTGACTCACAAAAAATTAAAAGACTCAAGATAGATAGATATGCAGAGAAACATACTCATTGGGTGGCAAACACATAGACATGAATGCCACAGCAAGGTAGGTCATCGATCACGAACGGTTTCTAAGTCTCCCATGGTAGTGGTGGTGGGATGGTATGGATGGTATGATAATAGTAGATGAATGATTGTTGGGTATAGAAATGAGACTGATGCTGTCAATAGAAACTACAGTATCGAAACTAGTAGTTTCGGTTGAACTTTTGTTCAATCGAAACTAGTAGTTTCGGTTGAACATTTGTTCAATCGAAACTACCTAGTTTCGATGCTTGTTTTTCAGGCCTGTTTGGCAGGTGGCTTGGAAAACAAGGCACATGAGGCCTCCTATATATAGTAGAATACCCATTAGGAGTGAGTGTGTCTGTAGAGGGAATCACCACCCCAGGGGGAGCTCACCCTGGGGTGAGACTAATTGTTAGTGTATGATCGAGCCTTTATTTTCATTTCAATCAAAGAATCATACGTTTTTATACTTTCAATTAGCTGTTCTTTTTCACTTTCATATGTTTCTGTTCGTATATGTGATTCCCGCACCCGTCTCTACCATTTCTGATTCGAGAGTGATACCGGATCCAGAGATTCCGCCTCTCGATCCGGACTGTTTGAAGAATTTCTCAGCAGATCTGTTCTCTCAGGTCTGCTCAGGACCTACAATGATGGTGGATGATATGGTGGAGGTGAATGGTGGATATGGGTGAAGGTGAATATTGGATGATGGATGATGGTTGATGGTGTGAAAATAGAGGTATAATGACGGTGGTAATAATGGATGGTGAAATGATGGTAGATGGATAATGGTGTAAATGATAGTAGTGGTTGATGCGGGTGAACGGTACGAGAAAACATGGGAAAAGAAGGGCAAAAGGGCATTTCATGTATCCCTAGCGTACCGCGAAGGAAACCTGTCCACTCCTCGCGTACCGCGAGGGAGTGAATTTTAAGCCGGCCAACACCCTTGTTCCTCGCGTACCGCGAAGGAACTTCCTCTTCTATGTTGCGTACCGCGAAGGACCGATATTAACAGAAAGTTAAGAACTTTTTCCATTTTTTATACTTCGAATATTTTTTACCCTCCAAAATTTTTTTTCATCCAACTTCACTAATAACCTGTCCCAAGCATAAAAACAAATGTAAAAATACCTAGAACTTCATTCCTGATGATTTTCCTCACCGAATCAAGCGCGAATCCCTGCAAAACACAACACAAACAAAACACACACACCGAAAAACAAAGAATTGACACAGAATCTAACCAAAGAAAGCATACAAACTCTATATCCTTGGCACTTGCCCGAGAATCAAACAAGCCTATCAGGAAGCTTCTCCTTGATTCTAACCGGCACCGCCTTCATCCTTCGCGGTCTCCCGGTTCTCCACAACCCTAACAAACAAAAATTCCTACCAAACCTCAAATGTGTATCATGTATACCACTCAGATCCTTCCACCAACACATAAACCTACCAGGTCCGAAGATAACATTGTTCAAATACTCCAGCAAGCGGTCATCTCTAAACATCCCCACAATTGGGGTTTGCACTCCCTCTAACTCACATGTATCTCTCAACGTACGGGTTCTCTTCCGGGGTGACCTAGATCTAGGGGGTGACTCAGTCTCACGCCCCTCATCACAAAGAACAAAAATGGGTATAGGCTCAGGAGTAAGATTCTCTATGGTTATGACCTCCAAGCTCTTACCAGGATCTTCCGGTTCATCTATACCCACCACCGTGGGTGCCTCACATACTATCTTCCCCACCTGTGCTAGAATCTCACTCAAACTGAATTTATCATCGTCAGCACTCAAAAACGGGGACCCTATCAAACTCTTTTCAAACTCCTCCAACCAATCCGAAGGCACCTCTAACATTCCTTTATCCAAATCATCCTCTAATGGATTTGAGTCCCGATGATCGTCCAGGGAGGCATCAAGCATGCACACGGAGTGGATATGCTCGCCAACATCCTCCACGGAGTTTGTGGCATCTAATTTAATATACTCATCCCCCACACGAAGTGTGAGTTTCCCGTCGAAGACGTCGATCATTGCCTTGGCGGTACGTAAGAACTGGCGTCCTAGGATGAGTGGGACTCTATCATCCACTTCCATATCTAGAATAACAAAATCCATGGGGAATATAAACTTGCCTACTTCAACTAGAAGATTCTCCACAACTCCCCATGGATACTTGACTGAGCGGTCAGCCAAGGAAATGCTCATGCGTGTCGGCTGCAGTTCACCAAGGTCTAGCTTTTTATAGATAGAATATGGCATCAGGTTGATGCTAGCACCCAGATCAGCCAACGCGTAGTGTAAGGGCAAGCCGCCAAACAGACACGGGATCATGAAACGACCCGAATCTCCTAATTTCTCGGGCAGCTTGTTCTGCACCACAGCAGAACATTGCTCACTAAGTGAGACTTCAGAGATCCCTCCTAGTTTCTTCTTGTTGGAAAGAAGATCTTTGAGAAATTTTCCATACTTAGGCATCTGCTGGAGGACCTCTATAAACGGAAGATTGACCTTGAGTTGTTTAAACATATCAAGGAAGGTACCGTATTCCCTAGCGTTCTTATATGGAAGTACGCGTGCTGGGTAAGGAATACGACTCAATTCAACCCCGGTGGACTTCATCTCCACTCCCTTCTTCTTCTCCACTGCCCTCTCGGCAGGCTTCTCCATCTCCATCTCTTCATCCACCGGTTCTTCCCCTTCTACCACCAGTGGGCTCTCCTTTTTTTTCAGCTATCTTAGCATCGATTTCAACAAATTGAGCTCTCCAGTCTACCTTATTCACTTCCTCTACCGAAGGTATGCCATACTCAATGGAGTAGGAGTCATCCTATACAACCTCTTTCTTCTCCACACTCCTAACTGACACGGCCATCACTGAAGCGTTGGAACATGAAGATTGACCTCCTTGTCTACTCTTCAGGCTCTGAGCGATGTCTCCTACCGTGAGCTGCAAGTCCTGGAATGTCGACTGTTGATTCTTCAATAGAGTGTCTTGGCTATCCGGTCTTTGCCTCGTATCCTTGTCTTGCTGGACTAGGTGGGCAAGCAGTTGTGTTTGATTCTCGAGCATCTCTTCGATCTTCCTTGTATTGACACTGCTTCCCGAGCTCGCTCCAGCCTCTCCTCCTCCATACTGTTGCTGGCGACCATTAAACCCAGGAGGGTTATTTCCAGATCTCCATCCCAAGCCATAAGTATTGTTGTTATTATACCCTCGGTTCTGGTACTGGTTGCCAGCATAGCTCACATGCTCCTGATTATTCACGGGGCAATCTCGGGTGTCGTGGACTCCTCTGCACACTTGACACCGCTGAGCATTGAGCTTCATCTCCTTAATCTCGTTAGCCATTGAGGCGAGTGCAGCAGCCACGCTAGTCTCAAGAGTGACCTGATGCACACCTCTAGGAAAAGAGGCGGGTGCTCTAGCAGTAGGAATGGAATTCCTAACAGAATGTGGATGATGTTGTTCGGCTTGAGCAAATCTCTTGAACATTTCCTCGCACTCATCAGGCTCGAGTCTCTTCATGATATGGCCTCCCGTAGCTGTGTTAAACAGTTGCTGCTTCTCGAAAGTAAGGCCATTATAGAACTTCTCCACCAGCGCCCAGTCAGAAAGACCGTGCTGAGGACATCGGCTCAACAGTGTGTTGAACCGCTCCCAGGCCATGTGATAAGGCTCCTCAGGATCCATCCGGAACGAATGGATTTGATCCCGAAGGCGAACAGCCCTGGAAGGTGGATAGTACTTCTTGAAGAACTTGGCTTCGAGATCCTCCCATGTGGTTATAGAATTGTCTGGGAGAGTGTCGAGCCAGGTAGATGCATGCCAGGACAGGGAGAATGGGAAGAGACGCAAGTAGATAGCGTCCTTAAACACATATCCGCGCGAAGCTTGACAAATGTCCCGGTGCATCCTCATCCTCATCCTCGAGCCCATGGAATTGAGTGGCATGAGTGATCGTGTTCATGACATGTGACGGGATCTGCCATGTTTTGGTGTACGGAATAGCGGGGTGTGTGATCGAATATCTCGCCCCGGTGACCCCGTCACTGGCCCTCTGCTGCACTGTACGTCTCGTTGGTAGGTCAGCATCGCCCATGATAGGAAATGGAATTGGGCTAGTAGAACGTACCTGGGAATTGTAAAGCTCTTTAAAACGCTCCCGGAAGTCGCGGGTGCGCTAGTGAAGCTCTCGTTCGGGCTTTGGAAAAGCTGAATAAGGTGGCGATCCCTGCTAACGAGTATTGTGCATAAACTGACACAAAAACAAAAGAAACAAATAAAGACTCAAGACAGAAAGACTCGATCCTAAATTAGACACTCAGATAGCACGTAGGACAAGCACAGAAGACACACAAGACTCAAAAACAAAACAAACCAAAAATCACTAAAAGAACTAGTCAAAGCTAATATTGTTATTACCATGTGTCCCCAGTAACGGTGCCAAAAACTTGATGTTGTCCAGACGGTCTATAAAAACAAACAAATAAACCTAACCTAGACTCCTAAGTAATAAAAGGAGTACCTTCAACCAAACCGCACTGACAGGCAAGTGTACCTGTCGGGTGTAGTACAGCTTAACGGTAAACCGGAATATCGAACCCTAGAGACACTATGTAACAATACTAGACTCTGACTCGGACTAAATATTGAATTGGTTTGGGGGTTTACTACACTAAATATTAAACTAAGGAATGCATCAAACTAAGGTCGACTCAACTTTCAAGAACAGAGAACTAAAGGTGAAATCAGAAGATGGGAAGAATATCACCTAGGTCGGAATCCTACTTGCAAAGCACAACTTCTATCGGTTATGGAAACTGTAATGGATCTGGGTTTCTAATGAAACAACTCTAGACAGCCTAGTGGATCCCTAATCACTCTCAGGGTGTCACCAACTAAGGAACCTACATATGTAATAACTCACCAGATTGTTGGATCACTTCTCAAGTATTTCCAACTATGATAAAGTACCCTAATAGACAGATTACCTCTCAGTCTCTCCGTCCACCAATACATTCAAGGAATGCACGGGGTAATCTCGAGATAACAACTATGACACGAATAGCAACAATCACTAGACACCTAATACCGGCTTCCTCTCAGACAGCTGACACTCGGATTCCTAATGACAAAGAATAAACAACTAATCCTCACCTCTCGGGCATTGAACTAGGATACACATTCAATTCTAATCAGCAATTAATGACAACTCCTATGGCTGCTACGTCTAGCAAACCACCCTAATCACAAACCCTAAGATCTATGACCAAGATACGCTAATCAAACTGGCAGACAACCACAATCAACGCAATGAATTGAAATCAAACACAAGATCAGATCTAAACATGTAATAACATCACAATAATCAACTCAAGATCTTTTACAAAATCATAAACCCATTAGTTGAAATCCAAAAACCGATAAAAATCGAAACTTTAACAAGTATTCATCATTAACCTAGGCAATATCAAAGTTTTAGCCTAGGATCATGCTTAAAAAAATAAAACAGAAGTAATAAACAAGATTCATGGTTTCAAACATACAAATCAAAGATAAACATCGAATCTTGAAAACCGAATATGTTAAACTAACACACCAGAAATCCAAAAGCTTCAAACTTCCACTCCAATAACCTTCCTTGCTCCCAAAATCGCCCTAGGGACTGCTCTAGACGGCCAAAATGCGAACTCCCTCAAGAATGGGATTCTAATTCTATTAAAATTGGATTTTAGGGTTTTTCGCAATTTATAAGTCTCTCGCGTAGCGCGAAAGAAATAATTCGGGCCTTACCGCGGAGGCCAAAATATTCGCGGCTGATTTCTGAGTTCCTTGCGTACCACGAGGCATCTCTTTCTCTTCTCTCGCGTACCGCGAGAGCTTGATTTTCAACATTTTTTACTTTAATCTCCCGGTTTCACTTTTATGCTCGGTTTCTTCAGGTATTCACTTGTAATTCATATGAGCACCTGCAAACAAGACATAGGCTCAATAAGTATATAAAAATGACTCAAAACAAACACAAAACTAATTAAAGACGCACAAAACAGTGGGAATAAAGATGTGTGCTTTGCACTACATCACTTCCCAAGTTTGATTTCGTTCTAAAGGAGTAAATTCCTTAGACATAACCTCTTGCCAAGAAGGATGATGAGCAGCCTCCTTATAGGAAGAAGGCTCATTGACATTGTCAAGATTGAGAATAAGATGATGAGAATCAGTAGAAAGATCAGCAAGATTAACAAAGGAAGAAGCTTGGCAAACACTCGAAAGAGTATGAAAACAAGAAAAATCAAGAGAATCAATGGAAGCAGAATTACAAACATAATCCTTCAAGTGAGAAGGAGGAATAGAAGTTCGAGAAGATCTTCTGTGTTCTGGAGGAGGAGGAACATGAGAAACTAAAGGAGGAGCGGAATCAACTTAAGGAGCAACCGAAGAAGAGGAAGATCTTCTGAGTTATGAAGGAGGAGGAATACCAGGATCTGCCTCCTCAAACAGATCATTAAGAGAAGGAAATAAAGAAGAAGGATCAGAAGAGTGCAAAAAAGAGGAAATGTGTTCAAGAAAAATCACATCCCAAGAAACAAGAACTTGACGAGTATCAAGATTATAAATCTTGTAACATTTCTTTCCAAACGGAACACTAATAAAGATACAAGCTTGAGCCCTAGGCTGAAGTGTATCTCTCCCGTGTGTAGGAGTAGAAGCATAACACAAACACCGAAAAGTACGAAGATGGGTGTAGGATGGAGCTTTACCGAAAAGCATCTCAGAAGGAGACTTGCCATGGAGAACCCGTGTGGGAAAAAATATTAATCAAATGAGTGGCAGTAAGAACACAATCACCCCGAAATGTAATAGGCAACTTTGACTGAAACATAAGAGCCCATGCAGTTTCAAGAAGATGTTTATGTTTCCGTTCTACAACATCATTCTGTTGAGGAACACCATGACAAGTAGTTTGATGAATAATGTCTTTCTGTTTAAAGTACTCGGTATGATGAACATCTGAACCAAGTTTATAAGCATTGTCAGATCGAACACACTTGACTTTAGTATTGAATTGAGTGTCAACCATCTCAATAAATCCTTAAAGGATATTAAAAGGCATTGCCTTTAATAATAATAATAATAACAACAAAAACAATAATAATAATAATAATAATAATAATAATAATAATAATAATAATAATAATAAGAGTGTTATTGGAGTCTCTACGCAACAGTTTTACTTTTAATTCAACAATGTTTATGAATTAAATATTAAAAATAGTGCATTAATTACACGTTTCAACCTATAATTTTTCTTATACTTGTGTCCAAACACTTTTTAAATGATTTCTACTCTGATCAAAATGATGAACATAAATATCTCTTTAGTTACTTCTTAGAACTTTTTTCTCATCTTATAAAAAAAACTTATATCCTATTCTGAATTTTCTATTCACATATCATGATTGTGACATACTATATACTTTTCTTATTTTCTTCTTTTATTTTTATATTAAAATATATTAAATGGAAACATGAGAAATTTAAAAGTAATTTCTTTTGGGAAATGTGACACACCCTCCACATGGTAAAGAAAGAATGTGAGAAAAAAATTTAGAAAATTTATATGATTGATCTAATCAATATGATATTTTCAACCTTTTATACATGAATACAATTATCGTACAAGTATTATAATTTCTACCGTTACTCAAATTAATCAGTTGTCTAATCTATAACTAATAATTAATAATAATTAAGTAACTAATTGTGTCACTTGTTCTGGTTCTGTAAACCTAAAATAATTTTTTTCTTAATTATTAACTATTTAATATTTCTTTTGTTAATTTTTAACTTTTCATTACTATTTATGATTTTTTTTATAATAATAAATCTTCATTACTAATTATTTAATATTTCATTTATTCAATTACACTTAAAACACGGGTTTCTAAACTAGTAACCAAATAAATCCGTATTTAATCTATACTATTCTATATACATATACTATATAATAAATAAAGGGTTTTTCATGCCACGTGTCGCATCCATATTAATTCTCATCGTTTTTTTACCGCCTCTCTTTCTTATTAAATACACCCCTTTCTTTTAATAATAATAAGTTTTTAAAGAAAATACTAATTATAATAAAAAACACATTTATTTTAGATTATCCATTATTAAAAAACTTTGAAATCTAATTATGTAACTTTTATTTTCAATCAAATAGTAATTGAAATTCAAATTACATTAAATAGTAATTAACGTATTTTCGAAACCAAATTATATATTATTTTTTGCATATTTTCAATTTTTTTCTATTTTTAATATATGTAATACATTTTTACACCTGTAAATCTATACTATATAATAAATAAAGGTTTTTTTATTCCACGTGTCGTCTCCATATTCATTCTCATCATTTTTTTTCCCGCCTCTCTCTCTTATTAAATACACTTTCATCTTTTAATAATAATATATATATTTTTAAAAAATACTAATTATATTAATAAAACACATTTATTTTAAATAGGTTAAAATCCCATGTATACACGGGTTGAATAAATATAAATATTATATATTAAGTAATAAAAAACTTATTTTTTAAAAACTCGTGTTTTACACGTGTTGAATAAACCCGTGGAATACAATATAATATGTTAACACATACACTCGTCAAAATATGTAAGAAAAATTATTAATATAAAGATTACTATTTTGTTTAAAAATAAATTATTATTAAAATATAGAGTTGTATTTAATAAGAGAGAGAGACGTAAAAAAATGATGAGAATGAATATGAAGTCGACATGTGGCATTAAAAACCTTTATTTATAATATAGTATAGATTATATCTTATTATAAGAAACTTTACAATCTAATTATATAACTTTTATTCTCAATTAAATAGTAAATGAAAGTCAAATTATATTAAAAGATTTAACGTATTTTTATTAAAATTTTGTGTAAACACGAGTTCTAAGCTAGTATATATATATATATATATATATATATATATATATATATATATATATATATATATAAAGATTTAAGAATTTTATGTATTAATATTTTTCACCCACGTGTGTATTACACGGGTTCTAAGCTAGTAAATGAATAACCAAAATGACAAAATGGACATTTATCCAGCCTAAATTAAAAAGGAGCCGGCTAAATTCAAAAGCTTAGCCGGCAAAAACTAAAGGGAAAAATACCAAAATGGACATTTGTCCAAGCTAAATTAAAAAGGCGCCGGCTAAGCCGGCTAAATTCAAAGGCTTAGCCGGCAAAAACTAAAGGTTTAGCCGGCTTAGTACCGGCTAAATGTTTATTTTGGTATTTTTTAGAGAACTCTGTCCATTTTGGTATTTTTACCTTTTTTAAAACATTTTTAGGTATTATTTTAGGTCAAAATTAGTCGAAAGATTATTGTTGTTAGAATCTTCTCAATTTTGGAATCGGGTATTTTCTATAATCGGTGATGCAATAAGTATTCATCAATACGTTTCTCTATTTCATAGTTAAAAATATACATTTTCAAGTTTTGCATAAGTGTTAATTATACCATTATTCAAGTTTTGTGATTAAATAATTATTTTTTCTACATATAAAGCAAAATAAACTATTTCTTTTCTTTTTTTAGTGTTAAAAATTTTCAAAATAAAAGAAAACGGTATAAATGTAATATTTGTTTTTTTCCACTCATCTCTCCTGAAAAAAATAAAGATATGTTAAACGTAAACCCTTATTCTTTTTACTAGATAGACTCATTCTTCCTCAACTAAATCAATTATATTCTCTCTCTGAAAACATATATGATTCATTTAGGAGAGTGATTCGTGTTTGAACAAAAATAAAAATTATACTCTTAAAACTCCGTTTTGTAAGAATATTTTGTTCGTGTGTGACTGACTGACTGACCAGTTCTTGAACATCTATTGAAATATTTGCTCTTAGTGCAAGAGTTATGTGAAGAGGACTAGCATCCGGCAAAAGAAATGGAAGTTCAGTTTAAAAAAATATAGAAAACTTTAGAAAAAATCAAACTGTATTTAGATACATACTTAATTAAAGTCATACCCTTACTAAGATATTTGTCAAAATAATATTTGTAAAGTTTTTTAGTCCACTGCTGTTCAAGTCCTTTTTTACATTAACAATTTATCAACTGATTTCTGATTCGAAGCTTGGTTTGTCGGACTGTTCTTGATTAAAAATTTAGATGATAATATTGTCACTTTGACTTTTTGGGTCAAGTGGCTCTAAATCTTTGTTGGAATTTTGTGTAAAAAAATAGATTCAAATGGGGGTAATCAAGAAAATTTAACACAGTGAACCAAAAGTCAGCTTACACAACTTATAGAAGTGGCAAAACAGGACACTCGAGCTCGAGCAGTTTAGGTAATAACTAATGGTCTAAGACATAATTTATTGGTTCAGGTCAAGACATGATGGTCAGGTTAAGTTGACCCATAACACTTCCTGTTAGGAGTTATTACATTTCGTACTAACCATTATCTTTTGGTTTTTGGATATATTTTTATTATTTGTTCACTTAATAATTTAGTTATTTCATTTTTCAGAAACAGAAAGTAAAGCAACCACCAGAAAGAAAAGCAAGGAAACACGGCTATAGATGTTTGCCCTTATTTAAATGGTCTTTTGTTGTATTTTGTTCAAAGAGGAAGGAACAGAATTCCATAAATATGTCTATGGTACGAGTAGTGTAAGTACTAGATATGTGAAAATACTCGAACTACACGTGTCCTAAAATATGTAAGGACGTAAGTTCTATGAAATGTTTGTGCTTGATTAAAAGTTCAATTCGCCCAACTCGACTCTTTATAAAATGTGTTTATCTTTTAGTGTTTGACTGTGTTTGACTTGACGACACGTTAGTGACATGTTAGAATAGATAAAAATATATTTATTTCTCAAAAATAAATATTAATAATAAATCGTATGATGGAATCATGCATATCATAAAATATACTTTTGATATATTAACATATATATGTATTTTGATGGTTGAAATATTATACAAATGTCCAAGTGTTATTTAGTCATGTTTAAAGATATATTTATGCAAATAAATAAAGCATTTTAATTTATCGAAGAATTTAAAATAGATGTATGAATATTAATAAATATAGTCTCATCAACAATACCATTATAAAGATAAAAACCTGATTTTTTTATTCAACAAAGTTTTCTTAAAATAGAAAACAATTCTAATGACTTGTATGAAGTAAAAACAAATGGTGGTCTAAACACAAAATATACTTATATTTTATATAAAAATATTCTAGTAAATTCAAATGATGAAAGATCCATTTTTAATATAAAACCCATTTTTAGGAATAACAAAGTTACTATTATTAGAAACACGATCCATCAACATGCATGTGATCAAAATGATGACCCATCAACATGAATGTATTATCTAAGATATATAGAAGCGATAAATCATAAAATAAAGTATATAAATTAATTTTTACATCATGTTACATATTTAGGTTTCTTTCATAAAAGAATGTAGGTTTTTATTGTGTGTTATGATTGAAACATAATAACTTGAAATAAGAAAATAAAAAGATAAATAAAATAAGTTTCTTACTTGAAATGGTTGAAAAAAATGAGGGCTTTGATTCAAAGCTTGAGAAATCACCAAATGATCTTGAAAACTTGAGTTGGAAATCAAAAATGGTGGGGGTGTAGGTGGGTGGTGGTGGCCGAAAATGGCTAGGAGGGGGGAAGAGAGAGTTTTTGCTCTTGAGTTGGTTAAGAGGAAATGGTGTGGAGAATGGAGAAGTATGAAGTGGTATTTATAGGGTGGGAAGAGAGAGAAGAGATGGATTTTCAAATAATAAAAAAAGAAAGTAATTATTTAATATGGGTTTGTGGATGGTGTTGGATTGGTGGTGTAGGGTCGTTAGTAGGGAGGTGGGGTGTGGGGAAAGGGATTTTAGAGATTTTCTAAAAAGATGGTAATGATTATGTTTGATTTTTAAAAGATAATTAGAAAAATTAATTTTTATAATTAATTTTAATCATTTATATTAAATATGTTTTTATTTTGTAAGACTAGTGACTACCAGTGTAATATAAAGTGTAATACCGGACTGCGTTTTGACAAAGCATTCACTAAAAATTCTCAAACTTTTATTTTTGACTCGAAATATTAATTCGCAGTGTTACGTATGATTTTTATACTCTAACTCGCACTTTTAGTTATCCGTGTTAGACATCACCAACGTTCGTGTGTGACCGGACTGGTGTGTGATCCGAAAATTATTCGAATTACCGATGCGTGAAGTGAATTTAATTGGACTTGTTATGCATCTAGTGAGCTTAATTACTGTAAATTAAGTATGCTATGCGCAAATTATATGTGATCATGAAGATGACGGGAACAGTTAATGACCTGAAATTGACGGTTCTCACATCCTCCCCATGTTAGAAGAATTTCGTCCTGAAATTCAGCTTGAGTTTTCCGTTGCAGTTATTGTCTCAAACAGCTGCGGGTATTTGCACTTCATCTGGTCTTCTCGCTCCCAAGTGAACTCTGGCCCTCGCCAAGAGTTCCATCGTACTTTAACTATCGGGATGCGGCTTTGCTTCAAAATCTTGACCTATCGGTCCATGATCTCGACTGGTTCTTCTACAAAATGGAGTTGATCGTCGATTTGTATCTCATCTAGTGGTATAACTAACGTCTCGTCAGCTAAACACTTCTTCAAGTTCGACACATGGAACGTGTCATGAACTCCACTGAGTTCTTGTGGTAGTTGGAGCTTGTATGCCACGGGACCAATCCTTTCTAGGATTTCGAACGGTACAATATATCGGGGGTTTAGCTTTCCTCGCTTTCCAAACCGAATGACCCCTTTCCAAGGTGAGACTTTCAGCATGACCTTGTCTCCAACCTGTAATTCTAATGGCTTGCATCTTATGTCAGCGTAGCTTTTCTAATGATCATTCGCGACCTTCAAACCGTTTTGAATCTATACTATCTTCTCGGTTGTTTCATGAATGAGCTCTAGGCCAGTGAGTTGCCAATCACCGACCTCGGTCCAACATAATGGGATCGAAACTTTCGTCCATAAAGTGCCTCGAACGGTGCTGTTTTGATGCTAGTGTGGTAGCTGTTGTTGTATGAAAACTAAGCTAATGGTAGGTGAGTATCCCATTTGTTTCCGAAGTCTATCACACATGCTCTAAGCATATCTTCTAATGTCTGATTAGTCCTTTCAATCTGACCGTCTGTGTGTGGGTGATAAGCGGTGCTCATGTCTAAACGAGTACCCAAAGCTTGTTGCAATGATTGCCAAAATCTAGAAGTGAAACGGCTAGCTCGGTCTGAGTTGATCAAGATTGGCACTCCATTTCTCGAGACAACTCCCTTCAAATAGATTCTGGTCAGTCTTTCAATCTTCTCCGTCTCCTTGATCGGTAGGAAATGAGCGCACTTCGTCAGACGGTCGACAATTACCCAAATGGTGTCGCATCCACCAGCGGTTTTGGGTTGTTGGTGATGAAGTCCATGGAGATTTGATCATATTTCCAGTCTAGGATCTCGGGTTGTTACAATAGTCCTGATGGTTTCTGGTATTCTGCCTTGACCTTTGAACATGTCAGACATTTGGTAACAGAGGTGGCGATGTCAGCCTTCATATTTGGCCACCAATACAGCTCCTTGAGATCATGGTACATCTTGTCTGAACCTGGATGTATCGAGTATCTGGACTTATGTGCTTCGTCCATCACCAAGTCCCTCAAATTCCCAAAACTAGGGACCCAAATTATATTTGCGAAGTATCGGGTCTCGTCGGATATGACCTCGAGCTGCATAACCATATCTTTCAGCGCTTCCTATTCCAAATTCTCCTCCCTGAATGCTTCATGCTGAGCATTACGGATTTGAGTCCTGAGACTCGTGTGAATTGTCATCCCTAATGCTCGCACTCGTAAAGTCTTAACTCGCTCCTTTCTAATCAAGGCATCCGCTACAACATTTTCCTTGCCATGATGGTACCGAATCTCACAGTCGTAGTCGTTAAGTAACTCGACCCATCTTCGCTGCCTCATATTTAGCTCCTTTTAATTGAAGATGTGCTGGAGACTTTTTGGTCAGTAAAGATAGTGCATTTAGTATCATAAAGGTAATGCCTCCAAATCTTGAGCGCGAAAATCATGACTCCTAACTCTAGGTCGTGGGTGGTGTAGTTCTTCTCATGCACCTTCAATTGTCTAAACGCGTATGCAATCACCTTGTCTCACTGCATTAGCACGCAGCCGAAACCTTGCCCTGATGCGTCACAGTATACTACAAAGTCATCAATTCCTTCTAGGAGTGATAGTATCGGTGCATCACACAACTTCTGTTTTAGTAGATGAAATGCTGATTCTTGTTTGTCGCTCCAATCGAACTTCTTGTCCTTCTGTGTTAGTGTAGTCAAGGGTTGGCTATTTTAGAAAAACTCTCGATGAATCGTTGGTAATAGCCCGCTAATCCTAGGAATTGTCGCACCTCAGTCGGAGTTTTTGGCGCTTCCCAATTCTTAATTGCTTCAATCTTGGAAGGATCCACATGAATACCCTTGTCGTTTACCACATGACCAAGGAAATGTACTTCTCGAATCCAAAATTCTCATTTTGAGAACTTCGCGTACAGTTTCTCATTCTTGAGTAGTTCCAGAATTAGTTTCAAGTGTTGCTTGTGTTCGTACTTGGTTCGAGAATATATTAAAATATCATCGATGAACACGATTACGAATTTATCGAGATAAGGTTTGCACACTCGGTTCATAAGATCCATGAAGACTATTGAGGCATTGGTCAAGCCGAAAGGCATGACCAGGAACTCGTAGTGACCGTAACGAGTCTTGAATGCCGTCTTCGGTATGTCTCTTTCTTGTATCCTCAATTAATGGTATCCCAAATGCAGGTATATCTTCGAGTAAAAGCTAGAACCTTGGAGTTGATCGAACAAGTAGTCTATTCTGGGAAGTGGGTATCGATTCTTAACTGTCAGCTTGTTAAGTTCTCGGTAATCGATACACATTCTGAATGTTCCGTCTTTCTTCTTTACAAATAGGGCCGGAGCTCCCCATTGCGAAAAAATTGGTCTGGTGAATCCTTTATCCAACAATTCTTGCAATTAATTGGACAGTTCTTCATTCCGGGCGGTGCCAGGTGGTATGGTGAGCGTGCGATTGGTGCAGCTCCCGGTACCAAGGTGATTGCGGAAGTCCGGGAAAATCTTCAGGGAAGACTTCCGGGTAATCTTGGACAATCGGTATATCCTCAACTCGCTTTTCTTCAGCATTCTTTACCGTTACATGCGCCAAGATTGTCGGATACCCCTTTCGCAGGTATCCCCGAGCTTTCATGCAGGTGACTACCCTCAATGCAGCTCCGCACTTTTCCCCTTGGATTACCAGGGTTTCATCATCGGGAAGGGGGATGCGAACCACCTTCTCGAAGCATACAATCTCCGCATGATTCTTCGATAACCAGTCCATTCCGACAACGACATCAAAACTTCCAAGCTTCACAGGTAATAAGTCTATTTCGAAGGATTTCTCATTTAGCGTTAATGTGCACCCCGTAATGATCCTGTGAGTTTCGATTAATTTACCGTCAGCTAGTTCTATAGTGTACGCATGGTCTAATGCAATAGTTTCAACATCAATTAATAGGCTAAAATCAGTTGACACAAAACTCCTATCAGCTCTAGTATCGAAAAGTATAGAAGCATAATGGTTGTTGACAAGAAACGTACCCGTAACGGTGTTTGTGTCTTTTCAGGCCTCACCAGCTCCTATCACAAATTCTCTGCCACGAGCATTGTTGTTTCCTCGTTTTCTCTGCTTTGGACATTCCCTCTTGAAATGTCCGTTCATGCCACACTCGTAGCAGCCTTGGTTGGCTCCTTGATTTGGTTCTGGGGTGGGAGTCTGGTAGTTTCGGGACAGGTGTCCTGACTATGAAAACATGTTGGTCTGGACCTCTTGCTCCTTGTTGCGCTGCTCGACCACCCCTAATCGCTGCTCGGCTGATGCTGCTCTCTAATGTGCTACCTCCACAGCGTTGTCGAGATTCATGACCTCTTGTTCCACTACATCCATCCTCTCGTCAGCCTTTGTCACTTGCGTCTGTAGCTCCTCAATCTTCTGCTCCGTGTCCTCCTACTTGTCCTCTAGCGATAGTACCTTGTTCCTAAGGTCCTTTATGTGATCCAGGTCACCTCGTATCTCCTTTTGACCCTCTCAAAGTTTCTTCAGTAGTCCATCATACCGGCTGCATTGTGCCACTAGGGTCGGGATAGTGCGCTTTATCGGCTCCTCAGTGATCTATAGTGCACGCGGTCCATGAGAAGACTCTCCAATCTCAGTCACAAGAGGTATTCCTTCCTCCTTAGCCCAGCCTCATAACGTATCGGCTTTGAAAGTCCATCTCCTCACATCAACTTTAGCCATCTTAGGCTTAGGCTCAGGAGCAAGTGTGCTCCAACGAGGGAGTGGTGCTCTCTTCCTCAGAGTGTGCTGGACCAGAGGGCCATATGGGCGATGTTGATGTGGGTAAGTGATTTTACAAGTGGCTACCTTGTGAATCTCCTAAGCTACAGGCCCTCAGGCTCCGCCTTTGGCTTGGTGTCATTGTCCTTAGTCTGTTCTTCTTTCGACTCCTCCATAGTAGCATCGTTGGGGACCGGGTCTTCCGATTCCAGTTCGTCTGATGAAGTGTCAACATGTGTTGATGGCAGGTACCTATACTCATCCTCGGAGTCTGAAATCTCGATCGGTAGGGTTGCGGATGACATGGCTGTGACAACACGTTTATTTTACATATGATAAAGTGAGTTGTGTAATGTTTATGCAAGTCTATATAATGCAAATGATGATGTTTTGTTACCACGACTATAGACTATATTGTCTAATGCATCCTAGTTCACTATAACCAATAGCTCTGATACCAATCTGTCACACCCGCTCGATGGCGGAAACCGCGGGGCGCAACACTCATGGATACCATAGTCATTGATCACATTGAACGACCTTTATATGAATTCGAAAATCAACATTTAAATATTAAACCAAATTTAAAACATAAGTATCTTTCCTACAAATGTGATTTGAACCCATGTTATGTTGTCAGTAGGCTACAAGAATTCATTAAATCATTAGTAATGTGAAAACCTAAATATCTTTCCTACAAATGTGATTTGAACTCATGTTATGTTGTGTGGTGCGTATAAGATCAACAAAAGATTATTATCAGATACAAAATGTAAGATTTTGGCTAGTATTATCTTTTGAGACCAGTTTCGGGTTATGTATTTAGCACAATTTTTTGGTACACTTCACTGCCCATACTCACAAGTATGCAGTATGAATTTGTGCCAAGATATGTTTTGACATACAACCGTCAAGCATATACTACCCCTTGGATCACATCTGTTCCATTGAAGACATCCAGATAATAGTTGGATCCCATTACCTAAATCTTCGTATTCCATATCTATTAGCAAGAATCATTATATGCACTAAAGAAAAACCACACAAACCAAGACAAATGAATCACTCGATTCTGAATCTTATGATTCTTGATAATCCTTATGGACTCTGCTTGATTTTTCTGTGCTAAACGATGTAACTTCAACCTGGAGATCCAGATAATCCTTGGGAAAATCTTAGATGTTTTGAAGATAATGCATTTACCTTCCGTTTACATGACCGTGGGGGTAAACATTGTAGTACTCTAAATAGTACCGTAACTCATATGAATTTGATCCAAGAATGCTTATAGTTTCAAATAATATAATACTGACAATTTGAATTAACAAAATGTGTATTTTATAATTAGTCATAATATGATCCCAATTTCTTTGAAATTTACTTTGTATCATGTTTTAGCCTGATATGATCCTCTGCTCATGACTTGACCAAAAATATGTTCACTGTAAGTATTCTATTATTCAATATCTTGTTTATTTTCTTAGAAAAACGATAAAAAGATTTTCGGCATGTTTTAGCTTAACCTTTACAAAAGGCAAAAAGATTTTATGCATAGCTCTTTGAAATATTTCTTAACTTCCAGAAAACATGTTTATTACAAACTACAATTGAACTATCTATCATGTTCGTCTATATACTTCATAAACAAAGTTTTGAGATGGAGTTAAGTCATGCGTACTTAATCAAGTGCGCATAGCTTAAGCCATGCGTACTTACAAGTATGCATGACTAAACTCATGCGCACTTGTTAAGTACGCATGAGGAAGTCCATGCGCACTTAGAAAAGTATGCATGTGCTGAATGGCGGGGTATATATAACGGCAATTGCATTAACTCCACATTCAAACTCTCTCCCACTTCAGTACCATCGACCTGATCATTTTCTTTTAAAATCATTGTGTTCATAAACCGTTTTTAAACACAAAATAAGTTCTAACATCATTCAAGGATCATCTGGTGAGAATCTCATCGAATTCCAACCGTTAAAACATCCAAAATTCAGTGATTTGGTGTTCTTGAGCTTAGGGTTTTTGATGACCAAATTTTTTGAATTTTTAAGTGCTTGCATGTAAAATTGAGCATCAGGACAAGTTTCTAGTCATCAATCTTACTTGTTTTGCACTAAATTCATCCTTTCAATGTGCAAATTTGGATTCTTGATCTTGGGGTCGCGCCAAGGGTAGCGTCGGCCCTGTTTGATCAAAAATTGGGTTGGTATTGCTTGATAATGGTGTTAATACACATCACATTGTGATTCTACCATGTTTTCGACACCTTGCGGACAAGAATCATAGACCATATACACCAATTTGACAAATTTGAGACTTAGCAAAACTGCCAATATGTTGAAGTTGCGTACTTACAAGTACGCATGAACAAATGTGCATGTGTACTTGATAAGTGCACAAGACCAATTTTGCCCATGCGTATTTACCTGTACGCATGAAGGTGAAAACATGAAAAATTTCTAAGTCTTAAAAAATAAAAGTTTTACTTTATGTGTGTATATTACTTTGATCTTTAAAACTATCCTAATCTTGTTTATTTGTGTATATTGCAGAAATGGCACAAAGACCTTTCACAACGAGTTTAATCTACTAGCACTTACCAATCCTGAATGGAGGGGCGCAGCTCTGAATTATCAGGAGATAGTAACTTTTCTGAACAGGTCAAGGATATCATATGCATTCTCTGCAAATCCAGTAGTCTCACGTCCGTATCTAGAACAATTTTGGGACACGGCGGAACTTGATTGTCGACAAACTCCTAATGTGATTACTACAACTGTAGCAAACCAAAGAATAACAATTTCTGAAAATACAATACGTCACGTGCTGCAGTTTAATGACCTAGCCACTGACCCAACCACTTATCTAGTTTGTTATCGTTTTGCTCCCTTTCGTCCTTCTTTTTTGTTCTGTTTCGCGTGGTTAGTTTTTGTGTGTTTCTCTTTTCTAGTCCTATATTTGCATTTGGGGGTCGTTTTTCTGGATCGGTTTGTAATTTGTCTCGTCCTGTCTAGTTGCTTACTAGTTAGGTTCTTATTAATAAAATTTGGCCGTTCAAAAAAATATAGTTAAAAAAACAATCTGACATTTTAATATCCTTAACTATAGAAAATATGTTGATATATGATATAGACAAAAACGAGTTGGACCATTGCTTTATCTCAGTTGACATAAAGATATTGGCATACCCTCTTAATGTTATATTCAATTATTATAGCGTTCATGTCTTTCAAGATTAATGTGCCTCTTCAAGGACTGCATCATGATTTGGACAATGATAGTTTTAATTTTAGCGATTGTCCTCTGGACCTTCATAACTGAATATTAATGTGTATACAAGTGCGAACAAAAATAACAAATTAATAATACTTTCATGGAGAAGTATAAATTTTTAACCAAAAAGTTGGTGCAATCAACTAACTACGGTGATCATACGCATTGGAACCGATGAATTAAAGCCGCTAGGGCTTTGATTTACCGTGAACACAATATCCAAACTGACATCTTAAGGATCAAATTCTTGTAATATGTGTGAATTACACCATTTACATTTTACGATGGTCATGAGTCCGGTTGGTGGGGGAGACCATGGGCGAAGTATAGTTAGGGCCCCCCGGTTTTTCGCTCAGTAATGTTAATTTATACGTATTCGGCCGATTTTTCGCTCAGTAGTGTTAATTTATATGTATTCAGCCGAAAATTTTATAGTTCCGACCACCCCTGATAAGAAAAAAAAATCCTGACCCCCCCTGCGTTTTCGCCACTGGGGGAGACAATGGTGGGTTACCTGAAAAAACGGTAATGACTATGGGTGTATATATTACAATGAATTAGTTATATGAGCAATCATAAAAAAATGAGCTTTCGAAATTCCATTTTGCTAAGCAAGTTTATGTACAACAAATATTGGAGAATTAATATGAAAAAGAGTATATTTTGGGGTTGGAATGTTGTTTATAATCCACACTTTAATTTCGGTTTTTGGGCCTTTTAAGTTGTTTTAAACATTATTGGATCTTGTTCGGCTATAAAGTACAAAAGGTCCAAAAGCCCATCGAAGTCCAAGACCCACACTTAGAGATGCACAAAAAAACCGGTTTGAAAACCCAAACCGGTTTCAAACCGATACCCGAACCGGTCGTGAACCGGTTTAGATCAAACCGGTTTCAAACTGGTTCAAACCACCGGTTTGAAACCTATACATTTAAACCGGTTTAACCCGAACCGAACCGCTTAAAAACTGGTTTCAAACCGGTTTTAAACCGGTCAAACCCGGTCAACGGCCCATCTCAAACCGGTTTCAAACCGGTCCGGGTTAAAAAAAAAACCGGTTTTGACTTTTTGTTAACCAAACCGGTTCGGTTCGGTTTTGAACCGGTTCGGGTTAAAAAACCGTTTTGTGCACCACTACCCACACTAAGAGAATTTGTTTATAGCTCAGAAGTTGGCACAACTCAAATTTCTACCAGCTTTACATAATTGAAGTTTTAGTACAAAAAGAAACTAAGTAAAACATAAAAATGAAGTTTTAGTACAAAAAAAAACTAAGTAAAACATAAAAAGGGTAGCTTGAGTGTATGAAAATAACTAGATTTTTTATCGAACTTCTTGAGAGATATGTATCAATCCAAAAAATGGCATCGCCACCGTTTTATATTGTTACATCCAGTATCTCATACCAATTAATAATATATAATATTTGTTTTGCCTACAAGAAAATCAAAGTGAAAACTTCTCACGAGGTCACCCTGGATGGTTCACACTTTAACACGCTTAACTGTGGAATTATCCTCTCTCTATGCTTAACAGTGATATTTGGGGTCGGGCATTCTTTATGAGCCCATGATATCTACTGTTTACGATTGATGTGAGATTTTGATTGCATCTCTAGATCTTATTTTGTTCTTATGAACAAATTGATGATGAAATGACGATGAATTTAAGCATGCGTTTTTGCTTCATCTCTAATTCATATCAATTTTCGTTTGATTTTATGTCAATAATACGATTATGATGATTTTGCTAGTGTGTCGTGACTTCGTTCTAAATGAATGTTCAATTATGCCTAATTTTACTGAGATGTTTGCTTATGATGATTGTGTGTGCGTGTGATATGCATATTTTGTTGAATTCTTATGGTCAATTTCATGATGATGATGATGAGTTTAGGCGTGTTCGTGTTAACTTAGGTTACTTCATCCCGAATGCATATCCAAATTTCGTATCTATTCTGCGAAAAAATTGATGATGATTACTTCATCGAGAATGCATATGTAGATCTGTAGAATTATTATGAATAAGTTGATGTCGATTACTGAATGCATATCCAGATTTCGTATTTCTTCTATGAAAATAGTTGATGATGATTGCTTCGTCATGAAACTAGTATTCATGATGATTACTTCATCAAGAATGCATATATAGATCTGTAGAATTATTATGAATAATTTGATGTCGAGTACTGAATGCACATCAAGATTTCTTATTTCTTCTACGAAAATAGTTGATGATGTTTGCTTCGTCATGAAACTAGTGATCTCTTTCGGAACAAATCTGTCTACTGTCTTCAGCCCAAAAACGGGATTTGTTTTTGGTTGTTCAAATGAAAACTTCTCACGAGGTCACCCTAGATGGCTCACACTCTAACACGTTTAACTGTGAAGTTATCATCTCATCCATGCTTAACAGTGATATTTGGGGTGGCATTCTTTATGAGCCCATGATATCTACTGTTTACAGCCGACATGAGATTTGCTTGTGGTGTTACCTATATAATGGTTCACTATGCACTCTTCATTACATATACATACATGCATCGTCGCCACTTGTTGTCAGAGTTCTCATATCTTTCAAGCACCAAATATGAGCTTTCACGTAGATTTACCACTTAGACATATACATTCACACGTCTTCGCTCTCATCTCCAAGCTTGAACGATCTCTACTTCCACTATGATGTGCCTTCATGCGTCAACCAACCTTCTCCAAACATCGTCTAGAACAATCACATTCGAAACCTCTGGCCTCACCTCGGTCACCACCACCAACCACGACCAAGTCCACATAACAAAAACATAAATGATGCTTTGCCAGGATCGACTAAGATGGTTCTACTTTGTTAGGACTGGCGGAAACAGTCTAAACAGACAACAATTGATAGCACAAATATGAATATGAATTACACATATCAATACTATCAAACACGCATATATTGCGAATGAAACTGAAAATCATTACATGACATTCGACCACTATTTATACAATATTTGATTGTAACTGATTGAGAAATATTCTCTACAATCATAGCACTAGCCAAACATAACAATCTGTCCTATAATTACAAATAAACTGTTACAAATCAAAAGGAATCCGTCAAAGATACAATCCCGAAATCTAAGCTCTTTTGACTTCGGTATCTTTGACTGAGGAAGCACTTTGGTATCTACCATCGGCATCAACTTGTCTTCTGTATTGAACATGCCTCGGTAGCAAACTTGTTTTTGTAACACCTCGAAAATTCTCAAAGAGATAAGGACTAAAGTCGCCAATATATCAAAGTTGAGGGGCTAACAGGAGTATAGATCAAAGTACAAGGACCAGAAGTGAAAATTTGAAGAAACATGCCTGTAACGGACCGTCACCACAAATAACGGTCCGTTAAGCACCATGACGGACCGTCACCCCATGACGGTCCGTGCCGTAATACTGGAGGCGGTTTTAGGGTTTCTGACACGTGTCCTCTGACTCAGCCCCGTGACGGACCGTCACAGCCGGTAACGGTCCGTTACGTGGTTAGAAAGTGCGTAGCCGCTAAGTAAATAGGGGACGGACCGTCACCCCCGGTAACGGTCTGTCACGACTCTAAAGTTTGCCCAATAAATAGATCGACGATCTCAGCCATTTTGCACACACTCATACATCTAAAACACACACACAACTATGTGTTACATATACGTAACCCCAAATATCTTCGGTATATTTTCATTCCATTTTAAATTCAAATCGAACCTTAACTACTAATATAAATTTAGATAACATGATTAAAAAAATCAATTATTTATAAAAAAATCAGGTTGTTACATAGCCCTTGGGCTCTGAACCCTCTTGGTTTCCCTTGTTCCCTTTTAACCTTTTGACAAGATTTGACATTTTCATTTCAATGTAGCCGGCTGATCTTTTTCTAGTTGTGGACCAACTTTTCTTTATTAGGAAAATTCATATCTATTTTTTGATCTGACCTTTTCTTCACCTTTATGAATGTTGTCAAACTACATTTCTTTTCACACAAAATTCAAGTGAAGCCTACTAATTTCCTGATTTACAAAACATTGTAATTGCATCCTCCCAAAAACATCAAGAATCTACAAAATATGTACAACATGCGATCATTAAAAACCATGAGGGCGGGAATATGTTCTGTTCCTCCTCGTGCGCCATCACTCACGGCCTTTAAGAAACAAGAAACCGAAAAAGACATCAGAACATAAATCTAGTTTCTGATGTCGGTTCATCAAAAACAAACACAAATGTAATCCACAATACATATTCTTGGTTTTTGTTTATTAACTATTGATCATTACCTCCCATGAACTTCTGTAACCGTAACATCATTTGATGATACGTTAATCTCACGACCTTCCATGATCAAATCCATTTCTGCTGAACTTAATGATGTGAGATCGAGTTCATTTGGTTGAGGCAGGCTTGTGTTTTCACCCTCCAACATGAAAACCACTGATGACATAGTTGGCCTTTGAACCGCTGATGATTGTACACATAACATTGCCACGTGGATGCATTGCAATGCTTCGGTTCTGTTACACGAATCTACAATCAACGGGTCGATCAATTCCTCAGGTTTCCCTTCCTTCCATAGCTTCCATGCCTGAGAAGGTAACAGATGTCCAGACAACTTAGCAATGAGACACACAGAAAGAGGGGGGGGGGATAAGGGAATGAAAAATTTTAGAGGTGACAAATTCGACCCGTTTGATGATAAACAGATTGTTCCCGAGGCATTTTTTTCCTCTAATGGGGGCACAAAGTAAATAAAAGAAACAGGTCAAAAGCTACCGAATCATTTTACTTTTAAAACGTAGATTACTATGAAATAATATAACTATTGTAATCATATCTGACACTAACTATTTTTGAAAAATAAGATAAACTTGGATAGAAAGTGTTTCAGGTCAAACAAGGCTAATACAACCCTTTCTACGAGTACTAGAAAATTATCTGTTTTGAGTTGTCAGCCAACCCGCTCATTTTGCCACCTCAACATAAGTGCCCTAAACAACTAGTAAAGTCGCTATTCTATACAATATTGCAAACAAAAGTTCGGCTAAGGTGACAGTTTCAACTCATATTTTTTTAGATTTTATCGCTGAATGGGTCAAATGGATAAAATCTAAAGAACGTGGTTAAAAAGTGAACGGGTCAAAGTGACCCAACCTTTATTCAAAGACTTATAACCTTCTGTATCGCTTTATTCCAAATTTAGATTAATATTTTAATGATATACTTTTCTTAAAAGCATATTTCGTAGAAAAGTAATGAAAGATAAAAAAATAGATGAAGAATTTTCTCATACCAGAAAAGGATATGAAATTTACCTTTCTATGAAATTATCCCTGTTTGTATTAATGTCTGAAATTAATTAATTATTTGTAAAACTGAAGAAAAAAGATACTTGTTTGCCGGTCAACACAATTCGTTTTGACCCGAACTAATTTCTAGGCTCTAGCGGTTACCCAACCTGCCCAACAAACCCACTTTGCCACCTTTGTTAAAATAGCTAGTTACATTTCTGGTCTGAAAACAGTAACTTACATGTCGAATAAGATTTGTAGAATCATCAGACCGAAAACTATTATTCCTGTGGCCGCTAATGATTTCTAGAAGCAGAACACCGAAGCTATAAACATCAGATTTAACCGAAAAGAGACCTTCCATTGCATACTCTGGTGACATGTAGCCGCTGCAAAATTTGAAATATACATCCATTCATGTTTCATCTACAAAGTACAAACCGTAAAAAACTAAACATGGCAACTTAATCTCATTTACCTATGAATGGTCTATTCTGGTTATGTCAAATCTCAAACGGGTCAAACAAAATAAAATAGCTTAAAAGGAAACAAGTTGAAAGTCGGCTATGATGTATTTTAAATGCACAAAACTTCCTAAATCGTTTGTATTAGATTATCATCAAAATAAAAGCATATTTATCATATCGGGTCAACTGGCCTGTACCAAAAATCACTTTTTTGACCTATTACTAAATCCGCCTGTCTTGCCACCTCTATTAAAAATCCTACAAAACTATTAAAAAGATTGAAAAACTTACTAAGTTCCCACAACTCTATTCGTATTCGCTTCATTTTGGTTCCCTCCAAAGATTCTAGCCATTCCAAAATCTGAAATCTTCGGGTTCATCTCTTCATCAAGCAAAATGTTGCTAGCTTTTAAATCACGATGAATGATTCGAAGCCTAGAATCCCGATGGAGATAAAGTAAACCTCTTGCAATCCCTTCAATGATCATGAATCTTTTTTTCCAATCTAATTCTGCTTTCTTTACCGGGTCTTCCATTAACGCATAAAAACATACCAAAATAGAAAGTTTAGTAGCTTCAAACAAAATGTTTATACTTTAAACCTTAAATGATGAACAAAACTTACCAAAAAGAAACGAATCAAGGCTTTTATTAGGCATGTATTCATAAACGAGCATTCGCTCTTCCCCTTCAATGCAATATCCCATCAATCTAACCAGATTTCGATGCTGCAATTTTGCAATCAGAATCATCTCATTCTTGAACTCCACTAACCCTTGCCCTGATGACTTCGATAGCCGTTTTACAGCAATTTCTTGACCTCCCGGTAAAATTCCCTGTAAAAACGACGGTTATAAGTCCACATTATCCAAAATATCTTATCCAAACACCTCCTAAATATCAAGAAAATTGTTGAATGCAAAGACGGAACCTTGTGAACCGGGCCAAAACCACCTTGCCCGAGTTTGTTCTTGTTTGCAAAACCATCTGTGGCAACTTCTAGTGCATGCGAACTGAACACAGGCAGCGGGGGGCCGTCAAAATCTTTCCTTTCATGTTCGAGTTGTTCTGAAACTACCATAGATATATCTTGACCATTGGACACCTCTGAAACCAGGGGGCCATTCTCCGGTTCTCCACATGCTAGATATCATAGTGAATAACTTGAAACTCAGAATCCATAAAAAGATTACATATATAACAACGTATTAATTAGGTTCGACAGTTTGTTAACGTCTACTTGCTTTCCTAGGAGTTACCTTTGAGTTTCTTCCGATACCTCCATAGCAACAATGCAAGAACACCAAGAACAACTGCACCGGCTACAGATATTGCAATGACTACGCTTTTAGATACACCATTATTACTTCCTGAAACTGAAGGACACTCAAATTAGCATAATTCATCATTAGCATAATTCATCAGAACAGTAACCAAGTTTCCCATCTGTTTCACTTATCTCACTCAAAGGTTTTTTGTCACTCAACTTTCATAAGTGAACTAAATGGAACATATATGAATCTTTGTTACTATTTACCAACTATTTTTTTCCAATTTAACTTAAATTAAACAACTATGAAACTTGTTTATTATTTAGGGATTTTACTTCAAGTTAAATTTGAAAAAAAATCATTAAATACTAACAAAGAATCATATATGCTACATTCAGGTTTTAGATGACAAAATTGGAACACCTAATGAAAGTTGCTTACTTTTAGTTAATAATGAAACTAGAAGCACAAAACATAAAACTAACCCAAATCCGAATTCGCGACCCGAATGAAAAGTGTTTCACCGCCATCTTCGAATTCTTCAACATCAACCAAATCACCACTCCAAATCAAACATCCAACCCCCGAAAGAAAAGCATACGCATTACACGAACAATTCTGCAAACACCCCCTTTCACAATCGACATTACTTCCAGCTCTTCGGTCAGCAAAATCAGGCAGTTTAACACCCGTTCGTGTTCTAAACCCATCACTCGTGCTGCCATTAGACTCACATTCCAATCGCGTCCTTCTAACACACCCACCAGACCAGTTCCCACTATTCCACTGATCTCGAGTTGCAGGATCAGGATCAAACGCGTCCATACAACTACACAGAAAAGAAGAACCACTCGCTCGACAGACTCCAAACTTCCCACACTTGTTATACTCTTCACAACCCAACGAGGGCTGCGATAGCGACACATTCCATTGCAATGTTTGATCATCATACATCAACTGTTGCACCACCCCATTCCATTGGATCAGGTACCGAACTAACGGACTAGTGGTTGGATAATTAAAAACAAAATACATCACTTCACTATCAACAGGAACTAATCTAAACCCCAAAAATAATAAAGACCTCATTCGTGGAACTCCTATAAATATCTGATTATTCCAGTGGCCACTTCTCCACAACCGCCGGTTAGATTGATCTTCCCAGACCACCACTTGCGGTGCACCTTGCGGGTCAATCCCCATCGAGTAATTCCCTGTGGATGGGTCATTCGGAGTCCTCCATGAAACAAACCGATTACTCATTCCATTTGAAATGTTCAAGTAGACTCGCAAGTTTGGAAGATAAGTATCAGTTGGATGATTACAGCTTCTCCATATCGCGTCTTGGTCATCACCACCCGCGTTTTGAACAGTTGTGATGATCAGGTTTCCGGTGTCCAGAAGCATGACTGTTAGATTTGAATTAGTTGATGATGAACTGTTGCTTGACCAGTAAACTCTACCGGATCCATCGGAGACGATTAAGCTTCCGTTTACGAAGCTGAAAACACCGGAATTGTTGGGGATTGGATTGTCTCTATTGGCTACCCATGTGACTGTTTGGTTGATGTTGTAGTACCAGATTCCGACATATCTGGAGTTTGAATTCCCGGGGCTGAAGAAGCCGAGCTCGAAGATCTGTTGAGGGGAGACGAGGGTGTCGCCGTCTGTAATCTGCTGGTCTTGATCGAGTCTGCTGGTGTTTGTTTGTGGGAATACAGGGACGGAGTGGAGGAGGAGGAGGATGAAGGAGATGACTAGGGTTTTGTTGGTGAAACTCATTCCGAGGATAGGTCTTGATCAGGATTGGGGGTGTTTGATGAATTGAAAGTTGAAACAGGGTGGAAGAAAGTTGTTGATTTGGATTTGAATGGTGGAGGGAGGTTGAAATAATTGACTAAGCATCATATTTCCACTCCACCAAATGCCACCAATTGAGAATCTTTCCTACATGATTATTCATTTTATCAAATAAAAAATGGAGATTATATTACATAATAAGCACCAATAAGTGAAGTTAAAGATTACATTAAATATATGTAAATATTATGGATAACAATAAATTAACAGAACCTATATAATGCATAAATGATCATGTACGTTTTGTAATTTGGGTTTGTTCTTTAAAAGTTTTATATAAATTGGTTTAAAACGTAATGCGTTTACTTCTTATTAGCCTATCTGTAATGGTTTTACTAAAAAGTGGAAAATGTCCCGTCATATTACTGACACGTTAGCGAAAGTGAAACCACTAAACAGAATAATTAAGGTGTGTAACGGTTTCACTATCAGTATTAAATTTTTAATCATTGTAATTAATTATTTAATATTTATTTAAACTAAAGAAAATAAATACAAATATTAATTTAATATTTATAAAAAAAATACTTGACATAAAATTCTAATATTAATTAATCATATGTCACGTGGGCGATTCCTCTAAATATGGTCGGCCAAATCTCCGAGAAGACTTATATGTCTTTCTGTATTATGTATTGCGTTACGAATTTCTTCTTTTCTCTTGGGCGTTTACTAGTACACTTGGCACTTGGAGGTTATATTCAAAGTTTTGGAAAATCACTCTTTCTTTGTCCTCTAATATCATTGATATGTCGGATTTCTTTGTCCTCTAATATCATTGATGTGCAGGATATATATATATATATATATATATGGAATGGTTCAAATAAAAACCAACTTTTTAGGTGATAACCACGATAACCACTCTTAAACAATCACATAATTTATAAAAAAAAATTCTTTTAATTGTTAAAAGAGTATTTAAGTTTCTTAAACATATATATTGAACATAAATACGGAAATGATGAGTCTTACATATACGTACCAAATAATGTTACATATACGTGACACATAGTGTTTACGTATATGTAATACTAATAGAATGATAATTATTACATATCCGTAACACTATGTTTGAGAGTGGTTTTCATGGTTATCACATAAATATTTGTTATCATTTAAACCTCACCCTATATATATATATATATATATATATATATATATATATATATATATAAATAGTAGAACTCACACAACGGCTTTAAAAAGGAATCACCAATCCAAGCCACACACAACGGCAAGTGTACCATAAGTATGTAGCAAGTATAGGCAAGACCGGATATCAATCCGTACACACCGATGACAACTCTCGATAATAGACCTCTATCAATTCCCAACCTAAGAATATAAATGAGTGATTTAAACTAACAACTAGGACCTAAGACTCAAATACTCTAAGACACTAAGACGCTCGAACACAGGACAACTAAGAACACGGAAACTAGACGTAAAGATAAGATCAGATATAAAGCAACTACCTAGGAATGACTCAAGCTAACAAGTAATTACACGGGAATCAATCATACGACTATCTCTAATGGTACAAATCTAAGGTCAACTAGGTATGTTTTTACTCCTTAAGAAGACCAGAAGACTCGTATGAAAAACAGGATAGAATGTGATAAAATGCCTAACGAGGGATCTCCGGTCGGTCTCACCACTCACAATGCCATGAAAGACCGTGGTCCACAGCCCCAGAGCAAGGGACATCAAGAACTAGAATGCAAACAAACCCTAAGAACACTAATACCAAGTATGAAAGGCAAGACTCATACGGTCGTTTAATCTATACCTAACACACAACGGGTAGGAGGTTTCAAGCTCTATCTATCACTTGGTCAGTCTCAAGATAAGGTATGACCTGACAATACTCTTTAACTACAGCCTAGACACCAACTGTTATGGTCAAATCAGTTGTCTAATCAATCAAAACACAAAGCAGTGATCTATAGCATGCAATACCCCGCCTAGAAGACACAAAACCAACTAGACACAAGCATACAGGATCAAGGGCAATAGATATAAAGCTTAATAAGTCTTCATAACCATTCATAAAAATTCAAGAACAGATTCTAAGATGAACACAGCAAAACATACGATTAAAACCCGCAAACGTGTCACACCCCGCCCAAGGCACCCCTGGGCGTTCTGGTGGTGACACCGATTGGTACCTACTTTGATTTTAGGATTCTTGTATTTTGCAGCGGAAAACGTTTGTTAAAGGATAGTTGTTACATAATCTCAACCTCGAGGGTTGGTTTTGTAAATAGAAGAATCTTGTCATGTAAACAAAGATCTTTTATTAAATACTAGGGTTTAACGACCCATCTTGTTTGATTAAAACAAATATTGAAATCATTCAACATCTGTCAGCAGACAGTTATTTCTAGAACACGGGGAAGGTAAAAAGCCTAGGGACTGTAATCCTCCAGGCACCTAGCCTTGTATACTTTCTTGAGGTTCTTTCTTGTGCTTAGGGCGTCAAAGTTCACCTTTAGCATGAACCTGTAATAAGTTTCTTTATGGTTGTTGTCGGGTCTATTTTCGTAGCCAGACCCGACTAACAACAAAATAGACATCTACATTTTGGACTATATCCGTAGACAGTCCCGACAGATAATGTTAATTTATTCTTTACCTGAAAATGTTTGAAAATGAAACGTCAGTGATAAGCTGGTAAATACTTTTATAACACAAAAATCATTTCTCTTTAGGCAATAACAGTCATTAAATATTTAATCATAACTTCATAATATCATAACACACACTGTTACATCCGTCAATCGTAATTGTATACACCAGTACCATACTCGAGTGATGCGGGACCTCCAAATACACGTCTTACACTGCGTACAAAGTATGTACCAGCCCTGCCCGGGATTCATACCCGGAGCAAGTGTATTACTTGATCAAACTTTACATATACATATGGTAACACTTGCCCCTGGGGTTATATCCGTAGCCAACCCCACAAGGCGTTTATGAATTAAAGTATTTAGCACATGCTTTGCCATTTTCGTAAACGTAAAGGTTTGATCGTTTCTGAAAAGAGATAAAAATGTATTCATCTTGATTTGTAGTTAGTCGTAACTTAGGTATGTAGCTTGCTTATAATGAGCGAGACTTAGAGCTCTAACACCTTAGCTTGTACTTCTACGCGTTCCTTAGGGTTGTTTCGGTTGCAAATGCCTAGGTGCGGTTTTAAGTGAGAGTTAGTCGAAAGCGGGAGAGCGGCTCGGAAGGCGTGCTAGCAGCTCATAGCTTTCAGACTAGAGAGGAGAGTAAAACTCGAAATTGAGTATGGTTTGAAATGTGAAATGTGGGAGTCCTCTATTTATATGCTGAGAAGGGCCCCGTAGCGAACAGCTAGATAATACCATGGTGGTCCGCTAGCCTCTGGTAGTCCGCATGTATGATAAGTGTCACGCACTGGTCAGCCCATGCAATTTCAACCCTTAGCGGACCATGTAGCCACCTTGTGGCGGTCCGCTAAGATTCCACGCGTCGAATTCTTTGCTGAGTCACGAGGCATGTCTCATAAGTGGAGCGGACACGTGCCTCGTGCAGAATCTACCTCAAGAAGCCCGTAGCGGACCGCTAGCGTCCGTCCTAACGGTCTGCTAGCCAATTCTTCCCAACACGGACCGCTAAGGTTCTTTTGGCCTCCGCCAAAATGTTGACGGGGATTTCCCTTACTTCCCATAACGGACCGTTATGCAGTGGGTAACGGCACGCTAACCACTAAACTCTAATTTTTCTTTATTTTGATCCTTGTCTTTTGGGCTTTGGCATTTTTAACCCTTATGGTTATATTCCTTGCATAATTGGGACGTGATTTTGATAGGTGTTACATCCTCCCCAACTTATTTCAATCTCGTCCTCGAGATTATCATTCGAATTAATTCAGGTATTTCTTATTCATTTCCGACTCCAGTTCCCCTGTGTATTCGGGTCCACGTCTGGAGTTCTATTTCACTTTGAGTATCACAAGTCTTATTCATTTTAATTTCTTCACATGGCGGTCCTCAATCTGCAAGGGTTGTTCCATAAACTTAAGCCTTTCATCCACCACTACATCCTATAGTGGCATTACCAATGTCTCATTTACCAAACACTTGCGCATATTTGATATATGAAATACATCGTGTACTCCATTCATTTCTTCTTGTAATTCTAACTGATAAGCGACTAGTCCAATTTGTTTTATGATTTTGAAAGGTCCAACGAATCGTGGACTCAATTTTCCTTTCTTCCCAAATCATATTGGGGTTTCGTGCTGGGGTTTCAAAACTCTTTTAATAACAAGCACGAACCGATCTAGGCCAAACCCTATATCGCCCCACCAGGAGTCCAGATGCAAACCAAATATTCAATAACAACCATAGGGGGTTTGTTGGAGCATATTCTGGTGACAACGAGCTTGAAGATTTTTTTGTCTTAGACTTAAACTTAGGAAGGTAAAAAGCCTAGGGACTTTAATCCTCCAGGCACCTAGCCTTGTATACTTTCTTGAGGTTCTTTCTTGTGCTTAGGGCGTCAAAGTCCACCTTTAGCATGAACCTGTAATAAATTTCTTTATGGTTGTTCCCGGGTCTATTTTCGTAGCCAGACCCGACTAACAACAAAACAGACATCTACATTTTGGACTATATCCGTAGACAGTCCCGACAGATAATGTTAATTTATTCTTTACCTGAAAATGTTTGAAAATGAAACGTCAGCGATAAGCTGGTAAATACTTTTATGACACAAAAATCATTTATCTTTAGGCAACAACACTCGTTAAATATTTAATCATAACTTCATAATATCATAACAGACACACTGTTACATCCGTCAATCGTAATTATATACACCAGTACCATACTCGAGTGATGCGGGACCTCCAAATCCACGTCTTACACTGCGTACAAAGTATGTACCAGCCCTGCCCGGGATTCATACCCAGAGCAAGTGTATCCCTTGATCAAACTTTACGTATACATATGGTAACACTTGCCCCTAGGGTGATATTCGTAGCCAACCCCACAAGGCGTTTATGCATTAAAGTATTTAGCACTTGCTTTGCCATTTTCATAAATGTAAAGGTTTGATCATTTCTGAAAAGAGATAAAAATGTATTCATCTTGATTTGTTGTTAGTCGTAACTTAGGTATGTAGCTTGGTTAGAATGAGCGAGACTTAGAGCTCTAACACCTTAGCTTGTACTTCTACGCGTTCCTTAGTGTGGTTTCGGATGCAAATGCCTAGGTGCGGTTTTAAGTGAGAGTCAGTCAAAAGCGGGAGAGCGGCTCGGAAGGCGGGCTAGCAGCTCATAGCTTTCAGACTAGAGAGGAGAGTAAAACTCGAAATTGAGTATGGTTTGAAATGTGAAATGTGGGATTCCTCTATTTATATGCTGAGAAGGGCCCCGTAGCGAACAGCTAGATAATACCATGGTGGTCCGCCAGCCTCTGGTAGTCCGCATGTATGACAAGTCTCACGCTCTGGTCAGCCCATGCAATTTCAACCCTTAGCGGACCATGTAGCCACCTTGTGGCGGTCCGCTAAGATTCCACGCGTCGAATTCTTTGCTGAGTCACGAGGCATGTCTCATAAGTGGAGCGGACACGTGCCTCGTGCAGAATCTACCTCAAGAAGCCCGTAGCGGACCGCTAGCGTCCGTCCTAACGGTCTGCTAGCCAATTCTTCCCAACACGGACCGCTAAGGTTCTTTTGGCCTCCGCCAAAATGTTGACGGGGGATTTCCCTTACTTCCCATAACGGACCGTTATGCAGTGGGTAACGGCACGCTAACCACTAAACTCTAATTTTTCTTTATTTTGATCCTTGTCTTTTGGGCTTTGGCATTTTTAACCCTTATGGTTATATTCCTTGCATAATTGGGACGTGATTTTGACAGGTGTTACATCCTCCCCAACTTATTTCAATCTCGTCCTCGAGATTATCATTCGAATTAATTCAGGTATTTCTTTTTCATTTCCGACTCCAGTTCCCCTGTGTATTCGGGTCCACGTCTGGAGTTCTATTTCACTTTGAGTATCACAAGTCTTATTCATTTTAATTTCTTCACATGGCGGTCCTCAATCTGTAAGGGTTGTTCCATAAACTTAAGCCTTTCATCCACCACTACATCCTATAGTGGCATTACCAATGTCTCATTTACCAAACACTTGCGCATATTTGATATATGAAATACATCGTGTACTCCATTCATTTCTTCTTGTAATTCTAACTGATAAGCGACTAGTCCAATTTGTTTTATGATTTTGAAGGGTCCAACGAATCGTAGACTCAATTTTCCTTTCTTCCCAAATCATATTTGGGTTTCGTGCTAGGGTTTCAAAACTCTTTTAATACGCACACCAGAAAAACAAGCACGAACCGATCTAGGCCAAACAGATGCAAACCAAATATTCAATAACAACCATAAGGGGTTTGTTGGAGCATATTCTGGTGACAACGTGATTGAAGATTTTTTGTCTTAGTCTTAAACTTAGGAAGGTAAAAAGCCTAGGGACTTTAATCCTCCGGGCACCTAGCCTTGTATACTTTCTTGAGGTTCTTTCTTGTTCTTAGGGCGTCAAAGTCCACCTTTAGCATGAACCTGTAATAAGTTTCTTTATGGTTGTTCCCGGGTCTATTTTTGTAGCAGACCCGACTAACAACAAAACACACATCTACATTTTGGACTATATCCGTAGACAGTCCCGACAGATAATGTTAATTTTATCTTTACCTAAAAATGTTTGAAAATGAAACTTCAGCGATAAGCTGGTAAATACTTTTATGACACAAAAATCATTTCTCTTTAGGCAACAACACTCGTTAAATATTTAATTATAACTTCATAATATCATAACAGACACACTGTTACATCCGTCAATCGTAATTGTATACACCAGTACCATACTCGAGTGATGCGGGACCTCCAAATACACGTCTTACACTGCGTACGAAGTATGTACCAGCCCTGCCCGGGATTCATACCCGGAGCAAGTGTATCACTTGATCAAACTTTACATATACATATGGTAACACTTGCCCCTAGGGTGATATCCATAGCCAACCCCACAAGGCGTTTATGCATTAAAGTATTTAGCACTTGCTTTGCCATTTTCGTAAACGTAAAGGTTTGATCGTTTCTGAAAAGAGATAAAAATGTATTCATCTTGATTTGTAGTTATTCGTAACTTAGGTATGTAGCTTGGTTAGAATGAGCGAGACTTAGAGCTCTAACACCTTAGCTTGTACTTCTACGCGTTCCTTAGGGTTGTTTCGGATGCAAATGCCTAGGTGCGGTTTTAAGTGAGAGTCAGTCGAAAGCGGGAGAGCGGCTCGGAAGGCGGGCTAGCAGCTCATAGCATTTAGACTAGAGAGGAGAGTAAAACTCGAAATTGAGTATGGTTTGAAATTTGAAATGTGGGATTCCTCTATTTATATGCTGAGAAGGGCCCCGTAGCCAACGGCTAGATAATACCATGGTGGTCCGCCAGCCTCTGGTAGTTCGCATGTATGACAAGTCTCATGCTCTGGTCAGCCCATACAATTTCAACCCTTAGCGGACCATGTAGCCACCTTGTGGCGGTCCGCTAAGATTCCACGCGTCGAATTCTTTGCTGAGTCATGAGGCATGTCTCACAAGTGGAGCGGACACGTGCCTCATGCAGAATCTACCTCGAGAAGCCCGTAGCGGACCGCTAGCGTCCGTCCTGACGGTCTGCTAGCCAATTCTTCCCAACACGGACCGCTAAAGTTCTTTTGGCCTCCGCCAAAATGTTGACAGGGGATTTCCCTTACTTCCCATAACGGACCGTTATGCAGTGGGTAATGGCACGCTAACCACTAAATTCTAATTTTTCTTTATTTTGATCCTTGTCTTTTGGGCTTTGGCATTTTTAACCCTTATGGTTATATTCCTTGCATAATTGGGACGTGATTTTGACAGGTGTTACATCCTCCCCAACTTATTTCAATCTCGTCCTTGAGATTATCATTCGAATAAATTCAGGTATTTCTTTTTCATTTCCGACTCCAGTTCCCCTGTGTATTCGGGTCCACGTCTGGAGTTCTATTTCACTTTGAGTATCACAAGTCTTATTCATTTTAATTTCTTCACATGGCGGTCCTCAATCTGCAAGCGTTGTTCCATAAACTTAAGCCTTTCATCCACCACTACATCCTATAGTGGCATTACCAATGTCTCATTTACCAAACACTTGCGCAGATTTGATATATGAAATACATCGTGTACTCCATTCATTTCTTCTTGTAATTCTAACTCAATTTGTTTAATGATTTTGAAGGGTCCAACGAATCGTGGACTCAATTTTCTTTTCTTCCCAAATCGTATTGGGGTTTCGTGCTAGGGTTTCAAAACTCTTTTAATACGTGCACCGGAAAAACAAGCACGAACCGATCTAGGCCAAACCCTAGATCGCCCCACCAGGAGTCCAGATACAAACCAAATATTCAATAACAACCATAAGGGGTTTGTTGGAGCATATTCTGGTGACAACGAGCTTGAAGATTTTGTGTCTTAGTTTTAGAGTCTTTGACTTGTAATTGTTTATTGAGCTTTGTAAGTAAGCGAACCTGTCAAGTTCACCTAAGGATCTTAGGGCAAACTTGTCAAGTTCGCCTAAGGATCTTAGGGCGAACTTGCTAAATATGGTCTGTGTGGTTTTCTATAAATAGTTGTTTGCATGTCTGAGTATAGGAGGCTTGGTACACGTATTTTGATTCGTTGCTTTGTAAACAGTGTTTGATCAAGGAATACAAGAGAGAGTTATTTACTTGTGTTGTTCTATCTTGTTGATTGCCATATCACTACACGTGCACGTAGATCATGGATTCCGTACGTTGTCTATGTGTTATACCGTCACAAGTCTAGAGATCCGTAGTACACCCCCAGGGACCTAAAAGTGGTATCAGAGCTTACGCTCTTGATTTGAGTTGGATTCGTGGTGATTACATTTTCATATGACATCAAAAGATTGTTGTTTACAATTTCTATTTTTACTTGATCGTTTGTGACAAGATAATGACTTTGGAGGTTGTTGTGATCTGATTCAACGTGTTTTTGAGATATTTGATCAGTCAAGAATGTTCATTTATCGTCTTAGATCATTCCTACCAGAGGAATTTGTCAAATTCTTGATTAACAGAGAGATATGGAGATTTGCAGAAGTGTTGGTTGGAGTTTGTGTTGAGATTCTTTCTTCCTAGAGTTTCAACACTTCAGACGAACTTGGTATTCTAATGCAGGTGAACTTATTCAGGTGAACATGTTAAGTTCGCTAGCTTCTGATCAAGCGAACTTATCAAGTTCGCTAGTTATCTTCGCTAGATTTCTGAGTGTTGTGTCCTTAAGCAAACTTATTATGTTCGCTGGAACAGTTTAAGCGAACTTATTATCTTAGCTAAAACTATTTAGGCGAATTAAAAAAATTGAGGGTCAGTTTATATATATGTCTCAGGCCATATTTGTGAAAATGATGATACGAGATATTTGTTTGTTACAATACCATAGTTTACGTGTGTGTAACATTTTGTAATTTCTCCGCTAAGAGGTTTGTTTTTGTCATTTTCAAAAATTCTCTAGATGTCGACTTTTTTGAATGATTCGACTATGCTGATATATGGTAATGAGATCGGAACACCCCAGAACCACCAAGGATTTTGAGCCTAAAAGATTACTCTAATTGGAAAAACCGGTTCAAGCAGTTTGTTTAATATATTGATACAATTCTATGGATACCCATCAGCGTAGGGAATATTAATCCGAATTATACATGTATGGGTATCTCCAATACACCTAAGCTAGCGTCCGATCTAACTGAAAGAGAAAAGAAGATACATGATCGAGAGAAGAAGACGCTTGCGACTCTACATATGTCTTTACCGAAAGAAATCTACCATAACTTTAAGAAGTTTAAAACTTCAAGAGATTTATGGGAAGCATTGAAGAAGAAATGTGAAGTCAATTTTGATGTAAAGAAGAGTAGGAGAAAGTTTCTGATGAAACAATTCATGGTTTTCAAGTATTTAGAGAATGAATATGTTGATGATATCGTTACCAGATACTACCATATCTTGGGTGAGTTGGTAAACTATGAAGTTTATTACAAGATAATGAGGTGAACGAGAAGCTGTTGGATGCTCTTCCACCTAAGTTTGAGCGTTTAATGTTGTACATGTAATGTTATAGTTGTTTGTTTATTATGCAATAAAAGTTGTATTGTTGCAGTTATGTGTACTTTATGTTTTAAAAAGTGTGCATTGTATAAAATATAGACCACGGTGAGTTAACGTGGTCTATATATGTTTATACTAAGTCTTCATAACTGCTGCTAACCGATATTTCAGCTCATCTTAGCCATAGAAATTCCATAAATATGGCAGTTATTGTTTTTGCTAGCAAATTTACCCCTTTTTCACACGGATCGCCATTCGGGTTGCAGTTACCGGAGGTTTCATCACATCTTCTCAACTGTAGTGTGGAAGTTGCCCCATTACCCCCTCTGTATATATTTCAACCCCTTCACTTCCAGTCACCTACAACTCCCTTGTCAACTACCTCAAATCCATCGATATATAACCACTTGTAATCTCTCTCATCAAATAAATGTACTTCCGAGCAAGCAATTGAAAAAACGGTGAAATAAAAGTCGTCTTCTATGGTCGGTGGTATTAGTCGGATTTCGGCTTCAGTAGACAATAGAATGTGCTTCCCGACTTCAAGAGCTTGGCACGGTGGTGGTATAAGATTACAGCAGCACCTTCGATCTACACTTATGGCGGTCGTCGATCTACAAAGGATCTAGAATAAAAAATTCAAGAGACGATATAAGATGAGAGAATGAGTATACGGTTGTGAGATCGACGGCTTGTGGACAAAAAACTTTTTTAAGAATGAAATGAAGAAGAAGTGGGGATGAGATAGGAAATATAATGATTTCTTTAGAAAACAAAAGAGTAAAAAGACTTTTTTGGAAAACAAAAGAGTAAAAGATTATGTCAATGCTTTGGAAAGCGCTAAAATTTATCTTTTTTATGACAAGAAAATGGAAATATAAATGGGTAGTTTTATCTTAGGAACCTATCCATTTTAACTCAACACTCCGTCACCTATACGTCTCGTATAAGCTTATATGAGGTGTATAGGCACAAACCTTAAAAAAGTCAGGCTGGCATGTCAGTTTTAGTCTGACAGATGGCTTATATGCGGTGTATGTTACGAATAATTAAAATTACACAGCTGAGTATTTATAATAACTAGATTACGGCTAAACTAATAAACTAGTGTCGGCTACCCCTTTCGTTGTGTTCTAGCCGTAACAGGCTCAAAAGGCCCAGCCCAAAAGCTTTCATAGCCCAACAATCTCCAACTTGAAAGCTTTGCCCACACAAACCATCCAAGCAAACTTAGCACCAGTAACTCTAGTAATCTTTATAAACAAGTCCTCCAAACCCAAGCTAAAACTTCATGTCAAATCCCCCTAGTTGCTACCACCCCCTCTCATCAAGTACCCAAGGGGCCAGTTGAAGCTTCTATGTGCTCCAACTCAACAGTCATAGCAAACCCATCCACAATTTCAACTGGCTCCCATTGACTCGCAATATGTAATGCCCCAAACTAGGCACCCTATAGTTGGTTCTTATCACTGGGTATTCTCATTAATAGTACTCAATTTCTTACTTAATCATACAACAGAAGTCTTTCTAAAAGAATAATTACTCTTTAATGTTGTTATCGTCATTAAGTTTACCTCACGAATGCCTGCACACTGATCCGAGTAGCACCGCTCCCAAGCCAAGATACGCCGACCACGAAGCTCACCTGCAAAACAACCTAACGTACGTATAAAGTCAGCTACGCTGAGTGAGTTCTAATAGTTAAATTTAAACAAAAGCCAACTCGTCTCAATTAATATTTATCTCCACTTTAGACCCTCTGGTCTATATAAAATAGTTTTCTAAATTAACATCATATAGATAATCCCTGTTATCTTATGATATCCTAAAGGATTCACCACCCGAGACTCATCCCACCATTTTAACCCATTAAGTATTTCCGACATGGATCGAGCTTACCACTCTGATAACTCAAAGATTACCACACATATTAACCAAACACTGGTTATCTCAACCACCCTCTAAACACCGACTTAACCAGCCCTAACCAAGACTCTCACAAACCTACTGACACAACAGTTGTAACACAAAGCCCTCATCCCGATACAATGGTCAAACTGACTCTACACACTACATTAATATCATCTACTCACCGCATCAATATCATCTCATACACAATTATTATTACTCATCACTTGCATGCACTTTAACACATATATATGCACACAAACACATACCTCATCACTTCACCCTTGTCAGGGTTACCCTCATCAGGGCATTCAGCACACCCCGAGCTCATCATTAACCTCCTGAATATTGTCACTATTGGTGACCTCTCGAAGGACTTAGTCCTCCACAATCCCGTTTTTCATGTCACAAAGACAAAGATGCAAACACAAAACAACATATAACACATAACATCACATATCAATTACATGACTAGTTACTAGGCCTGCACCCCATACACATTCCCAGGATAATATATCCTACACAAACTCGAGCGTCTAGCTCGCATCCCTACTTACCCCGACTAACTCATAACACATAACAGCATACTAGCATTTACACGACTAATTAACTGGGTCTGTACCCCTCACCTAGCCCTAGGACAATATGTCCTACTCACACCCATAAGCGTTTAGGTTATACCCCGACTAACCCCGACTAAGTCTTAACACAACACCCATTAATAACTCTCAACTCTAGTTCACATAATCCCATAAACACCTCATTGACCCTCCGACTCATTTATAAAGGTTTTAGTACATAAACACATCGGGTTAGAACCCAAAACTCTTAACATGCTCAGTTCACAAAAACACGTTCTACATGTATGTACGATAGCCCCAAAATGTTTAAAATATTTAAAGAGGGTATTAGAAACTCACTGGTTACGCTGAGTCCAAATCCTTGCTCTGCCTCCGATCACTCGCTCAAATCCCAAACCTATCAATCGTATGATCACACGATCAGAATACGCTCAAAACATATGTCAAATAATGTATAACAATATCATAAACCCACAACGCTCGTCCCCACAGCCCGTCAGTCATTTTCCATGAAACCCTAACTTCACATGCATGCATGTACGTGTGCCATGCAAACAATAGTTCAAGAAAACACGAGCGCGTGAGCCGGGTTCCACGTGTGTATGCATGACATGCAAACGGATCCTTAACCGAATCCATCGTTGCCATTGTACACGACCACCTCGTTACATACCATCCCCGTCGTCCTCCCCATCTTGCCGCGGATCATCACCCCGCCACCATCTTTGTTGCCAACGTCCTCCTCGTTGGGATCCCTAGCCGGCTCCGCTTGCCTCACCATAACAGCCACCTCATAACCGTCGCCACATGCCATCGAGTACCTTCGTCAGCCTCTCTGGCAGCCACCACGCACCGCCACCCTCACGGTTACCACCGCGCGCCGTCGTGGTGCGCCACCACAGCCGCCCCTTCTCCTCGTCCACTTCTTCTTGGCAGTCATCCGCCTACCACGGGTTCCCCTCCATTCCTCCTCCTGTCCGTCATCCATGTTACACGCCATATCACCATCTACCTCCCACTCCGGCCATCATCATCGTGTTCATCTCTAGTCGTTTGCCACGAACAAGGACTCCAAAACTCTAATCAGGTTTCAAGAAATAAAACACGAATGTAAACGCATAAAAACATAAATAAGGGTTTACCTTGGCGACGTGTGAAGTCCCCCGCTCGAAACCACCCTCGAACCACCGTCGTCGGCCTCCTCCAATCCCGGCGTCTCTCCCTCTCTCGTCCCTGCCGTCGCACAACTCCTAAAATGGCCTAGGGTTTTCCCTAAACTTGGTATTTAAATGTTTAAAAGTTACCTCCGGGTCCCTCAAATTCCATCTTATGCATTTCGATCTTGAACTTTAACGAAAAACAGCTCCTCACGCCCTACAAACCCATCGACTTACAAATTACGCACCAAACTTTGCTAGCCCATACGTTAAAAGAGATTCGGGTCGTTCTCTGACCTGAACCATTAGCTTTCAAATTTCTGGGTTGTTAGAAGTCTACCCCCTTAAAAGAGGATTCGTCCTCGAATTCTGCGTCGGCACGGACCAACATCACTTATCTGACCCGAATCATTCGATTTTGAATCATTCTGATTCTTTATAATCCTTCGGGATTCTGCTTAGTTTTCCAGTGCTAACCGATGTAGTTTCATCCTGGTGATTGATTTTATCTTTGCATAAGTATCATATGTCTTGAAGATAGTGCAATTTACTTTATGTTGGCATACTCGTGGGGTACACATTGTTTTCATATAAATGGTACTAACTCACAAGAAAGTGGGATAAAAACGCTAGTAGTTTCAAATCTTATAATACTGACAACTTGAATTGACATGTTGTGTATTGCAAATTCGGTACGAATAAGTTAGCAAGTCATGATCTGATTTTGTTTACTTTGAAGTTTATCGCGTATCATTTCATGATTACTGAATTTTTCAAAAGAAATTTGTGATAATCTTGAGATCGTATCATAAAGTGTTACACAAGTTGCATGTTTGATGAGTTGTGAACAATATCTGAGCAAAATGTCATAAGTCACCCTTAGATCTGCTAGGGATTTTATATCCGAAATGTGTGTGTGATTAATCAAGATACTGATATGATCTTCTTACTCGCGATGTTTGACCAAAAATATGTGATTTGAGTTTTTTCTTTTTAGTATGTACAGATAAAAACCAAAAAGATTTTATTTTATTTTTGTTTTTGCTTTATTTTCTTATTGAAAATCAAAAAGATTTTTGGTGTGTTTTAACATAAAGTTTGAAAAATCAAAAATATGTTTGTAATTCTTGAAGTTCGTTTTATTGAAAATTCCAAAAAAAAAATTATATCTTGCTTCCATGAAATTCTCATATTTTTTTAATATTTGGGATTGCATTTCATACAGGTTGAAAGATGGAAGAAAGAATGATCAGTTTGAAAGTTGGAAATTTGGAAATTCAAAAATTTCCTAAGTGTTGGAGAACTAGCGAACTTGTTATGTTCGCATGGACATGTTCGCTTGGGGGCGAACTTAACTAACAGGAAGAGCATATAAGGAATAGTTGTGCGAACTTGTTCATTTACCCTAATTTCCAGCGAACTTATAAAGATCGAACATATTGCTATTTGAGCGAACTTGTCATCTTGATTTTTCTGTGTGTTTTCAAGAAGTCTTGTTGCTTGTTTCTTATTCCAAATTTCTTTGTGATTCCATTGAAGGTATTGTCATTCATTTTTATGCACTGAATCGTTCTGAATAGGTTGAATATGAAAGTGAGGTTACGGGGTTGTTCGTGCTTGGTTGTGATTTTAAACTGAAATTGAGACTTTGTATAAGTCTATCGGTGTTATTAGGATATATGGGTCATCTTGTTTTGGCCTGATATCATCTGATTCAGAATTTGAATTGTTGAAGTGGTTTGAGCGAACATGCTCAGGCAAACTTATCAAGTTCCTCTCTCTATACTACTAAGCGAACTTGATAAGTTCGCCTCTAGTGGGAGTAGTGAATTTGGACTTAGCATTTTTTGTGAATTTTTTTTCTTAACTTTGTTTTATTTTGTTTTCTTTCTTTTTTTTTATGCAAAATATAAATATCTTCATGTGCAGGTTATGGATCGACGGGTAGAATACAAGTATAATCAGGTGGCTTTACTTAGTGTTGAGTTATCCGAAGGGATTAATTACCGAGAAATCATAAATTTTCTGAATCGTTTAAGGATACGAGTTGCTCTTTCTGCAAATCCAGTGACTAGCTTGCAATATATACAACAGTTCTGGGATTCTACCCAGCATGATTGTACTGTGGATCCAAATATGATTCGAGCCAGAGTCAATAACCAAGATATTGTGATTTTGGTGCAGACTTTTAGGGATGTGTTAAGCCTTGGAGGTGTTGATACTGATCCAATAATGCTCCCGAACACCTTAATTACTCGTTGTTTCCACCGGATGGGATATCGTGGTAGGGCAAATGACTCTCAAGCTAGGAAAGGAGGGCTTTTCGGGCAATGGAGATACTTCATGCATGTAATTATCCGGTGTTTGTCTCCAAGAAAAGCTGGTATTGATGGATTAAAGGCTTCTTTCACTACAAGAAAATGAAACTATTGCAACTCCGGTAAAATGTTGCATTAGGCCTTGAAAATGTTACATTAGGCCTAACGCAACCTTTTATCAGGAGCTGCATTAGAAGCATTTACATTAGACCTAATGCAACCTTTTTTTAGAGTGTTGCATTTACTATTCAAATGCAACCTTTTTACCATGCAACTTTTTTACATTTTAATGCAACTTTTTTACTTTGAAATGTAACTTTTTTAATACTCAAATGCAACTTTTTGTTTATTTAAATGCAACCTTTATTATAGTTTAGTTACAAATATGCAACCTTTTTCTACACTTAATGCAACCATTATTATCTTTTTAATAGATGAAATGCAACCTTTTTTTACAACATTTGTACGAATTTTAGTTACAATGCAACATTTTTTACACCCAAATGCAACTTTGTAACATAAGTTCAATTGCTATTAATTAATATGCATTCAATCTCAATTATGCCAAAACAATAATATCACAAATATCATTGATAGTCAAATTGTATACTTTAACATGCTTGTCCAAACTCAAATAACAATATAGTCAACGCAAAATGTCAATTACAATAATAAAGAGAAATGAAAACAGTCTACTAAACCCGAAGGTAGTTGTTTCATAAGCTTCCGCACATAGCTTCCAAGTTTTTCATCGGCTGTCAATATCTTTTCGCATAGTTTCGAGCTCAGTTTTTTTCTTCTTTTATGATCCTCTTCAATCTCTTTGCGCGACAACTGGTTTTTTTCCAACTTCAACGCTCTCTTTGAATGATTCCATAAAAGGATCTACCGAAACATTTCAATCTTGTGGAGGTTTATAGTTCTTCATTTGTCCTTTCAATATTATTCGAAAAAGAATAAGAAAATATTTGACCGAACAACGCCCCTAATAAAATTTAATTTAATGTAAAAAAACATGTTGTGACATTGAAATATAAACTTACAATTTTCCTTGACGTGTCTTCATATGTATCAACATATGCACGTCCTTTAGTCCTTTTACGTGTACCTCAAACAATTGGGTTAATGTAGGTGATTCCTTGTGTGAGTCATCATTTTTCTGTATTCATGATAACATACACATTAACAAAAAAATATCAGCATGTGGAACAATAAAAAAATCACAAACCACGAGCAAAAGAAAGACATATTACCATCTCCTCACGAATAAGTAGAAACTCGATTGTCACGTTGAAAACTCATGCATGCGAACTGGCCTTTTAACTGCATTCACGAATCCCTACATGGACAGTTGGACACCGGGATATCTGGTCGAGCATGGCTACTAAAACTAGAAACACAAACCGGACGGTTAGTCAGTTACCTCTTTAAACTTGAACAACACCGGACGCGAATCCCTTTACAATGTTGTTGGAACTTTTTCACAGTTTCACTCATTTGAGAACCGTTGAAATTCGTTTTTCTGAACCTGATTTTACTAATAAATGAAATGAATCTTAGCCACAATAAAAACGTTATATTCAGATGGCAAGTTCGACTCAAACTGTTGTAAATGTGTTAATTTTAGTTATATTTATCAAAATAAAATGTCAAATAACAAAAAATTAGATCTAAAACAAAAGGTCAAATAAAGGTGTTACCTAATTGGCAACAAATTTTATGATCCTCAACATCAAAGCTTGAGCAGGTCTATGTCATTGTGCATAAGTGAGGTGAACTATTTACCTTCCTATTGCCATAAAGCCGCTTCCATAACATCAAAGCTTGAGCAGGTTTATATCCATGTGAATGGACCAATTTTGTCAAAATATTAATGTACTCGAAAATTAATAAAGCTTAAACGGTATGTATAAGGGATACAAGTATCAAATTTTCATTAAAAAAATAATTATGTACAAATGAATTTGGAACAACAATTAAAAAAGAAGAAACTGATTGTTGTTATAGGGTAAATAATGATCAATTAAAGTTAATGATGGTCGCTTGGGGTCATTAACATCCAATTAGGGTTATCGATGGTCAAATACGGTCATTGTTGGTCATATGGGGTTAATGATGGTCACTTCTGGTTATTGATGTTCACATAGGGTAGTTGGTGGTCACTTTGGGTCATTGATGCTTAGTTAGGGTTAATTGGTCATTAATGACTAGTTAGAACTAACATTGGTCAATTGGGGTCAGTGACATCTATTGATTGTTTTTAAGGTAAAAATGGTCAATTAAGGTTAACGGTCATTGCTTGGAGTCATTAATAACACATTAGGGTGCAATTACGGTCATTGTTTGTCAGATAGGGTTATCCATGGTCATTTATGCTTATTGACGTGCAGATAAGGTAATTTATGTTCACTTCGTGTGAGTAAGGGTTAATTAGCATCATTGATGCTTGGTTAGGGTTAATTTGGACATTAATAACCAATCATAGTTAATTTGGTCAGTTGGGGGTCAATGACGGTCATTGATTGTTGTTTTTAGGTAAACTATGGTCAATTAAGGTTAACCATCATCGCTTAGGGTCATTAACATATTAGGGAGATTGATTGACAATTACAGTCATTGTTGGTCAGATAGGGTTATCGATGGTCACTTATGTTTATTGACGTTCAAATAGGGTTAACTAGGTCATTAATGACCAAGTAGAGTTTAGTCGTTTCCAACCATGTTTAAGTATGGCCAATCATGTTTGATGGTCATATAGGGTCAAACATGAACATTGATTGTTGTTTTAGAGTAAATAATGGTCATGTGAGGTCATTGATGCTTAGTTAGGGTTAATATGGATATTACTGACCAATTAGAGTTCGTTTTGGTCAGTTAGGGTTATTGATGCTATATTACGGTTATTGATGGCCAATTCAACTATCGATGATTAATTAGGGTCATTGATGGTTAGATAGGGTCATTGATGGTCAGTTACATTTAATTTTGGTCAATTAGGATCAACCAAAAAGTCATTGATTGTTGTTATAGGGTAAATAACAGTCAGTTAAGGTGGTTGATGGTCAGATAGTTTTGTTGATGGTCAATTCGAGCAGTTGCTGTTCAATTATGGTCATTTGAGGTAATTGATGCTATGTTAGTATTAATTTCGACAATATTGACCAATTAGAGTTCATTTTGGTAACGGGTCAAAATGTGTTTTGGTCAAAATGAAAACAAATCAGAATGGTAACGGGTGAAAATGGGTTCATGTCAAAATGGTAAGGGGTCAGAATGGAAACATGTCAAAATGGTAACGGGTCAAAATGGGTCATAACATCAGTAGAGAAATCCATGCTTTTGACTACCGCAAGTCAAAGAAGTCCATGCTTTTGACTTCCCAAAGTCAAAAAAGTGAATAAGCAACCAAATACCCATCCATTTAGCAAACAAACATTTAGTTACAAATCGGTTGATTTAGTTGTTTTTTTTTTTATCTCAAATGGATCAATTGAGTTTGCTTTATCTAATAGGGAGCTAATTTGGTCACAATAATCACACACCTTATTTTCTAGTCAAAGCTTATGCAACATAGGGAGCTAGTCAGATTGCTCCAGCAATAAGTTACTAACGGGTCAAATTAGCAGCTTTATTACATTAACCTGACCCGTTGGCCCATTAGCATATAATTTGACTTGGGTGTTGGGTGCTCAAATAGAAATGAATGACCAAGTCTATATTTCTAGTCAAAGCTTATGCAACTATATTTCAATTTGGGCTTGTTTCTGTGCACATAATCATAATTGTCAGCAACAATTCATTCTACAACAGTAAAAATAGTTGAAGCAAATAATCAAATTTGTCACTATATTTCAGTTTGGGCTTGTTTCTGTGCACATAATCAGAATTGTCAGCAACAATTCATTCTACAACAGTAAAAATAGTTTAAGCAAAACAATTAGCCAAAAAATAAGTTAATAAAAAAACTATTTTCTAATTTTTTTTTCTGTTTTGGTAACGGGTAAATGGGTTCGGGTGAAAACTTATAAGTTTAAGTGAGAGTTGAACCGGGTCGGATTGGGTTGACCCGGAATATCCGGTTCTTTTTGTAAACTCTAGCTTATTAAAATGTATGGATATAAATTTAGTTATATGATATAGCTCATTTTAAAACCGATTAGTTCGGTTAATTTTTCGTTTCCCTAATTTAAAATCAATTAATTAGCATAGAAATGGGTCGGGTTAGTTTGACCCAGAATCATTTTTTGACCTGTTATGGAACCATAAATCAAATTGATCCATCATAAGCTAAAATAACTAAAACAAATAATTAAGAGGCCACCATTCACGTGCTAAATTAAAAGATTATAAGAATTCAGAAGAAGTGTTGATCCAAGTTCAAATGATAAACAGAAAGAACAAGTTATGCAGAAATCAGATGATAAAAGATCGAGTCAAATTATGGCATCAATTACATTAAACATCCTTGTGCATGTTATTTTATATTTAGAAAGCAATAGTGCAAACAAAAAAAAGCATATTGAAGAGTAACAGTAACTCAAAATATGAAGTTGGCTCCAAGAAGAACCGGAACGATTTAATAAAACACATATGCTTTATGTTGAAGGAAGTTGCATTAAAGTCAAAAGCAACACATTGAAAAATGTTACATCTAAAAAGTTGCATTAGCCTCATTTTCTAGTAGTGTTTACAGTCGGCAATGGTTGCTTTAACGTTGAATAGGGGTTTCAGCTTTGCTCTATACATTTATAAGGAATTGGTTGCCCAAATCACACCACCAGAAGGTCAGGGGTTTCTAATGTACCCTAGGTTTCTCCAAGTGATTCTGAATCATCTTATTCCTAATCTACCTCATGTGGGGCAACGTCTTACCTTAACACCAATGACCAAGCATATTTTTACTGATTTCTAGAATGTTAAGCAACAGAATCCAGTGTTAATTCCATTTTCTACTCCTTTATTTGGGCACATTATCAATCCAGATTATGTTGCACCACCAAATGACAATTGGATTAATGTTGATGAAGCACAAGCACAGGAACAGCCAGCACAAGCACAAGCTCAAGCACAACCTCAACCACAACAGCCTGTCCAACCACAATTACAACAAGTAGAACAATAAGAACCTGAACAAGTGATAGAACCTATTTTTGATGAGGTTATTCAAGAGAACGTAGAGGTTGAGAATGTTGATGTGAATGTTCGTTCTCCTCCACCCCAGGTTGAAAATGTCCAAGTTGAAGATACAAGTTCAAGTTCGAGTGGTTCTAGTGATGGTGATGGTAATGGTGAAAAGTCAGAAGACTCTGAAGAGACTAAACCTGATTTTAGCCCTGGGTATTATGCTCAGCTGGATAAGGTACCAAGAAGTGAAGCTTTACTAAGCCAACATGAAACATTATCAAAGAGAAAGAAAAGGTTACCACAAAGAAAGTCAGCTAGGGGTCCTCCTCCCGGTGCTACTTTAGGTAAGAGAACATTACGCGATGAATCGTCTGATTCAGAGTATGCTTTTGATTCTCCTCATGCAAGAAAGAAGATTGCTACGGAAAGTACCGAAGTAAATGTTGATGTTGAGTTTGTAGATTCTTTGATTATACCTCCTACTCCATCACATACTACTACTCCTCGGGGTACTCCGTCTGTTCCTCCTAAAACAACTGATCAAGAAGATCCTTCAACTACTGATAAAGATGCCAAGATTGAGGTACTAGAATCTAAGGTTGCTTGTTTAGAAGCTCAAGTGGTAGGGCTACAAGGCCAAGTGGATGTATTACAAGCAAATGATTTTCAAAGGCAGCAAGAGATTCAAATTCAGAACTGCCAATTGGCTTAAATGTAAATCCTTTTTTCTCAACTGATGGAGCGTATTGACGCTCAGGGGGAGAAAGCTGATGATGATGCTTGTCATACTACTGATCTAAACAGAAATAATGATGAAGATGATGAACCCGATGCAGGTGACAAGGGTGAGCTTCAATCCACTGATGTAAACCCGACATCAAATGCTCAGGGGGCGTTGACATCAACTATTGATGCAAGCCAATCAAGTGAGAAAGATGCTGATAAAGACACAACTACTGTGGAAGCAATGGATATGTTAGATAATTCATTTTATGAAGATTCTGATGTTGAAGAGGCTGACAAGTTAGAGTGTTTACTTGATTTGGATGATGTTACTGAAGATGATGTAGTAAAATATGATTTGTCTGATCTTGAAAAGGGAGGGATAGTGTAGCTTGAGATTGAAAAGAATACAGCTGCAATTACATATGAGGGTTGTGACGGAATGAAAATTTCTATGGACTTTATACATGATAATGTAGTTCCTGAAGAAAGCTCAGAAGGAATTACAGAGTCATCGGATAATGATCCTGAAGTCACAAAACCTTGTACCCTGAGTACTACTGCTCCTGATGTTCAAGCTGAAGAGCCTGTGTTATACAAAAAGACTAGAATGACTAAATAGAAGTGGCTAGAGATGGTGAGAAGTTGGCAGAAGGTGTTGCCAGTAACTCCACCTACACCAGGTTAGAAAGCCAAGTATGTGAATCAAGACCACTATGTTGGAAGAATTTTGAGCTGGTTTTATGACAAAGAATTCAAATTGTTTGCTATCAAGAGGTCTGATGGTGTACAATACTTGAAGCCAAGGCTAAAGTATTTCAATTCACTTCCGAGATGTGAAATTAACGGTCTTGCAACTAAGCCATTAATTAACAGATCGAGAAATGGAATTGCTGATGCAATTGCCAGACTTATTATTTCTGAAGGGAATGATGGGAAGTATGACAGGTTGAAACCTCAAACTGGAAAAAGAGTTAAACGATTTGGCGATGTAGATCCGGTCACAATGAAACACATTCGGAGATACAAGTACAAACCAGTGAAAGCAGTTCAAAAGATCCCATTGAAGAAAGTTCCACAAGACTTTATTGGAAATATGAAATGGTGGTTTGTAGATATAGATACCGGTGAAGCTATGATCGAATATAAAGATGGAAAGATTCTAGCTCGATTCTTTGATGCTATGAATCTTATCAATTTTTCAAGAAAAGATCAGCTTACGCTTAAAAGGAAGGAGAGCATGTATACTAGCGAATGGAGAGAGCAGGCTATGCAGTACAAACGGGTGTTGCATGTGTGTATCAGTCAGGGAGTTCATGCCGGGAGCAAATTGCTAGAGAATCAGAAGAGCACTTGAAGATCAAGGACCACGCTGTTGTCAAGGGGGAGTTTGTTAGGGCACGTTTTGTGACAAATAGCTTTGTAATATATTAGGTCTTTGTTTGTCTTTAAGTATGTAATGTTTTCTATGTGGACATGTTTTGTAATAGGCGAACTTGTCAAGTTCGCCTAAGCCATAGGTGTGGCGAACTTGATAAGTTCGCATGTGGAAAGTTATTACCTATATATATTGTTCGCTAGTTTGTATCTTGTAACAGTTGAACACTTGATCCTTGTAAGCACTGATATTCTGAGAGCAATAACAGAGAAGTAATTTGATATCTTATGTGTGTCTATTGTTCTACTTGTTCTTATCATTACATAAGCATGTATATGTGGGATTCCACACTACGTGTTCGTGTTGTGTCGTTCGTCTACACAGATCCGTAGACCCGCTGGGACCTACAACGAGTCTGCCGCTGTTGGGGCTGGTTGCTGGTGCTGCCAGAGGTCGATCAGAAGAGAGGGCCGACTCCCCTCTTTTCTGATCTCTCTCTCTAGAGATATACATAGTGTGTGGGTTAGGGTTTAAAGTGTAGCAAGGGAGAGAACATGATGAAGATGAAGATGGCCGCCTGTGACGTTGTCGCTGGGGGGTTGTGGCCGGAGTAGGAGGCTCCTCCTCTCCGTATCTCTCTGACACATGTGTCTTATGTGTGATTGCAAAAATAAAAGTGAGGATGAAAAGGGCATTGTATATCTAGGGTTTTAGATTGGGCTTAGCTTGGACTGCATGCGGGTAAAACGCGTCTACTCTCGATCCTCTTATACGAATAAAATCCCCGCATTATCATATTAAAATTCTTAGGTTCGTGTAGTGCTATTATATATTTTATTTCATCATTTATTTTATGAAGTTTTTGCTCCGACGGTTGTCCAGACTAGTACGAGCCAGTACCACGTGTCTAACGCGGACGTTCGTTTTAACGTTTCGCGCTCTATTAAAATTATTATTTTCTCAAATAATAATAATAGAAATTAAATAAAGATGATATAGATCATATTCATTTATATTATTTAACCGTATAAGGTAATAAATAACAGAATTTACGTTTACGCCGGTATTTATCGTAATCGCGTGTTCTACGCCGTATAACCCGTGCGTAATTATTCTTAGTTTACTCGCCCGAATAGATACAAGTAATTATTATTAATATTTAATATTATTAATTAAATATTGCGTCGCGTTTCGGTTACTAACTGTAAACACGTTAATTTATTTAATCGTACGCTGCGAGCTTAGGAAAACACCATGTATCAATAACACATTATCTTGAATCATCCGAAGATTCCGTCAAGTAAGGTTATATATCAAGTTCACATATTGGGCCTACAACTGGGCCGTTGATGGGCCGAACCCGTTTATGGTGAATTAACTGTCAAAGATTATTGATCGTAATTCAGGGTTGTCACAAAAATGCATGGCCATGCTCAAACTAAAGAGTAGTTTGTTTAGACCACTTTGAATTCGAGAACGAGAACAAGAATAGTTGAACAACATATGAGAAGTGAATTGTATGTATGTCTCATGTTCAACGGATGCCTTAAACAGAAATGATACATAGATATATTTACCATGACTGTTACACTTGGCAAAGCAAAGGTTACTTGTACACAAGGAAACAGTTTGACGATTGTAATACGTCATGCCTTGCTAGGGGCAGTAAGATGCAGCTAGGCGTCCACCACTATCTATGTTGAACCGATTAATTGATGAATCATCCAAGTGGGAGATTATTGGATATAAGATATCCGATCGTCAATTAAGTCAACGTTACTAACAAGGTACGATCCAAAGAGTTACACTTTGGGCAACAAGCAAATATATAATATTTAATTGTTAAATATTATAGTTCACGAAAGACAGATTTATTAAACGGTGGATTAATATTTAGAGAAATATTTATCGGTGATTAAGTTAATTAATTATTTAGTGAAATAATTATTTACGGGGAGTAAATGTTTAAAATGTTAAACATTTAAAGAATGCATTTTTACTGATTATTAATCAGTAAAGTACAGGGTTTAATAATTAATAGTTAATTATTAGTTGGGTATTAATTGTTAATACCTCAGGGCCCGGTCTGTAATTACAATGGTTATAAATATACCATTATAACTAAACCTTAAACCTAATCACTCCCAACCCAAAATCGGCGCCCCCTCCCTTGCGAGACCAGACGTCGGCCGAGAACCGCCGCCGACAATTCCGTCATCGCCACCCTACGTCGTCGCCATCCTCGCTTGTCCGTGTGACGGGTTTGCTTGTTTGCGGGTTTTTCGTGATCGTGTAATCTAGCGTTGAACCAAGGTGTTCTGATTTGGTTATCGTCGAAGGTATAATCTTTGAACACCCTATGGTTGAGTTTTATATTATATTGTTTATACGCGTGTAATCGGATCACTGTCCGGGATCCAGATCTGATCTGATATTGTACTCTAAATCGTTTCCACTAAAATATATCTGATTTATTTATTTAAAATAGTTTATATATTATTTGTTTTAAAAGTTAAAACTGGTACAATGATTCCCAACAATACTAGCATTAACAGTTGTGTATAATCTGGAATTGGAGCAACTTGATGTTAAAACAACTTTCCTACATGGTAATTTTGAGGAGAATATCTACATGAAACATTCTATGGGTTTTGAAGAAAGGGGACAAGGAGATAAGGTATGTCTACTACGAAAGTCATTGTATGGACTAAAGCAGTCACCTAGGAAGTGGTACATGAGGTTTGATGGTTATATAGTATCACATGGTTTTAGTAGAAGTGAGTATGATACATGTGTGTACTATAAAGAATATGGCAACAAGGAATATGTCTATTTATCGTTATATGTAGATGGCATGTTAGTTTCTTGTAGAGATAAGCTATAAGTTAAAGCAGCTAAGAAACTATTGATGGTAGAGTTTGACATGAAGAAATTAGGGGTGGCAAAAAGGATTTTGGGCATGGAGATTATAAGAGACAGAGAGTCAGGAATAATAAATCTATCTCAGGAATCTTACTTAAGAAAGTCCTTAATAATTACTTCATGGAACAATGTAAAACAATTATCACTCTTTTGGCAATGCATTTTAAGTTGTTAAGCATGGATTCACCAAAAACACATGAGGAGTTTGAAAAGATGGTGAATGTGCCTTATGCAAATGTAGTAGGCAGCTTAATGTACCTAATGATATACACTAGGCCTGACATAGACTATTGATGTGTTAGGATTTACACATCTTTTTGGCACAAAACTTCGCTCATTTCACGATCAATTCTTGGTTATTTTCAACGTTTGGACACTTATTTGCTTCATTTTCTGTTTTGTAGGTTTTTGTGAAGCTTGGTGAACAAACAAGAGGATTCCAGGATAAAAATTGAAGTTTTAGGGTTTCTGTGATGGAGGCACGGTCGTGCTCCCTACTTGGCACGACCGTGCCAAGCTTGCAAACCCTAGGCACGGTCGCGCCCACATCTTGCACGGCCGCGCCAAGCCAAAATTCAAGGCACAACCGTGCCTTGGCTCCCCACGGTCGCGTGTCACCTCGTGAGTCTGAGCAGCCGTACTTCCTCAATCAGTGGTACCCAAGAAGTGTGACACCCGACATTCCAGCTCAATATCCGTAGTTACCATAAACGTGTTTACATTTACCATTTTTCCTGATTGACTTAGTTTGATAAATTAGGTCATTAAACTCAAGCAAAAGCCATGCATTATTACAATACACATTAGGGAATTTTGAGAATTCTAGGTACTTGTATAACCCAACTAATACGAACGTTGGTGATTAAACTAATGTCCTGAATAATGTCCAAGGATCCATAACACACAATCTTATATTTATACATTTAATTTTTAATCTTAAAAGTCCTCGTTGCATAAAATGATCCATAACGGCAGCATTTGAAGGTTTTACCGCGTAACGTCATCTTTAAACATGAATACATGAAATTAAACGTATCTATGACTTATACAACAAATATTTGGGTGTTTTTCATCAAACTAGCCACAAACTAGTTAACTATTGTTTTAAAATACAATTAAGAGCACTAAACCAAATTAATCACAATTTTAAAACCTAACCAAGATTAAATGTGCTAATCATCAAAATTTCTCCATAATTACACCACTTAATCACCTAATAAATTAAACAATCCAAACTCACCATTTTTTTAAAAAAACTTAAGGCCAACAATGTGGGCCCTCCCTCACCATGTTTTTCTTCATTAAATTGATTGTTTAGTACATGAAGCCATTCCTTATTATCCCATCAAGTCCCCTTTTCCATATCCATATCTTTTTATACCATACTTGTGTCATTCCAAGAGTCAAACACAAAAATCACACTCTTTCTCTTTTCTCTTCCTAAAACTTACGACACACACAAACACTTCTACAACTTCATTTTTCATCCCACTTTCATTCAAGAATTCAAGAGTTTAAGTGCCTTTCAAGATGGTGTAACAAGATCTAGAGCTTGGAACTTGCTTCTACATCATCTAGCCTCATTTTCCTTCTTGTTTGTAAGATTAAAACTCCATCTTTTTCTTAAAATTCAAGATACATGACATATAGTTCATGTATAAAGTCCTACACCCAAAAAGATAGTATGTCATGTAATTTAAAAATATAGATCCAAACATTTAACAAGGTGTTCTTTAAAAAATGTATAGTTTCACTAGTTAAGAACTTATATAAAAACTTTTATATAAAAATAAACTCTTTAAAAAGTATGGACTTCCTTTAAAAGAAAAACTAACATAAAGGAATTGATAAAAAAAAGTTATAAAAGTTGTGGATCTATAGTTTTAAACTAATAAATCTTTAAAAAAAAAATGCTTGTCATACTTCAAGAAATGTATAAAGAGTTTATATAAAATTTAGGTATAAAAATATACATATTTCTTTTTAAAGAAAAGATCCAAAAATAAAGTTTGTTGATGATTTCTGGTTCATATTGTTAAAAGATCAAGGTTTTATTAAAAACATAAACATATATGTAGATGTCATGTATGGTTTTATATATATTAGTAGAACATGCATGATGATTTTGGAGCATAATGTTTAAACATATTAAAAAAAAACCCTAAATTTAACGTATAAGTGAACATATAAAATGGATCTAACTAAATACAACCCGATCGTGTATATGGACGTATTGGACTAGCGATCTAAGATCCATATTTGTTTGGACGAATTTGGACTATAAAATTTTAATATAAACTCAATCTGGGACTCGAAACGTTAACTTGGACATAAATGGTGCATATAAAGATGTAGATTTTTAAAACTTAAACAAGAACTTTAGATGGTTTTATTAAAACGGGGTTCTCTTAAAAATATATGATTTTTTTTAAACTCTTGGATAAAAAAAAGATACATATACATATAGTTATATATATTTGATGTTAAAATATATATATATATATATATATATATAAACCGACGAGTTACAAAGTCATGAAAACTGATTTGGTAAAAACCTAGTAAATTACGTTCATACATTCGATTTAACGATAATTTAGTAAAAATGGGATTTTTACATTTAGTTAAATTATATATGTGTATATATATAATTTTAATACGTAGATAAAACCATTCGAGAAATAGAAATTAATTGACGTATTATGTTGAAGTTTTGGAAATATGAATATATACATATATATATGACCTGCACTATTTTCAATAATAAGTTGAGACGTAACTAAACGTGTAATATTTCTCAAAAATAAATATATAAATCCACCGTTTAAGTCGAGTTGCGACTCGGAGAGAAAAAAATAATAATTATTTTTATCAAGGCCGAATATAGTTTGTCAAAAGTTCACATTTAAATAAAGACACTAATACCTTCCATGATTGCAAACATATATATATATATATATATATATATATATTTCCTTGGCAAAATATATATATATATATATATTCGCTAATTCATCACCCAATCACCAACGGGTCGTCGAGTTGTCTTTTAAAACGTAAAACATAACATGGTCGAGACACATCTATTTGGGTGACACTTATACACGTCCAACTTGTATGTTAGCATCAAATCTTAGATCCTAAGGTGACCGTATTTGTTTAGGGCACGTACGGTAGAGTTAGCACGTTTACATATCTCTCAGCTTTTTGCTAGCATCATACCACTCAGTTCACCAGGTGAGTTTCATGGCCCCTCTTTACTTTTAAATGTTTTAGAAATATATCGGGGGAGAAACATACTTACTTAACACGTTTGAAAACATGAAACACCTTTGTTTGAAAACACGAAGCATATTTACTTGATACGTTTGGAGAACAAAACGCATACTTACAAATATTTTCATATGATAATAAGAAAACAAGACCCGACCATTATGTTTGCATGAGTTAATACATTTGGAGCTCATAAAGTCCCCTGACCATCATATTTATAACCATTAGCTATGGATTAGCCTAGGATTCTATGGATAGTACTATTGGGTTTGACACCCCCGGTCATGGTTAGTCGCGCTAACCATGGGTCCCTCTGGCCAAATGACTGCATAGTGTTCAATAATTGCTCGTGAGGTACGAGTGAGGGGCAAAACACCTGATCTTGAATTGGTTATGCCTCATGTATGTACATATTATTTGTATACCTAGCTAGTTTACAAATGGGTCAAACATTACTTGTTTTGTTTATCATATACACATGAAACCGCTACTTGTTTTGGTTATCATCAAAGAGGGCTTAACACGGGTATAAACTCATTTACACGTTTCCATTGGGAAAACGACTCACTTTATGACGATGAGGTCATCAAATTTTTTTGAGGAAAACGGTTCTATATTAAGCCCATGAACACATTTTCAAGGTCTTCGGGAAAACGGTTTCATATTATGGCCAGACATACTTTTTCAATGTTTTCACCTTATGACTCTTAAGTCATCAAATGTTTTCGAGGAAAACGGTTTTATATTATGGCCATGTGCACGATATCAATGTTTTCAAGGAAAACTGTTTTACATCGAGACAACTAAACCTGTGAACTCACCAACCTTTGTGTTGACATTTTTAAGTATGTTTTTCAGGCAGCGCATAGATATGTCACGGTTGGAATAGGTTAACCTTTCGGATCAAAACTCTAGAAGCCAAAGAAGCATGATTGTTAAACCTCAAGTCGGTCTTGACCTACATGGTTCTAGGTCAATGTATTAGTTTAATTTAGTATTTGTAATGGTGTTCAATATTTTAGAAGTCTTCATTTAGCTTCCGTTGTTGTGTAATGTTACTAATCGTTGCAACCTTAATTTATTTATTTATTCATTAAGTAAATGAATTTGGGGGTGTGACAATCAGTGGTACCCAAGAAGCTCCGGATCGGTCAACCCTCTGTCACACGGTCGTGTTAAGACCTAGACACGACCGCGTCTTGGTACCTGGAACGGTCGTGCCTTCTCTCTTGGCACGGTCGTGCAGCCTTTTCTATTTAAACAGAACTTAAACTCTCATTCAAGAGTTCAACAACCAGAGAGAAAAACCCACTGTTCCAGCTCGTATTATCCTTGTTCCAGCCACATTTCAAGCTTCTTAGAGAGGATACAACATCAAGAGGATCACCATACATCAACAACAACATCTAGGCTTGGAGGAGTGGTTTGATTCTTATTTTCATATCATGTTTCTCACTATTTTTCCCTGTTTATTTGTAATTTTTGTGGTCATGATGAGCTAAAACACTTGTTCACTTTGGTTTAGATGAAGTTTAGATACATTTGATAACATTCATGGATTATTGGCAATTATTGTGTTAATGTTATGACAACCGTATGATTATTCTTCGATGAAATTATATATTCAAGTATTTTGAGTTGTTTACAAGACTTGTATTTTTGTATGCCATATTATGTTGAAAAATTTATGGTTTGTGCTTATATTTATGGATTGGTGTATGTATTTATACTAACTTATGGCATTTGACTAGGAAAGGTGAATGAAGTCTTGTTTATGAATCATTATATTTGTATGTGTATCCTTATGCTTATGTTTGGAAAGACAAAGTGTTTGTTATGATGTTTCATGCATAGTTGTATGTTTATCTAGGAATTGTTGACACATTCTCCTAATTTATATAACCTTTGTATGAACATTGTATGTTGAATAAATGCATATTGTTGTCTAATTTAATCAACTTGAGGTGGTAGTGTGTTGTTCATATTATCTTTCCAACTAGTTGTTGGATTAGTGTACCTTAATCGGAAGCTAGTTCAATCTTTATAAACATTGACATGATTGTTAAACACGTGAGCTTCATTGTATGACTTTAGGTGGTTGGTTTGTATAATTCATGCTAGCTTTCCGAATGGTCATTTGATTAGATATATTTGACGAGAATTTAGTCACTTTATGTTTCATGTATTTGCCATGCTTCTATGAGTGTATTGAATGTGTTCTAGATGGATTCGACACCGAAGTGATATTTTCTCTTTGATTGTTTGACTCGTGATCTTAGCTTAATTTATATATTTGCATGCTAATTAATTAAAACAAACTCTTCAAAATATCCTTATGACATCACTTGATTAAATCTTATTTCCGGTCTATTATTGCATTCCACCGTGTCCACGGATTGATATTCGGTTCTTACCTTTACTATATTGCTATCCGGCGGGTACACTGCCCGATGTGTGTGTGATTAGTCTTTGGTGAAAACCCTTTTTAAAACTCTAATTGTGTAAAAATCTTTATTAAAAAATTATATATAGTTTACACACATCAAGTTTTTGGCGCCGTTGCCGAGGACACGGTTTTGCGAGAACGATTGGAATTAATTTTTAGTCATTTAGTATATATATTTTTTGTGCATTTCGTGTTTTCTTGTTTGATATTTTGCCATTTCTTTTTGTGTATAGATATTTTGCATTTTACTTGTTATTTCTAGTTGCATTTGTGTATATATATATATATATATATATATATATATATATATATATATATATTAGTAAAGTTTTTATTCCATCTTATTTTTTATTTTTATTTTTTATTTTTATTTCTTATTTTCAATTATTTTATCTTTGTTTTTGTTTAACTTGTGTTTTCTTTGTCCTAGGTTCGCGTATTCAAATCTAACTTGTCGTGCAGATCGTGTATGTTCTCAACTCCCGTCGAGTAGGTTCCTGAGCCGTCTTCCAAGCCGAAGCGTGATCTTCATCGGAGATTGCGAGCCCGTTCCCGATTTGTGGCCCGGTTACTCGAGTTTGACGAGGTTGTTGTTGACAAGGTTGTTGTTGACGAGGTAGAGGAGATGGCGAGCAAGGATGCGGGTCGGAAGCTTTCGGATTTTGGCAAACCGACACTTGAGGGTTTGGAGTCGAGCATAAATAGGCCGACGGTTGGAGCACATCAGTTCGAGATCAAATCCAACATTATACAGATGGTGCAGAATATGTGTCAGTTCGATGGCAAGGATCACGAGGATCCTAATACTCATTTGGACGGTTTCTTAGAGATTTGCGCCACTTTCAAAATTCGTGACGCTACCGACGATGCTATTTGGCTCCGGTTGTTCCCTTTTTCCTTACGGGATCGAGCCAAGGCTTGGTTACTGTCACTTCCCCCTAGGTCCATTAGTACTTGGGACCAGATGACGGCTAAATTCTTAGAGAAGTACTTCCCTCCCGGAGAAAACATCAAAGTTGAGGGGCTAGGATTCTTTCTTTCCAGCTGCAAGACGGGGAGACGATCTATGAGGCGTGGGAGAGATTCAAGGAACTGATGAGGAAGGTTCTCCACCATGGATTGTTGAAGTGGCAGCAATGTGAGACTTTCTACAATGGTCTAGAGATGACAGGGAAGCAGCTGATCGACGCATACGCGGGTGGAGACATTGGAACGAAGACACCCCAGGAGGCGTATGACTTGCTAGAGAAGGTGACATCGAAGAGCTACACTCAGCATACTTCCCGAGTGAGAACTCAGAGGTAAGGTGTCCATCAAGTGGATGGAATTACCTCTTTAGCTGCCCAGATGGAAGCACTTTCCACCAAGATTGATCAGATGCACGTCCACAAGGCCCAGTCCTTATGTGAGTTTTGTGGTGGGGCGCATCCCACGACTGCTTGTCAGGTTGGGGATCAGGGGGCCCACGAGCAGGTTGATTTCATGTCCAACCATAATCGTCCCCAGAATAATTCCTACAGCAACACATATAATCCGAGGTAGAGGAATCACCCGAATTTCAGTTGGAAGTCTGTCAACAATAGCCAGCAACCACCCGGATTCACTCAGCGCCCCCCATTCCAGCATCAGTCCCACTAGTCTCAAGGACAGAGTTCCCAGTTTCGACCTCAGCAGGTCCAGTTTCAAGGCCAAGGTTCTAGCAGCGGTCCACCACCCGCACCAGAGGGTAAATCCAGTTTGGAGGATATGGTTGCACGGCTACTTGCCAACTCAGATAGTCAGAATCAGTTGGCAGAGAAGCAGAACCGTTACATGGAGGAGCGTTTTCACACGCATGAGACTGAGTTGAGGAGTCAGAAAGCTTCGATCCAGACCATAGAGAACCAAGTCGGGCAGATCGCGAAGCTTCTTTCTGAGAGACTGCCAGGTGGCCTGCCTAGCAACACTGAGCCCAATCCCAAGGCTCGTGTGAAGGCCATCACTTACCAAATTGTGATGTCGGTGTAGGTTCTCCCAAAGCTTGAGTTGGGTGAACCTACACCATTTAACACCTTCCCAGTGCTGCTTACCAGATTGTATTATTCGGTGTTTACATTCAAAGTAAAGAATATCTTTAACAAAAAAATTCATTTTAAGACAAAAAAAGTATATATAATTTCATATTTTAAGGGTTAAAATATGAGCTTGAAAATATAAAATAGACATTTATAAAAGTTTAAATATTAAATTATTAAGTCTAACGACAGAAAAGGTAAAAAAGTAATATCAAACATAAAAATAGAGATATTTTTCAGTATAATTACAAAAACTAAGGACATGATTTAAAATTAAAGAAAACCACATTGTATAATTACTTAATTAAGAGAATAGTCATATGACATAATACTATTCATACCAGACATACTATACCCGCCAAAAAGGAGATAGTAACAATAACATTGTGAAAATGATATATCTATAAAAAATATTTTTTAGACAATAACAAGATAACATAATTTAACATAAAAATATGAAAAATAATATGATGTGATGTTACTAGTTTTACAACCTAAATGATAAAATTTAAACATAGAAATTAACAATATTAATGTGTTTTTATGTGGTAACAAATATTCATAATTTCTTTTTACTGAAATCACGAGGCCTCGAGGACTGCAAGCACACGGATATATTCTTTTTTAATATTTAACAAAATATTATTTAAGCACAAGGCAGAAAACATTATTCAGATTAAATATTCTTTTTCCATATAAATAGTCTTGATGATCCTAACATAGTTGAAGACAAGTTCTTTGAAGACAAACCGACCTGGGCCATGGTTTATTTAAGTGATGAAATTACTCCCATAAAGCTTGAGGTTTGTATTTAATTCTTTGGACTTAAATATTTTTCATAAAGCTTGCGGTTTTATCGTTTAAATTGTCGATAGTTGTACCTTGATGGTTTAGATTGTCGTTAACAGTGTAGTTAAAGTGAGTGTAAAAAATAGAGAAAATTAAGCTAATAGTAACCAAGTTTCACATCTATTAAAGTCACTTAAATTTTTTTGTGATTTTTAAAGTAACTAAAAAATAATATGTTAACGGTAGTTAAAGTTAGTATGATGATGAATATGTAGGGGAAAACAAGAGCAATGGCGATGTGTTGGATATTTGGACTCGGGACTCAATTAGCATGGAATATTAATTCAACAATGGGAGACTATTTTTATGAAATATTTCCGGTAAGTTTGCGATTTTTATGAAATAGTTACTATTCTGTGGTGTTTTTCTTTTTTAATAAATTGTTTAGTTTTTCGGGACACGATCTATTAGCATTTCATATACGCAGGATTATCATCCTGCGAGGGTTCTCCCCCTCGTTTATCTACCGTTTTGCATAGCAACGATCGTGGTATTTCAATATAATGAATCACAAATCGATACCAGAAAACGTAACATCACGGGATACACTATTTTCTTCATTTGCATTTTCAGCCTCACAATGGTTAGTAGTTACATTATTGCATAGTTCAATTCTTTTCATTCAGTTTTGGGTGCTAATGTGTGGTTAAATGCATATATAGTTAGATTTAGAAACTTCAGGAAAGGGCGGAATCGGAAAGTATGTTGGAGTATGTTTTTTTATTGCGGTTTCTGGTGTCGCTGATGCTCATGTGCAAGGCGGAATGGTTGGCGATTTAGCATTGATGTGCCCAGAATTCATCCGAGTTAATACCTTGTGGTTTACATTATCTTTCTAAGTATTCTCTTGGAATTTTTGAAGAAATGGTGGGTTAGGAAATCCCATTTGGTTTCTCGGTGTTTTTTTAGAACATAACGGTTTATGGGTCGTTCGTTGTCGTGGCAAGTGGACTTGACTAAATAGTTACAGCGGATTCACTTGGGAGCCAATAGTTACAGCAGTTTGGCCAAGTCCGTTTTCCATGACAACGGATTCAACTTTTGAAAATCTAAGTCTGCTTGTGGTGGCAGCGAACTACCCATAAACTATTATGCTCTCAAAAAACACCCAAGACCTAAATGGGATTTGCTAAAGCAACCATTTCTCCAAAAAAAAATTCTATTTTCTTGCTATATAAGTTAGGTTATATACTCCTAACCGAGTCTTTTTTTTGTTTTTGTTGAACCTAAGTCTTATCTTATTGGTTTGGCCTCTTCGGGATTTTTCGCCTCTGTTCTAAGGCTAATCACGAAAGGCGCGTTTGAGAATGTTAAACACGGGCTACGCAAAGGGGCATGTAAATTTCTGGTCTTCCAAAATCACAAATGGATTATACCTAAAAAGCATGCAACTCATCATGTTCTAATATATGCAGTGGTATACCTTGCCATTTCTACGCTTTGCGAGCTTTTATGCATACTTCTCTATGCGTTTTTCTTCCCCAATCTACCGGTTGTGAAATACTATCGAGCAAAAGCAGCTCGAGAAGGCTCCAAAACAGTTGCTTCCGACCTAATCGCTGCTGGAGTTCAACTGGAATTCGAACATGTACACATGAGTTTGCCTATTTCAATAAGTTGTTTTTTATTAAAGAAGCTAGTTCTTCATATTGTCTGCAAGGCCCTCCAGTCACCAGAATTTGTCTATTTTTAATATATAAAAATTGAGTCATTTAATAAGAAGTTCTGGTTCTATCACTAATTTTTCATATATCATCTCTGCAGACTAAAATCGACGTGAACCATCAAGAGAGAATGAACAACAAACAACTCATGTCTCAAAACTTTGATTACTTGATGGATTTGTTCCTCATTTGTGTCGTAGCATTATCGATTTTACCAGGTTTTTTATACGAAAACACTGGATCCCACAAACTCGGAACATGGTAATATCAAAACCCCATCATCTTAACATACTTACCCTCGGTTTTGAGTTAATTACTGTCGTTGTTTCAGGTATCCGCTTGTTCTTGTGACTACATACCATATATCAAACTTACTATCGCGATATGTTCCTTTAATCCAATGTCTAAATTTGAAATCACGAAAAGGACTTATGATCCTAGTTCTATCTCGGTTTCTACTCATTCCTGCATTCTATTTCACGGCAAAATATTGTGATCAAGGTTGGATGATTGCGCTGGTGTTTGTCATGGGATTCACCACCGGTTATCCCACCGTATGTGTCATCACGCAAGCTCCTCAAACTTACACCGTACGTTACTTTCTCCAAATTTGAATTTAAATATAAACTTTACCATTAAATATGTTGGTATGTTTTTGCAGGGTCCAGAGAAAAATGCCTTAGGAAATTTACTTGTGCTGGCACTTCAAATTGGTATATTTTTTGGTGTTGCTCTTGATTGGTTGTGGATTATCGGCAATGGAAACTTTTAACATTTGATCGACATATTAGAGCATTTTGTGTGATGCGCGTAAGTTTAATCTTTTAGGTGTTCATTGTATACGACGAATATGTTTTTTTTATTATAGCTAATTACACGAAGTGTATGTTTTACGGTATTGATCCTTTTTATCTCAAAAATTACAGATTTTGTTATCGCGTTCCTACTGATGTGTAGTTTCTACCGATTACTATAGTGACTACCGACGAGAGTTGGTACTAGCTATCAGCAATACACTCTAACAATCTCCACCTTATAAAAGGGTCAAAACCCAAGTTACACATTTAAACATTGTAGAAATTTAGAACTTGATAATATCTTTATTAACATATCAGCATCATTTGTTATGAGTATCAACTTTATGAGATATGTTTATGTTTAGCCCTTTCATAATACATTTGATTCTTTAACAAATGAAATGCATCCTTCATCTTAACCTCATCAACCACAAAACATTATAGCTTCTTTTACTCCTTGAGCTATATAATCAGCTTCAGTCATAAATAAAACATGAATATGTGAAAGTAAATATATAAATACTTCAAAAATACAAAGATTGTGTTAGTTTCTAGATCAGCCTGTACTCGAGTGGAGGAGGTCTGTTCCATGCATTGCATTCATCCATACAAAACTTCGACCAAATTGCATAATTTTTATTGATGCCTCAACACAAACACATGTTCATGCAACAGTTACAAATCATTTATCCCACCCGAAGATCGAATTAGCTAGTGCCAATATGGTCCTTTCATAAAGAATGTCACATTCTTTATATCTTATACTTCCTGCTACCAGTCCTTGCAAAATAACAAAACAAAAGGCTAAATACAGAACAAAATTCCCCAGTCGTGTGGGTTATACGAGTTCAAAATACAAAACTTTCTATGGGGCCATCAAGCTCTCGATTGTGTAAGTTAGTGACTTTGCCCAGTCTTCTTTGAGCAACAACGTTTGAAGTGTCTGCATTACATCATAATCAGGGTCAAGCTTCCGTTGCCAACCCTGCAAAAATAAACAAGTTATGACGAATTTCAACACGATGCATAACAGTGTAGATGCACACACTACTAAAAGCCACAACACTTCCTAGCAAAGGTGGCAAAATGGGTAGGGACACTTTTTACCATTTTTAAATAGTTAATGTGCTAAATATGATTGGGATGTTTTCATACATTTAAATACACCTTTGGATGGCTTTCAACTATCAACCAGTTGATCCCTTTTCCTTTTTTTATCAAGCTTAACCCGTTTTAGCTAAAACACGACCAAATCAACCCGTTAACAGGTACAGCAATCAAAAACTTGGAATATGATGCATGGGTTGGTTTAGTCGGTTTTGGGCCCAGATCAAACCAAAACCAAAATTTCGGATTTACGAATCCCGTCGGTTTCAGTTTTTCGGTTTTCGGTTTTCGGTTTTTGTATGGATCGGTTACGTTTGGCCTTGAAATGTTTGGGGCTTAAAAAAATTGACCCAAAATAATAAATTTAGATCTAAAACTTTTGGCCTAAAATTTTTGTTAAGCGCCTATAAGGCTATTAATGAATTTGAGCGTGAAACTTTGGCCCAAAATAAGGAAGTTGGGCCATAAGTCCAACAACAACATGCAAACAAGTTCAATGTGGTTCGGTTTTGGAATGAAGTATAACCGAAACCGAACCGTAATTTTCGGTTTTCAGAAACAAAACCAAACTGTCAGTTATTAGTATAGGTTTGGTTTAGACTTTAGAGGAAAGGGTTACCTCAAGAACCAGAGTTGTAACCATTACAGTGCAGACATTTCCATCCACATTGACTCTGTGACGCCTCACTTGCTCTAGCACTTGATGCATGCAATCAGCAGGATGTACAATATCACCCTCAGGACTCCCCCAAAAATCAAAAGACTCGGTAACTTCCTGCAAACCACAAGAAAACACAAAATATTAAAATTAATTTTTGAACCAGCTTGTTCTAAGCTAAAAATGTCCAAAAAACAGGGAAAGAAAAAAAGGGAGAGAGAGAATTGAATTACCTTGATAAAGGCCTGAGGATTTGGACAATTCTGTTGTTTTGATAGCCTCAATGTGCACTCTGCTGCGGTTTTTCCATCTCTACGGGCAACGGCCTTAAAAAATTCCAACAAATTGACTCGGTCACTCTTTGAAAGTTCAGCAGTCATGCCTACATCAAGGAATATGACATGTGGCTTTGATTTGAAGATCCCTTTACGAGATGATTTGCTCCTCACAAGAATATTTCCAGGATGCATGTCAGCATGAATGAAGTTGTCCACCTGAACAAACAAAAAAATATATTCTTAATCGAATAGATGTTTACTTGGCAATTACGTTATCTGTACACTTGTACTCTAAGGGGGCGAGTTTCTGACATGACAAGAAAACACAATACGAACCTAACACGAAATTTGTGGGTTTGGGTATTAACCTAAACAGGTTCGCGTCAGACCCACGAACACATTTAGCTAAACGGGTTGTGTTCGTGTCAACCCGATGGGCTCGCGGGTTGTGGCCCGTTTAACACATTTATGTGTATATATATTTTTTAAATGTGTTTTATGTAATAAATTAAACTATTCAGGTACTTGTTATGCCAAAATTTAAAGATTCAAATACAGATTGGCATAGTTTAAATCTAATTGTTTTAAAAAATATATATATAGGTAAATTTGTAATTTTAATGTAATAATATGCAAAAAAAAAGAAAGAATTAAATAACTTTATAGGGTTAAACAGGTCATGTTTGTATCAACCCGCGCATATACATTTCGTGTTCGGGTTTATCATCGATAAGTGTACAAAACAAGTTCATCTTTTTGTTCCTCTGCTTCTTAAACAATACCATCTCATTTTTCGTGCATCAAAGCATTGTACCCTAGTCACCTAAAATTCTTGTGTTATCTGTGCATTAAGGTGTTGTATCAAAGAAGTGATTTCGATACGTCAAACATAAGTCAGAATACCCAATTTGTCAAATGCCCCATGAGTCAAATTCAAGTCAACATACTCTTGTAAAAAAATAATTTCAATAAGTGATGATCTTACCAGCAGCATTTTTAGAAGAGCATGAGTTCCAATATGTGCAAGAGAACTCTTAAGACTAACATGTCCTTCAAGTTCATCAACATAACGCGATACACTTTCTCCCTGTTCAAAAGTTTCCACCAAAACCGCAGGATGTACAAGTGGATATACAGGTTTGGGGAAAGAAACATCCCTCCAGCTGCGAAAGTTATATATAAATCTACTCAAATGAGCAGCTTCCCGTGCAAGATCAACTTGTGACATCATAAAGACTGCAAATTGTTGAACGCTTTCATCTAATCTCAACCAATTTAGTGTAGGAATGAATTTAGACATCTTTGCAACTATATTAATGATCTCAAAATCTCTTTTAATCGATTCACCAACCCCAGGATGTCTAACTTTAACTGCAACTAATAAAGGCTTGTCACGCTTGCCACGATATCCATTCCTCAAAGAAGCTCGATGGATTTGGGCAATGCTTCCAGAAGCTACCGGAACTTCCTCAAAATCATCAAAAACTTCTGATATTTTACGACCGAAAGCCTTTTCAACCGTCTTTTTTGTGTAAGCAAAGCTATGTTCAGGAGCCTTGCTGTGAAGCTTAGAGAGCTCGGTACACAAATCTGTAGGGAAAAGGTCAGGACGTGTGGCAGCCCATTGACCCCATTTTATGAATGCAGGACCCGCTATTTCTAATGTACGGCGTACAAGGTGAAGCCATTTTTGTCTAGATGAGGTCCCAAAATACTCTGCAAATGGAGCCATTGCCATACTTGGTGAGAACAAAATTGTCAAATACATAGCTCTAAACAGCAAGATTAAACCTTCGAATACTGAAATCAATGATGAAATCAACACCGCGTGTCCATTTTCTGCATGTGTGTATAAAGTATTTCTTGGCTGAAAAGAGCCAAAGTTTGTCCCTGCATCTGCTAACACCATATTGCCACATGTGAAGGCAAATATACCAGGAAGAAAAACATATGACCGACTCAATGCCAAACTAAATGCTTGAGCTATCCTACTAATGCCAGAAATTTGCTTATCACGATCCAAATTCATGGAAAGCCTCCTCCAAGCATTTTGGGCATGATGTGTTATTGTGTTATTGGCTGAATAAACAGAATAGCTTCTGTTGGAGAATGTACTCTTGCCAAAACAAAACCTGGATTTACATGCCAAGCTGGAAGAAAACTGTTGATTACTAGAGAACATCCTGTATTTGAAGTTGTTAATACCAGATCTAACGATTGACCCATCTTCTGAATGAATGCCCAAATTGCTTGTTCGAATCACTTGTGTTGTTCTCTTAATATATTTGATCACGAAGAGCCTATAATTACAACAAACGAGTTGAATTTCAAAGAACCAATGCAGAAAATATTAAGAAAAAATATAATTTATAACAAAAGAATCAGGGTTTCTAGAATCATTCATCAAGTCTAGGATTTCTTACGTTTTAGACCTAAGACCTTTGGCATCTCAACAATCTGACCAAAAAAAGATATTCGTGAATTTTGAAATTGAACTACAACTAACGTAAGCTGGCCCAGTGATAAAAAACAAAACCCATATTCCCGTTGTGAAACAGAACAGTCGTACAAAAAAGACTTAAGTAAAATACACTGAAACTTAAAATGAGAGCCTTGCTAATCCTACCTGAAACTGAAAACAAAAATGTACACATTTAAGACCACTTCAAGAACGACTGTCACCCTCTTGACTAGATATTCCATGATCGACTTATTAGTTAACTAGATATGCAAGGCACAGAGGCGCAAAAAAAAACAGGCTTGTATCTGCAAAAAAGTTGTCTACACGTGCGCCTTGCTTGTCTCAGGCGGGCACTTTTTAAGCGTGTGGCGCAAGGCTCACCCATTTGTGTGTTGTGCTTAAAACGACATAACTATGTTGCCAGAAATGGGCAATTTGTAACAGATTGTGCAGATCTAACTGCAGACGGAACTAATCATACTTAGTAAATTCTGTCCTCATTCACCAGCTCTTTCAAATCATTGTGTTCTTTTCATTTTCCCAAGACAAAATAAGTTTTTGTTCATGAAGTAAAAAGGTTGAAACAGTTAACAAATTTACATTTGCATTGATTAATGATAAACAAGTCCTTCAGAAAACCTATCGATTCTCAATATTCAAACTTACAACATAATTTCCCAAACTAATGCTAAAATCGCATTTAAACATAAAACTTCATCAGTAATTCATCCAAAAATCAAAACGCACAAACCGAAACCCTAACAAATTGCAAACATATAACAAATTCGAGAAAGAAAGGGGGAAAAGAATTAGAACCTTGACATAGCGAGAAGAGATTGAATCTAATTTGTGTAAGAGCTGAATCGCGAGCATTTTCTACAGATACAGATCGTGATTCCACAGCGATGGATCGTCGGAATGCAAATTCAGGATTCCTTCGCCACCATATCTTATCATCAAAGGTCGGTTTGATTGAAAGCTATGGCGGCGTTTGAGAGAGAGAGAGAGAGAGAGAGAGGGTTGGAGACTTTTCTTTGTTTTGGAGACACGCCCAAGATTGTAGGGTGTCATTTTTGTATACAAAATTTGGAAATTTGGTGGAGGAAGATGCATCTACGTGTACAGATGTGATGCTTTAACGTACAACTAGTTAATGCATGACGTCAATATTTGTTAGGTCCTCCCACGCCATGAATAGAAGAGGTAATACTAGACCGATTTAGAGTGTGTTTGTGAGTGTGGTGGAAAAGTGTTTATTGACTTATTAGCTTTTTAAAAAGTCAATAAGTCAACAAGACATTCTCAAAAGCCAAAAATTTTGGCTTTTGGAAATAACTTATTAGCTTTTCAAAAAGCTAATAAGTCAATAAGTGATTTCCAAAAGCACATCCAAACACCCCCTTAGATTGGTCAATCTTTCGGGCAAGATCGAGGCCGATAATTGTTGTTGGGTTAAACTGTAATCGTGGACTTTATCTATAGTGAGAAATTTCACCTTAAAGAAACAACAGGAGTAAGTATCGGACAATCATTCCCTTGTGCATAAAAGAAGTTGCTACGGTATCAACACTAGAAGGGATTGACCACCCAGAGTAAAACCAATTTTACGGGGTGTTGTTACGGAAGAGCATTGATCATGAGATGGTGGGAGCATTAGATCGGTCGATTGTTTGAAGATGTTGTTATATACTCGAAAATGTGCTTAAACGTGTGGGTTCCTGGTCAATCAAGCATATCCTTTGAGACTGCTTTAACGATTAATTAAAAGTGTATACCATAAGTGCATATGGTTCTCATATCTAAGTGGTCTTACTCCCCTGGTGAGTTCATAATAGGATGAAATCAATTATCATAAGTGAACAGAATAGTTGGTTCCACCCGGATTTTCAAACCAATTTAAGATTTTAAAACAACACGGAATTTAGGTCCCAAACAAACATGTACCATCATAAACATGGTTCCACCATTTACAAACAACATGTACTTTGAACAATTTCCAAAAGAAAAGAACTAAACAAGTTTTAGACCACCAAGTTCAAAAGACATTAAACAAGTTGTATACCCATCCACGAGATTAGTTTTGTTGGAACCTGAAAAACCGTTGTACTCCTAATAACTATAGGGGCTAGAGTGTAACTTTTGTAATAGTTAGGTTTTTGGTCAAGAGTCGCTAAGTCGGTTGCCGACCGACTGTTGACAGTCGGCAATATTCATGGTGACTCTTGCTATCTTCTCTATAAATAGTAAACCAAAAACCTATCTAATTAGCTCCTGCATCATACGTCGTTATTATAGTCTTTTTGAGAGCCGGTAGGAGGTTGTTCTTGTTTTCTTTGTAATCCAGGTGCTGATTTGTAATCATTTCATTGTGGATCTAATAGAATCGTGTGGTTTATGTTCTTGTTCGTGCTGCTCTTCATTTTGTGTTTCTCATTGTCATCAACAATCAGCTTCTCTACAGCTGATTTGTTGGTTGTTTCCTAACTAGAATCATTCTAGCACAGGGACCTTATCATCAAGACCTACAATTTGGTATCAGAGCCTTCTGTGCTCTTGATTTTAGTGATTTTTGTGAGTTTTTGGGGTTTTTGTTGATATCTGAATTTCTTTGATTTCTAGTTTGATTTGTATCAAGTTCAGAAATTGACACTGAAATTCACTCAGAATTGTTTGTGAAGAGTTTGACAGATCTAATTGTCATTTTGGTTTAGATCTGAGCATTCAGTGATTGATTTGGTGTTATTTTGTGAAGAAGAGTATGTTGATGTTCTTGAGCCGACTGTCCAGTGTCAGTTCTCTTGCTTGAGTGTTTGTTGAGCGATTGTTCCAGCCGTCTGTCGCTTGTGTTGGCCGTATGTCTGGGCCGACTGTCTGTTATTCTCGTCGATTCTCTCATTAAACGCAAGTTTACGACTCACTAGTGTGAGGTGCCGACTCTTCTGAGCCGACACTCTGAGTGAGATTGTTCTTGATCACCTAGTGGTGGTGCCGATTGTCTGTTTTCTCCAGCCGACTCTCACGAGCCGACTGTCTTTCTTGATCCGAGCTGACTTTTTGTTTTTCTCATTCTTTGTGTTTGTTTAAGTCTGTTTATTTCTAGATGGCGGTTACATATATTACCCAAGCTGATTTGGAGATCGGCTCAATGTCTAGACCTCCCAATCTCCTATCCACCGATGATTTCCTAACTGGAAGAACCGCATGAAGGCATACTCTTACGTGACTGACTTCGGTCAGTGGATCTCGACCACCAATGGTCCACACTGTCCAATGACCACCGGAGAGGACGGTGTTCAAGCTCAAACTGATCCCGCTGCTTATACTGAGAATGACAAACTTCTGATTTTAAGAGATTACAAAGCCTTCGGTGTCATTAACATGGTTCTTCCGACTGATATTATGAACATGTTTGAGGAGTACAAGACCGCTCAAACTCTGTGGCAAGCATTGTGTGAATTCTATGAGGGAAATTCTGACTTGAAAGAAGGAAAGAAAGATATGCTCCAAAAACAGTACGATACCTTCGGAAGTATCAAAGGAGAAGGTCTGTCTATACATATATACAGGTTCATGGAAATTTCCAGCAAACTGAAGCAAGCTGGGGTTGTCATTAGAAATTCTGATCTAATCAAGAAGCTGCTAGATTCTTTACCTCAAGAGTGGAGCATACAATGTATGTTGATCAAAAGAAAGTATGTAAATGAAGCATCCACTCTATTTGATGTGATCAACACCCTAAAGTCCTTTTAAATGGACATCGAAAAGTGTCAAATGAATCATATGGGGTACACCAAAACCATGGCACCAACTATTGCAACTTTTATAGCCCCAACCTCCTCAAGCAGTGCTGCTAGCTCATCTGGAGTCATTCCTGCTATGGTTTCCGCTCCATATACCAATCAGCAGAGTTCGTCAAGTAATGAATCCAAAAGTAATCAGAAAAGTACAGTTGTTCCAAACCCATCAAGTGAGCATATGGCTTTGTTCGGTCTGTTTGTCAACAGTTATCAATCTCTCATTTCGAGAGAATTGAAGGCCGGGGTGAGCCACATTGAAGATGTTTTTCAAGTTGATCCAGATGACATGGAAGAGGTTGATTTACAATGGCAGATGGCCATGTTAACTTTGAGAGCTAAAAGGTTTATGGACAGGATTGGAAAGAAACGTCTTGGTGGAAAGTCTATTGGATTTGACAAGTCTAAACTGAGATGCTACAACTTGTGGAAAAGGAAAGGAATGAGGTGCTCAGAAAGATAATCGTCAACACTGACACTGACAAGTGCAAGTGATGGAACACAAGCCAATGGTGATGGAAGCTCTAATCAAGGATGTATCTGCAGGAAAACCGCTGCTGAGCTGATTCCACCTAAGGTTAAATCTCGTCTGTGTTACTCTTATTGTGTTAACATGATTGTTCACTATCGCACATTAAACAAACTCATTATTCGTGAAAAGGATGACGCTATTGCTATCCTTAATCAAATCAAAAAGAGCGAGGTTACTCTCAAAGTTAGTTTGAACAAAGCGAAAATCCAGACCCTGAAAGAGTTTGTCTATATAAAAGAATTTTTTATCATAGATTTGATTGAAAAACTAACTTCTTCAAGAAGTGAAACTGTTATTAGAAATTATTATTGACAAATGGAACGTAAGAAAAAAAGGTACAAGATACCATGTTGGATTGTCAAAATGCTCCTGGTTTTGTGAAAAAGGGGGTTGGATACTTGGATTTGAATGATTTTGAGAGGAAACCGTTTCACCTTCCCACCCATGGTCATTATAACCCTATTCCATCACCACATCCTAAAAATGATCTTGTAAAACTATTTGTTTCTACTACTAATGTAAATACTGCAGGTTTAAAAGGACAGGATGAGGATGTTAGGGATGATTGTCGTGCTGGATTGGGCCACAAGGAATGCAACCGAGAATCTGTTTTATATTTGTTTTTTAATTTAAATTCCAAGAATCCAGAGTTATGTAATTTGGGCTCTGTTGATAGCAGTAGTAAATCTTGTTCTAGGATAATTGACTCTAAGTCTGATTGTAATGAATACAATAGCTGTAATGACTTTATTTCTATGAATGATGTTTCTTTTAATGATTCGGTTGATACTGTGTCAAGAAACCAGTTTTAAAGGTTTATGACAGAAGTAATTCTAGTCTTCACCCCAACATCAACAAGTCAAAGTGATAGTCAAAGTGACTCAGACTATTTGTCTACAAGAGATACTGAAGAAAGTGCATATGATTCGGACAGATCTGTTGAGACATCCATGGAATCATACAAAGAACCTGATGGTGAAGCTAAACAAATGAAAAATGTTGATAAAGAATCTAATCAAGGATCATCAACCACTCATGTTGATCAAAAGAAAGAGAAATTCATCAAAGGCAAAAGCATAAAGCAAATCAAAGTGCCAGTTCAACAACAATCATCCTCATCATCTTATCAACCGCCACATAAAAGAAAATCCTTTAAGCATGTTAATTGTTTTAGTTGTGGGAGGGGCGGTCATAATGCTAGGCAATGCAGTAGTGCATCTTATCTTAATAATTGGGTCAAACTTGAACGACCTAGGATGCATAGTGTGGGAAACTTTAATAGACACCAACATGATCACAATCCATTTTATCATAAAATTGTCAAAATTCGTCAAAATGTAAATCATTTTCTAAAGGGAACATGTTGGTGGAGAACCAGAACTGACAAAACTGCTACAATTGATGTACCGCCTAAGTTGAAGAAGACTTGGGTTCCGGTTTCTCAATAAATTGTCTTATATTTGATGGGGGTTTCCTAGGAGGACTATTGATAATGCATGGCATGTTGATAGTGGGTGCTCTCATCACATGACGGGGCTAAAAGATCTGCTGACTGTATTCAGGATTATCGATGGGGGATACGTTGCCTTTGCGGGTGATGAAAGGGGGGAAAGATTACCTGATAGGGAACCATATGTAATGGAACCCTCTCTTTGGAGAAAGTGAATCTCGTTCCTGAACTCTGTTATAATCTGATGAGTGTATCACAAGTCTATGATAAATAACTTTCTATGCTGTTCAACAATGTTGAGTGTCTCTTTCTCAAACATGGAATCGTTATTCCAGAAGATCTGATCCTACTGAGGACTCCAAGAAGAAACAACACCTATGTCGTTGACATGAATGATCCTGAAACAAAAACTTCTATGGCTTGCTTGTTATCGAAGCATCTGATTCTGAATCACTGCTCTGGCATCGTCGACTTGGTCATGTGAATTTTAAAAATATAAACCGTTTACTCAAACAAGACCTTGTGAGAGGTTTGCCCTCCAAGGACTTCAATTTTTCAAAAAATGCATGGCCTGTGCTAAAGGCAAACAGCACAAGAAGTCACATAAATCCACAGCAGTGAATTCCGTTTCTGTTCCTTTTCAATTACTTCATATGGACCTTTTTGGTCCCGTCAATGTTAAAAGCATCTCTAAAAATTCATATTGTTTAGTTGTGACAGATGATTTCTCCAGGTACTCTTGGGTTAATTTCCTAGCAACTAAGGATGAAACTGTTGAAGTGTTGAAGAGTCTTATTCTCAAAATTGAGAAGATCTGCAAGCGTTTGGTTATTTCTATCAGAAGCGACAATAGCACCGAGTTCTAAAATCATGTCTTGAATGAATCCTTCGAAAGCAAAGGAATTTCTCGACAATTTAGTGCTGCCAGGACTCCGCAGCAGAACGGAGTCGCTAAGAGAAAGAACCGATTTTGATTGAGACTGTTAGAACGATGCTAATAGATTCAAAGCTTCTGGTCATCTTTGGATGTTCATGTACTCTATTGAACACAGCTGAGAATCTTGCAAAGTTTGAAGCAGTCGGTGACGAATGTTATTTCATTGGATATTCGTCATCTCAAAAAGCCTACCGTGTTTACAACAAAAGGACAAAGATCATGCAGGAATCTTATTACGTTGACTGGCAAGAAACTAACTCTACAAATACTGGAACTGGTCCTAACTGGTTCTATGATGCATATATTATCTTCAACAATTTCATACCTCTTGCACCACTCGTACCTGAACCATCCCCATCCGCTGAACCATCATTCATTCTGTCCATCCAAGCAGAAGATGAATTTATGCCTTTTCAACAAGAATCACACCTGTCATTGCCGATCCTTTTTCGTATCCGTCAACAGCACAATAACCTCTTCTCACTCCGAGGCTGCTGATACTGCTCCTGTAAATACTTCTGGTGATGTTAGTTCTGGTGATACAAAAACTGTAAATTCTAATGTTTACAAGGACTTGAAAAATGATCCCTCTGTCAATTCTGACAGTGATTCTGATAATAATCATGGGCCGGTTAATCCTGATAAAATTTTAACAAACCTTCCTACTCAAGTTGAAGTTGCTGGTGGGCTATCTTTCAAAACATTATCTAATCATCCTTTGGAGAATGTGATTAGGCCAATAACTGAAGGTGTTCGTACTTGAAGTTATTCCACTACTTGCAACGTGACCCTGTGTGCTTGTTTTCTCTCACAGGATGTTCCAAAGAATATCTCCATGGCCCTGAAGGATTCAAGCTGGATAGATGCTATGCAGGAAGAGCTGGCTCAGTTCAGGAAATTGAAAGTCTGAGATCGGGTTGACCTTCCAAAGAATAAGTACCCAATTGGTACTCGTTGGGTCTTCCGGAACAAAACTGATTATATAAATAATGTAATCAAGAATAAAGCAAGGTTGGTTGTGCAAGGCTTTGCCCAAGAAGAAGGAATTGATTATGAGGAAGTGTTTGCACCCGTGGCTCGTTTGGAGGCAATAAGGATTTTCCTGGCTTATGCGTGTTTCAAGAACTTTAAGGTCTATCAAATGGTCGTTAAAAGTGCATTCTTATATGGGAAGGTTAAGGAAGAAGTCTATGTGTGCCAGCCTCCGGTATTTGAAGATCTAGATTATCCGAGTCAATTCTACAAGCTAGGCAAAGCTCTGTACGGACTTCATCAGGTTCTGAGGGCTTGGTATGATACTCTGTCATCTTATCTTCTACAGAATGGCTTTGAACAGGGGGAGATTGATATGAATTTATTCAAGAAGAAAATTGGAAAGGATATTATGCTGGTGCAGATCTATGTGGACGACATCATTTTTGGGTCGACCCATGAGAAGCTGTGAAGAGACTTTGAGAACGTTATGATGGCAAATTTTGAAATGAGCAAAATGGGTGAGCTCACATTCTTTCTTGGATTGGAAGTAAAACATTCACATGACGGAACCTTGATTCATCAAGCAAAGTATGTTCAAGACATGCTCAAAAAGTTTCAGATGACTGATTCTAAGGTAGCATCCACACCTTTTGCTGCTCAAACTCCCATTTCTGCCGATCCAGAAGGAAAACCTGTTGACATGCATCATTATCGTTCAATGATAGGTTCTCTGATATATCTCACCGCCCGCCGTTCGGACATCATGTTCGTTGTTTGCTATTGCGCCCGTTATCAGATGAGTCCCAAGGAATCCCATGAAATTGCAGTCAATAGAATCTTCCGCTACTTAAAAGGTTCGCCCAAGTTAGGGTTATGGTATCCAAAATCCAATAGTTTTGATTTGGTGGCTTTCTCTGATAGTGATCATGGTGGATGTCAGATTGACAGAAAGTCCGTGTCAGGAGGATGTCAATACTTGGGGCACTGTCTAGTGTCGTCGCAATGCAAGAAACAAACATCAGTTTCTATTTCTTCTGCAGAAGCTGAGTATATCGCTGCTTCCAGTTGTTGCTCTCAAATCCTCCAGATACAACATCAAATAATGGATTACGGTATCAACCTGAAGCAGACTCTGATGTTCATCGACAATGAATCTTGTGTGAAAATCGTGTCTATCATTCAAAGACAAAGCACATAGATGTGCGGGTTCAGGCCATTCGGGATGCTTATGAGAAAGAGTAAATACAAGTCCTTCCAGTGAACACCAATGATCAGAAAGCTGATATCTTCACGAAGGCATTTGATAAATCCAAGTTTCTTGATCTTGTGCAGAAATTGGGTTTGTTGAATTTTGAGTAACATCTTCTATCCCTCATGCATAATGTACATATTATTTCTTTTTCTTTCAAAAATCCAAAAATATTTTCTTAACCAAACTGATTTGATGATTGAGCTACAAAAATTTCTGTCTTTTGTTTACAGAATTCCATTTCTAGAGGTTGTCTATAAATAAAATTTTCGGGGAAAAGCGTCTTTGAATAGAAAAAGAAAATTGTTTGAAAAAGATGTGTTTCATTGCTACTTTTGCATAACTGTTATTGTGGAAAATGATAGTTAAACTGACATACTTAATCACTGTTTGAATAGGATAAGAGGGGGAAGCGGTTATACTGAAGGACATGTTGGTAGGCTTAGCATTCAAACAAATAGACTGCAATTCAGTGACAAAAGATAACGACTGATGAAAAGTATATACCCATCTTGTCCAGGTCTGCATATAACCATAGTTTTGTCACAAAGGGGTTGCGAGTCCTTAATTATTATATATATACTCAAAAGAAAAGCAAAAGAACAAAAGACACGCAATGATGTGCATTAGGAAATAAAAGACATGATTTGACGTGCAAATCAAAGAAAAGCAAAAGAACAAAAGACACCAATGAAGTGCATCTTAGTACTGAATTCGTCAGTCTTGAGCAAAAGACACACAATGTCAATGTCGTGCATTGGAACAAATATAAAAAAGATACACAATGTTAGTGTGTACATATGTATTATATATTTTCTTTTTGGGTTCCTATGATTGTAAAGAGATTTTCTTGACAAAAACATGGCTTGTAAGTCCGATGTGCAAGTAAGTCCAATCTTATTTCATAAATCAGGGCATGTAAGTCTGTCGTGTTGTGTCCCTGAAGCAAAACCTTTTTAAAGATACCCTGAACAGTTCACGGGCCCTTACTAGTTATGCTCAGTTAGCTATCTCAGGATTTTCGTTGATCAACTTCTCTGATTATGCATTGGCATAGACCTGAAGCTCTCGTCATCGCACTCAAAAGACCATGAGAATGGGTAGGTTATACCGGACAAGTGTGGGGAACACTGACTTTATCTTAATTCTACCAAAACATGATAAACGTTCGCTAGTTGTACTTTGAAAGAATGGTGCATGGGCTTCAGAGGAAAAATATACCAACAGTCGTTCGTAGGCCATGAATGTTCAAATGCATTAAGAAAAGGTTGTGTGACAAGTTATGTCAGTATGATTCCACATGATCAGGTTTGCATGTTCTACGTCCTTGTTTATATGTTATGTGTCTTTTTGAGCATCGTATTTGGTCTTCTTGTTTGCTCTAATGCTCTCTGGTATGTATATATCTTTGTACAAAGTCCTATGGGTACTTATTTCAAAAAATTCCACCTCGAAAATTGATCAATTTTGGTCAAAAGTTCAAATTTTCTTTTTAATATTAGGCCTAGCGACTCTTGGGTCGACTGTTGAGAGTCGGCCCTTCAATATTTTTACCTTGTATATATATGTTGAAAAAGGGGGAAATGTTTTTTACCTAAAACCCTTGATCTTACTCTTCTTCTCCAGTGATTCTTCTTTTCAAACCCCTCCATTGTTTTAAAGCTAGTGCTCTATGCGTTATTTCGATTTGAAGGTAAATGATTAACTAATGTTACTTGTATGTATGAAATATCATCTTAAACAGGGTCTGGATACGGATTTCGTCATCTACATTGAAAGATCAGGGTGTTTTTGAACCTGGAACCGGTCCGCTGACTATCTCACTAAAGAAGACAACAAGAGTCGGCTCTATTCATATCATTTCGTTCACATTCTATGATCGAATCTTGTTCTTTCACTCATCTGCCGAATGTTAATCCTTTTTTAACGCAAGTTCAAATCGTCCCCAACTCTTAAAGAGTAACCCCAAGGGGGGGCGACTGTCTGGAACATATCCTTGCAAAACTACCGACTGTCAACTTTTGTAGGCAACTGTCAAATTCATTACCGGTCGACTCTTTCACTAATCAAGGATATCTCTTGATATTTAGCCCATCGACTCTCTTACTCCTGGTGGCCGACTGTCTCTCTTTAGCCGAATGTTACAGTTATTCTGAGCTGACTGTCAATGAAACGTTGACACATATCAATCAATTATCTTATATTAGATAACTATTGTATTTTCTTAAATAAACTTGACACACTTTCGTTGTGGGTACAGGTAATGGCTGCAGAAAAACTTACCAGTGACCATCGTCACAACATTTCTATCACCTTTCCTAATCCTATACCTGAAGACTTCACCACTGTAATCAACTAGTTACTACAAAGCATGATATCCTACGCCATCTCATGGAACGAAACAGTCTACAAGGATCTCATTATTGAATTCTTGGAAAATGCATAAGCTTCATTACACTCAATTACCAGCGAGCCTCTTATCAGATCTACTGTTACTGGACAAAAGGTGGTCGTGTTTGAAAGCACTGTCAGAGATGCATTAAAGTTACAAGATAGCTCTCTTGAACCCTACACTATTGACAAGAAAGAAGTTGAAAGACGTTTCATTGAGGAACTTGGATATGAAGGGCCATTCAGAAAGAGTGAAATTATGAAGAGGGGATTATCAAAGGACTCGAAAGCAATCATGTACGTTTTCATTCACTCAACGTCACACAAAAGGGGAGGTTATGATGCATTTGGATTGAAATGGGGAGGAATTATGCTGAAAGTCTGCAACAATGAAACCTGCAACATCTCTCGTCACATATTTGACTACATGTGCAACAATGTTACGAAGAACAAAGGGCTTTTATACCCACGCTTTGTCTAAATGATTCTGAATCTCTCTCTCAAGAAACTATCTCCAAAAGGAATCCCTGTGACATTTGCCAAGCTTGATTCCCGTTTTTATACCAATCTTCTGAGAAATCATCATAGTTTTTCTAGAAGGGTAACTCATCTATTCAAGAAAATGCGTGAGAAGGAAGTTATTCCTGAAATTCAAAGCTCGTCTGATGAAAGCTACAACACCATGAAAAGAACGATTGAAGGGAAAAGTGAACCTCATAAAGAAAAAGCATCAAAGAAAGAATCCAAGAAAGAAGTTGCAAAGAGAAAAGCCAAGGGTAAGGCTATTGATGTATCTAATGGGAAGAAAAAGAAGAAGGCTCTTGCACCTAACCAGGGAGAAGGACTAATGAGGTCAGCAAGATTGGCCTATCAGAGAGAACAAGAAAGAACACATCAAGATGTCTCGATCACCCCATTCCTCACCGAAGAAGTTAATGAAGCAGATTTCTTAGTAGGTCTAACTCTAGCTGCACTAAGGCATCCTTCGCCTATGCAAATAGAGGGAACTTCCGGAACCCACCACTCTCGAACACGAAAACAAGTTCTCCCTCCTCCAGGTAGTGCAAAGAAATCAAGCGCTGTCGTCAGCAAAAGCGCTGTGAAGCCAAGAAAAGATGCTCCTCCTCATCAAAAGAAGTCAACTGACCTAGAAGGTCTGAAGAGTGAAATTCAAGCTTTAAGAAAATCTCATGTGAAGCAAAGAAAGGAAATTTTAGGAATTAAAACTCATTGGAACAAACAGAATAGGTGGAACGTGGTCCACAGGAAGAATATGAGAGGTGTTGCCAAAGCAATGGCAGTGATTAGGAAGGGTGCTGACAACATTCTGAAGGAACTAAATCGCTTGAGGGCAAGAAACAACGAGGAACCATTGACATTCCATAAAGTCTTTGATATTGCCAACGTTGAAGGAAAGGATGAATCTGAGGATGATGAAGAAGATGAAAGTGAGTCGGATGAATTCTGAGGAGGAGAGGCCCACAGAAGAATAAGAGAATCAGGAGTGCAACGGTTTCGGGGAAAATTGTTGGAACCTGAAAAACCGTTGTACTCCTGATAACTATAGGGGCTAGAGTGTAACTTTTTTAATTGTTAGGTTTTTGGTCAAGAGTCGCTAGCGACTCTTGAGAGTCACTAAGTTGGTTGCCGGCCGACTGTTGACAATCGGCAATCTTCATGGTGACTCTTGCTATCTTCTCTATAAATAGCAAACGAAAAACCGAGCTAATTAGCTCTTGCATCATACGTCGTTATTATAGTCTTTTGAGAGCCGGTAGGAGGTTGTTCTTATTTTCTTTGTAATCCAGGTGCTGATTTGTAATCGTTTCACTGTGGATCTAATAGAATCGTGTGGTTTATGTTCTTGTTCGTGTTGCTCTTCATTTTGTGTTTTTCATTATCATCAACAATCAGCTTCTCTATAGCTGATTTGTTGGTTGTTTCCTGACTAGAATCATTCTAGCACATGGACCCTATCATGAGGACCTACAAGTTTTAAACAAACAACGTTCAAAATCGACAATGAGAATCCAATATCCACCTTAGGTGAGACCCGAGATTACACCAGAGCTTTCCCTACAATCAAAACATTAATTTGAATATGGTTAGTAAAGATAAGTAGTCATAGGGACCTCCCACAAGTCCCTAAAACAAAGACAGGCCAAAACCTCGAAATCCCAAAAATTCCCGCATCTACCGGAAGGTTTTGGGCGTATCATACGCTCCTAGTGTATAGGGCACCCCCGGGCGTATGATGCAGCCCACCCAGGTCACCATGCCTAATTTACATTTTTCAGCCTATGCAACCCTCCATCGACTGACTCGTTTGCATTTTTAAACCGTTAACGATCATAAACTTATACTTTAACTACATATAAGCATACCCACATATACTTACATATATTCACTAGTTATCCACCCCTAAAACCGAGCACCACTACTCGTTTTCCACTCTTGAAGTGTTTAACTTCAAGTTCTTCTAATTCATTGTTTAGGCATATAACAACCTATAACTTAGACATGTATTAACCCCAAACAAGTCCTAGATTTTACCATGCATTAACTAGACATATCCACATGTCTAATGCGAGAACCACCACTCGCTTTCCCACATGGAGTATTTGACTTCATGCCGACCCATGTAGTATTTAACTTCATGTCACCCGTGAAGTATTTAACTTCACTTTCACCCATGAGGTATTTGACCTCACGACCACCCGTGAAGTATTTGACTTCATGTAAATCCCTCCATGAAGCATCCCCACTTCATGTAACCAACTAACTTTATACTAACAGGTAGACTCATAACACATTAAGTCAATTTTAATCTACTTTCCCATATTTCACAATTAGTTGACTCTAACCACAATGAGTCATTTACACCATTTATTCACGTTAGTTAATCTAGTTTGGCAAATTACCACTTTAAGCCAACTACAACAATTTACCACATATTATCCATTTAGTTTAACTAACATGTAAATAGAATTACCACACAATCTACTTACACATAAACTACTTATCTAATACTAAGTAAGTGCAAATCACTTACCTTTTGGGTTAGACGTTCCTTGTTGCTCCTTGATTGTGACCGCTTGATTACCTAAACAAATTCACACTAGTTTAGTAATCTAAGGTCTAATTATTCACCAATTTAGGTTTCCACACCTTCCTAAGACCTTAAGATCTTTTCCTTTAATCAAGACTTGGTTTATCAAGCTTCCACACAAGCTTTTAACCATTCCAAACCACAATCACCCATTTGACCCGTTAAGGTTTTCCCCCAATTCCATCCAATTCAAAATTCACCAATTCAATTGGGTTTTCTACATGAAATTGTGTTTATCTAACACCATAAACACTTGTACATACTCTATTACCCAATCAAACACCCCAAATCCAAAACCCCTAAATTGGGTCTCAAGAACCCTAATTTTCAAAACCTCCAATTGGGTGAAATTAACATGAATTGGTTGAACCTCTAGCTTTACTAATGTTAGTTTATCAGTCCTTATCAACAAAACACCCAATACAACCCCCGATTCCAATCCATTAGGGTTCATCCACCAAAACCCTTTTTAAGAACAAGAATCTAATTAAGAGAATAGGAAGGAGATGATTCTTACTTGATATAATGAAGGTGTTATGCAATCCAACCCTCCAAATCCAAGTATGCAAGCTCCAATTCTGAGTTCTAGACATGACACACACACAAGTTCAGTCCCTGAACTTCCATAAAAGTGTAACATCCCAAAAAAAATGACGAGTTGTAATAATGGGTGAACACGAGACGAAAAGAATAAACGAACGCGGCATGATGGGCCGGGCCGGATGGGCCGGCGAGCTTGAGGGTGGCACAAAAGGGGGAGGAGTCTCCCTATATATAGCCTAAACCCTGCTCATTATCTCATTTACACATTCTGGAGAGAGAAAGTGCAAGGATCGACCCGAGGAGCTAGCATCATGTTCCTCTACTGTTCACGAGGGGATTCTCCGATTCAGAATTCCGAAACAGGTAACAACCCGTTCCAAATCTGATTTTTTGGTTTATGTTAGGTTTTCGGGAAAAAGGTTGAGTTTTTGTGAACCAAAAGGGAAAAAGGTTATAGATCTGTAATAGGAATGAAAACCGCAAGTTTTGAACGTAAAAAGTTGGCAACTTAAACATAATCAGATATGGCCGCCATTTGCATGCAATTTAGGGTTCTTGGGGAAGAAGACTGCCCGACATGCGGGAAGGATTGGGGCGAACTTATCAAGTTCGCCTAGGGCATAAAGGTAAGCGAACTTAGTGGCTTCGCTAGGTTGAAACCAGCGAACTTATGGGGCGAACTTGCTAAGTTCGCTGGGCAGGGATCTGGCGAACTTAGCCTATGTTCACATGTATGCTCGCTTGGTTGGTAAGAGGCGAACTTAGCCTTAAGTTCGCCTAAAACAGAACGAGTAAACCGTTAGAGTCGGGATTAGGTATGATGTGTATTTAACTAATCAATTCAGATCGGAAGTAACGTTGTTGGACCTTTGTTTAGGATAACTAAGATTAGCTTATCAGGTGAGTTCTAGAAGCCCTTCTTTTAATGTTTTAAATTTATATTTTGGGCTGGTGTGCATACTTACAAAATGGTGTTCACAAAATGATGTTTACGAAATGGTGTTTATGAAACGTGTTACGTAATGTTTTGTCAAAATAAGTTTATGAAGTGTTTACGAACAAAATGTTATTTAATAAAACGTATGATGCTTTAACTGAAGTGAAGTAAAGGTTTTTATGAAAGTCACTAAATGAACGAATCTGCCATTATTCCTTTGGGAATTGAAGTATGTATGTTATGTAAAGACCTTATCTTGATAGGGGCCTTTGTGGCTGGCCAACGGTTGTACAACTAGGTGGGAAATGGGGGACGACGGTCATCAAGGGGATTTACTGTGATCCTTGAAGTGGGTATTGTTCTCTGCGAGGGAACGGTGCTTGAAGTTTGGTACGTGCTATCCTTTGGGATGCCGTGCTTGAAGGGAATTGACGTTTATGTATGGTTACGAATGGTAAAAGTTATGAATGGTTTACGTTGGTACGTGTGGTCAATCGAGCGCCATACTTGAAGGGAATTGACGGTTACGAAAAGGCGCAGATTCAGTTTATTATTGACTTATGTTTTATGTTTATGTTACTGCATTAGTTACATACATTTTTATTAAATAAAGTTTGAAGTTATGTTTTTAGCAAAATGTTTATGTTAATGTTTTACGTAAAGCTAGAACTCACCAGCGTAGCTGACTTTTAGTATGCACATTCAGGTTAAGGCAGGTTATGATGATGGAAGGTGATGCTGGGCGACCGGATGAGTTACCCGGATGATAAGAAGACTGGCATCCCGTTATGACTAGTTTATGTTATGTTATGTTACGTTTTAGACAATGTTTATGCTTCCGCTTGTTGAACAATGTTTACGATTATGTTTGAATGAAATTTCCGTTGTGTATTTGATATTCAAGTTTAAGGACTGTTTGAGAATGAGTAAATCCAACACGTGAGGTCTCCCGTGTTTGGGGCTTTACAAAAAGACTCCTCCTTTCCAAAAAAACTAGTTATTCAACCTTTTAAAAGGCACCCTAACTTTCTTTTATTTATAAACACTCCCTATAATATAATAAACATATTATAGGGTAAACTTGAAAGTTAGTTCATTACAAGTGGTATAAAGTTGGGTTCGAGTCTTTAGGTAGTTGACAAATCAAAATCACTATCCCAAGAGTTCTTTATAGATGGTAAAAGTTGTGGTAAATATCAAACTAAAAGGACTCATTACGGCAAGTCAATTTAATAAGTAGAAGATCTCTGTTCCTCGAATGCCACGGTGACATGAACTCGTGAGGGGTCGCATACTCTGCTTGAGTTCTAGCAAGACTAGAAAATGGATCACTGCAAAAAGTAATGGACCAACCCAAGGGAGGAATTGTGTTCGAATATGGGGTTCGTTATATGTTCGTTGGTTGAAAGGAGTTTCAACCAAACTAGTGATGTGTTCTAAATAACACATAGACTTAATATGCATTTACCTACATTATGAGTTATGTTTTAATGCAAATCTGATAGGAGCATGTACCTAATCATACTTTGTGTTTTAATTGCATGTTTTATGAAGAAGAAGAAAGATACCAGAGAAGTATAACAGCTGATTGGAGGACAACTAAAGGAAGAAGTCAAGGGAGAAGAGGAGTACGACTCGTACGCCCAAAAGGGTATGACCAGCTGTGCATGCAGAGGCCCTTATCCATTTGACAAGGTATGGCCAACGAATAATTAGGCACCGCGGCCCAATAGAAGAAGGTGTGGCTCGTACGCGGCCTGTACGGCCAGTATGTCAAACAAGATAGAAACTTGCCTATTTAAGAAAAATGACGGCCATAGGGTTCGGATCGCGAATTGGAGCTTTTGAAGACTGTTTTGGAGTAGAGAAGAAGATCAAGACTTAGAGGGGGGGCTAGAGTATCGATGATTGGCCATTCGATTTACGTTTACAAACGTAGATCGTAGTGGTTTGCTTCCATTTTCAGTTCCTTTTAATTTATGATCATGTTTTCTTATGATTTGTGTTTACTTTGCATTACCATATCCGTCTAAACACTTATAGCCATTTGGACGAGATGATTCTTTGTTTGGTTTGACATTTGGATTAATTATGCATATGATTGTGTGACTTTATAAAGTTTGTTGTTTTAATCTTATGATGTGTATGATTGCAAGTTGTTATTGGTTTTAGATATGATTTGTGTGGTCTTGTTTGTCTTTCTATGAAGTTATGCACGCTAGATTCAACTTGTTCTATCTTTAGGTTATATAGTCGACCATTAACTAAGGCTTGCCACCTTAATCTGTAATATAAGTGGTAAAACTTGTGAGCTATATAAAGAATAGATCTAAATAAAAGGGTCTAGGAACTTATTAGAGCTTTCTTTGTTAATCTGATCACGGGTTGTAAATCGCTAGGATGCTTATCTGTCCAGATCTGATAGAGAATTTCTAAGTCATAAGGCATTGCTTATAAAATTTGCTTCATTAGATTAGGGTTTTGGTGTATGTCTATAGCACTATCTCTCTGGTTTTGTGGGATTAACCATAACGAGCTCTAATATGTTCTATCACTTCACACACTATTTTGGCTCTTCATAACAAACCTTTTAAAACAGTTTTCATAAGCAAAATCAATCCTGTTAGTCATTCCAGCTTGGATGATTTGAGTCTAAACGGTTATCTCTCAAATCTGATTTTCACAAAGCTTTCAAATATTTGTAGTTTGTTTCCTTTTGCAATCATCAGTTTAATACTCAAATCACTTTTTCATCGGTTAAATATTGATAGAGGATTTAGTATCAGGAGCTAGCGTGTCCACGAATTGATATCTGGTTCTTACCACTGCTATATTATGTTGCTACATGTATACTTGTCTATACGTGTGTAGTTTAGTTAATTGGTGATTACCCTTTTAAAACTAAACATGTGCAACAATTTCTTAATTAAAAACATATTACTATTGGCCCACTCAATTGTATTTATAGGAGACTAGTAACTTATTCCCCAAGCTAGGGTTTAAAGTTACTAATCAATCCCTACTGATTAGGGGTGTTCATGGTCCGGTTTTGACGGTTTTTACCTCAAACCGTGAACCAAACCGTCAGTAACGGTTTTTGATAATCAAAAACCAAAACCGAACAGTTGAAAATTAAAACCAAACCAAAGCGAATCGTTACTAGCGGTTTGGTTCCGGTTTAGTTTCACGGTTTGGGTTTATTAGGCCTTATAAAAAAATTCCTAAAATATAACCAAAGAAATATATAACAATTGCTGCAAAGTACAAACTCATATACCATGAATAAACATGACCATATATGATAGCATGCGATTCAACAGTTTATGATAATTTCCGATCACTGATACACCTGATCCATAAATCTCCTGCTTATATTCAAGTGTAACTAACATATTTCATTTAATAGTCGAGAACTTTAATTCAATAACCTTTAAGTAGGTAAACGACAAAATGATTTGGACATATAATATAACCATTAAACTTCTTGAGAATACATTTGAGTTTTTAATACATTTCATGTAACTTTAACTATAAAGTGTTGAAGCACTTTTGTGTGACAAACACTCTGTATATTATCTTAGTTTATTATGCTTGTCTTGTATGTTTTGTCTTTGTATTATAATGCCTGTTTGTATTAGTTATCGAGTTGTAATTTCCAATGCATGTTATTGTTGTATTATTTCTCTAAGTGTTTTGCGCACTTAGCATGTGTGCAGGAATTAGTTCCTGCGTACTTAGCAAGTACGCAAGAATACTCTGCGTACTTGCTAAATACGCATGAACAATTTGCCATGCGCACTTGTTAAGTGCGTAAAGATCAGGTCTTGTATAAATAGAATAGGTTGACAGAAGATATGTACGCAGACATTTGCACTCAACATTTTCTCTCTTTAACTGTTCAAGTTTATAATAGAAGGAACTTTAAAGTGATTTCTTTGTCGGTTTACTTTGTGTTGTTTGATTCTCCACCTAGTCACTGGCATTCCGCACCTGGTCCGACTAGTCACACACCCACACGTAACGATCCGAGACACCGGTCCGACTTTTCACTAAGGAGTTTGATCGATCCCGTTTTGAGCATCTTGTCAACTTGATAGGAATGTTCAATCCAGAGTGAAAACTTGTTTTTCTTAAATCAATTCAATTAATGAAAGTTAAATTTTATTTCTTTTAAAGTTTTCTGTATAGTTCTTTTAATTTTCAAATATTTTACAAAAATTCAAACAAAATAGAAAATGGATAAAATCTCAAAGTACATCAGTAATGATCTAAACGTCATAGACTGCTCATATGGGAAATGATTGAGTCATGCTTACTTGATTATCTAAATTATTATGTTTTTAATCTGCTTATTTACAAGTAATTTGAATTGTCAGTAGGCTGTAGGCGTCTTTGAATCATTAGTAGTGTGGAAACTAAATCTAGACTACAACTATGATTTGAACCCATATATGCATGTGTGCGTGTGTAAAAGAATACAAAAAAGATCATTATCAGATAAAGGATGTAAGATTTTAGCAAATATTTTCTTAAGAGACCAGTTTCGGGTTATGTCTTTAGCACAATTACTGCGGTTCATCTCACTGCCCATACTCACAAGTATGTAATGAGAGATTGAATCAAGACATGTCTTTATATCAACCGTTGAGCATGTATTCACCCTTGAATCATACCTGATTCATTGAAATCAAATCCAGATAAAAGTTGTATCACCTTACCTAAATTCTCAGACTCCATATCTATTAACCTGAATCATTATATGATATTCATAGAAGAAAATCCAATCAAACCAAGACATCCGAATCACTCGATTCTGAATCTTATGATTCCTGATAATCCTTATGGATTCTGCTTGATTTTTCTGTGCTAAATGATGTAACTTCATTATGAAGATTTGAAAATCTTTGGTAAAATCTTAGATGTCTCGAGATAGTGCAAGTTACATTTCTGTAGCATATCAGTGGGGTACACGTTGTATATCTTAAAATTAATACCTTAACACACAAGAACGTGACACAAAGATGCTTATGGTTACAAATATCATAATATTGCCAACTTGAATTACTTGTTTATGTGCTTATTACGTTTGAATAACTTGTGTAACAACCCCAAATTTAGGGCCTGGTTTTTTTTATTATTTAATTACGTGCTAGCTATTTGGATACTTGAACTGTTGAATAGCAAACACGAACAACTTGGATTACCATTTAGAACCCAATGAACACATTGTGCTTACACAAATAAACAAGGCACATTGGGCTCGCCCCAACTGTAGATAAACAGACTCAGCCTAACTAAAGGCCTAGTATACGAACCTAATTCAAGACAAACTAACAAACATTGATTGACGGATCGTTACACGATTCGATATAATTTATTATAATTATGAACTAAACCGTTTGAGCGGAGAACTGTTAGAATGATTGCGCGCTTGTACGGGTTATTACCGGTTATCCGACACGATAAATAAATTAGACGTCAAATCCTATAAATAATATTAATAAATAATAGCATTTAATTCAGGCAAGTGATTAGGAGTTTACGCGGGATATGCGACGTTGGATGCGTGACAGCGACGAACACTGGTGTAGACGTCAACGGGTTTTGATAGATATGATATAACCAAATAATGTAAACAAATATTTACTTTATATCTATCGTATTAAAATATGAATATTATCATTATTTTGCACGTCATAACTAATTTCGGAACGCGACACGTTTTACCCGGGGCAGACGCCTGTGAGCACGCGGTACAGAACGACATCCAGCTATTTTAGAACTGCGGCATTAGGTAAATAAATAAAATCATTAATTATATTTGTTAGTTGTTATTATTAGATATATTATTTATCGGAGCGTGAGACGTTTACTCGGACAAACGCATATGAGACACGCGATATAGACGCATACCGAGTTGGACAGTGGTCGGAACGAGAATTTTAGCTAATAAATATTTAAATTACCACGTCATGTCATTATAGAAATTATAGAATAATAATTTGGAGATAATTAACATTCCGGGGATCTGAGTGTACACGCGATATGTCAAAAGCCAGTCCAATTTATACTGCGTTTGTTTATTTCTAGAAGCCTTTAAGTAATTTAAATTATTATCTTTCTATTTTATTTATTTCCACAAAATCTCATCAAATATTAAAGATCTGAATTCTAATCCTACAATGAAGATCTTTTTCTAAATTTACACACAAAATATCTTTACAAACCCAAGAAATAATCTTTTAAAGATCTGCATAAGCTTAACACCCCCCATTCGTTTCCTTTTTACAACAAAGCACAGGCACATCAGATATTGAGAGAGGGAGTCACGAGAGAGGGTGGAGAGAAAACCCATCTACGGCCGCCTCCCACAGTAGCGACGCGGTGGTCTCACGATGGTGATGGTGGTGGTGAGTTCTGTCTTCCCCATCCTGCACCTTCGTTTCCTTTTCAAACCCTAACACATACATATTAGAAAGAGAGAGAGAGAGACAGGAGTTGTTCCCCCTAGCTCCGGCAAAGCCCAGTCACCCTGACGGCTGCCGTGACGGCGAAGAAGGTCCTTCCCACCAGGTCAGTGGAAACGAAGATAGTGGCGGGCGGATATCAGGTGGAGGAGAAGACGGCGGCATTGGCTAGGGTTGCGTGACAAACTTCGACGAACTAGCCATATTTAGCGATGGCGGCTATGGCGGTTCAGTATGGTGGCGGTGGTGGTTGTGAATCCGGTGACATCGATGGTGTTGTAATAGGTGAAGACGACAACAAATCAGGGAGTAAACCTGAGTTTCCTTCCGATGACAAAATTAGGGTTCCGGCGAACCCGTCCTTTTCGGCGAGTCCTTTTTCCCCTTTTTTTTCTTGTCATTCTTTTTGTTTAACGTTTTCAACGAGCTTTCCGGCTAGACTGGGTGTTTTGGTAGTCGGGTTTTCATTCCCGGGTGTTAAACTAGTACATTGTCAGGTTATGATGAAGGCAGGACGCCACCCGAATTGGTGGGACTGCTCGGGTCGTTCCTGACAGTCTCGGTTTCAGTGAACGAAAGTCAACTCGGGTTAAAGACGGTCAACGACAGAAACAACGAGCGGGTTCGCGTGCGTGAGGATAGGTACAAACCCGTGTTAAATTTGTATTTATTTTTGTAATTTGTAAAGTTGTAAACGTGTGTAATAGTTAGTTGAGCTAAACCGACTCGATCCCGACCACTCAGGATTTAGATGTAAAATCGAACCTCGTTCGTGTATTTGTAATAACCGGGTCTCCGTCCAAACAAAGAGAAAATATAAATGTATATATATGCACATATATATACATTTAATTATAAATCCAAATATTACTTAGGTATATAAATATACATGTCTATACACTTATATAATTATTTATAAAACAAAATTTATAAAAACCAAATATATAAACATAAGTATATACATTTAGTTATAGAAATTAAACGCTTTATTTATAAATATAATGCGTATATATACACAAATATATAATTATAAATTATATTATTTTAAAGTTAGATTTATAAAAACTATTACAACTCCATATATATGAAAGAAAATAATAATAAATATAAATTAAAGGTGATATTTTTATAATACATGAAAGTTATAATATCATATATATATATAGTTATATTTATAACCATACGACTTCTAATTTTATACACCCATATTTATGGATATTAGTATTTTAAATATATAATGTTTTTGTTGTTATAGTTTCTTCTAATCATACATAATCATACATATTAAGGATAGTTAGTCTAGAACTAATTAATATTAATATGATATAAGTTATTATTTTTGTTAAAATACATATATTATTTTTATTATAGGTTAGTATTATTATTATTAAAAGTCTTATAATATTATTGTTATTATTATTATTTTACTTAGAGTAAAACATTATAGATATTTATTTAAAACTAAATAATATTAATAAGGGCAAAGATTATTATTATTAAAAGTGTTATAACAAAAACTTTATAAATTATTATTTACAATCTAATACTCATATAATCTTTTATTAATATTACACTTAATTTCATTATTACTATCACTACTTAAGATTTATTTATATAGCATCATATGACTCAATATTTTTTTTACTTAATATGATACATTTTTGTTAAACGATATTTTAGTTATTACAACTTTTATTATTTATATTAATACGATTGTCAACATTGATATTATTTCTAACACATGATATTGTATCTATTAAACTTATTTATAAATATTATTTTTAACTTGTAGTACTTATAATGTATTTTGCTTTAATATTACAAATATTTGTACTATTCTTGCTACTATTATTTGTATAAGTTTTAGATATATGATATAAGTATTATCGTGACTTTTATTGATATTATTATTAAAAGTAAATGTTATTTTTATTATTACATATACATACACAAATTTTATTTTGCTTAGTTAGCAATAGTTATTTAAACGATATTTGACAAGATATTATATATATATATACAAACATTCTATAAAACTTTAAATACTTATTTTCTATATAAATATGCCTTATGTGGTTTTATACAGTTATAAACTTAGTTATTACCAATACTTACAAAACAAGTATTATAACTATATTTTAATATAAGACGACAATAACTTTTTTATTCAATACTTAGGTATTATGATATACATATATGTTTTGATCACTTTTGTGCCTAGTTATATATATGTAACTATAAATCTTGATTATTATTTTGAAACACTTATAACTACTAAAATATATTTATTATTATAAATAATATACACACACACACATATATATATCGTGTAAATAATACTTAGTATTACTTTGATACGGGTCGAAACATTGTCTTACTACTTATAATAGAGCATATGCATAAGTTTTACCATCATACACGAATACTAGGTGCAACTATTAGAATAATAAATGGAGGTTTACAACTCGAGACTTCTACCAAAACGACCCCAACACCTTACTGAATTGGTCGAGTTCAACCACACGGTTAATGACATTACTCTAGTACAATATACTAATGTCACAATTATAATTAGGATTGTCTTAAAGTCTACACACACGATAGCAAGCTCACAACTTTAGCATATTGTTTGGACACATTCAAGATTACCAGGTGAGTTCATGTGCTTTTCCCCCTCTTTTACTTAAACTTTTTGGGGTGATTACATGCTTCTGTTTTGTTTACATACTTGGTGTATAAATTAAATAAGGCCATTTTTAGCTGCCATAACGAATCCCTGAACTTTAGCACATAATCATTAACTCCTTTGGAGCCAGCGAATATATGGGTAGTACTATCTGGTGAAACCCCCGCACACCATGGGCCCGACGTAACCGAGACAACCTCCCATGGAATGATAATCATATAATGATAATAAATATCTTGTGACATATATTCGTTTAACAGTTTTGAACTTATGTTGGCAGGCATGAGTAACTAAACCCATAACAATAAGGAGTATGGGTTAGGGGATATTATTATTATTTCTAGATGTCCACAGGTTGTGGGAACAGGGTTGATTGTGAACTTGTTTAATTTTACATCATACATATTTGGATTCTCAATATAAATGCTCTATTAACTAAACTCGTGAACTCACCAACTTTTTAGTTGACACAATATTTTTAAGCATGTATTCAGGTACCTTCTTGAGTTTGGCAATTAGCAAACTAGACATGAGCTTGCTTGAAGATTGATGATTCCTTAGAAGACTTATGTCGAGCCATAGATTCCACCCGAGAAAGCTTTGATGAGAAGATATAATCCATTGTTTCATTATATTTTTAGTTAGTGTTTAGTTGATATGAACCTTTGTAAATGTATAATGTGACTTAGTTGGACCAATGACATTTATAAATTATATGTCACGTTATTTCCGCTGTGTTTTGTTTTGGTATTCGATCATCACGCCTAGCCCCCTAGTCGGGTTGTGACAACTTGTAATCCATGGCATGATCCCATATTCTTTGACGTTTATCTTGTATCGTTTTTGCTAAAGTTTAGCCTGAAATGATCCTTTACTCGTGTCTTTGAGCAAAAATAGTGTGTTTGTATATACTTGTATATTTCTATCTAGAAAAGATCAAAAAGATTCTAAGTTTGTGTACAGTTTAATTTTAATTAGAAAAGCCAAAAATATTTGTGTTTAACCTTCTTGAATTGACTTTGAATCCTCTTGATTGAATGTGCTTATCTTGTTCGTTAATTGATTTGACTTCTTCATAATTTGAGTTGAAATTTTGAGTGAACATTGGTTTCTGCGTACTTGTTATGTGCGCAAGAGTTAAACCTTGCGTACTTAGCAAGTGCGCAAGACATAAGTCATGCGTACTTGCTAAGTACGCATGAGTTACTTCCTGCACACTTATCAAGTGCGCAAGACCGAGTGTGTCGGGGTATTTAAACAGGTGTTAGAGTTTTTTCATCACTTTCTCATTCAAACTTCGAACCACTGTTGAATACCCTCTGCCCATTTTTCCTCAAATTTTACGTGTGTTTCAAAGAGTTTTTTCGTCCCTATCATTGTTTCATCTTCGGATAAACAACATTTGGTGAGAATCTTAGGGCCTTTCATCCGCAAAATCGACTGTTTGGGATTGATTTTTTTGCCCTCAATAACTAGGGTTTTGATGATGTTTTTTGGACCGTGTTTGGTTGTTATTGACTTAAATTGTGACCTAAAACATGGTTAAATGCATTAATCGAACCTCAATCTTCATGAAATCGTCCTTAACTGGTCTTGATTTTGGTTTTGATCTCATGTTTGAACCGAAAGATATCGTTGGTTCACACTTAGGTCAAAATGACCATCTTATGGTACTTTATTGGGGTTGAAATAGGTTACATTGGTCATAAACATTGTTTTCGACGTAATGGCAACCATATTCAACATCAAATTCACAAGCTTCTGATTTTGGATTTTCAAAATTTGTCTAAATGTTAAGTCATGCGTACTTAACAAGTACGCAAGACATTAGTCATGCGTACTTGCTAAGTACGCAAGACCTAAACCCTGCGTACATGACAAGTACGTAGGAAGGATTTTTCTGAAATTTTTCTAAGTCTGGTTTTTCAGTTCAGTGTGAATGTACTATACTTGGTCATGTGTATTCAATTCCAATGAATCTTCTTGTTCTTATTATGTTTACTGTTTGTTTTTGCAGTGATGGCTCGTGCCTTTACCGGTGTTTCAATCTCCTTGCACTTACAGAACCGGAATGGAAGGGTGCTGCACTTCAATACAGAGAGATAGTTGATTTCTTGAATCGTTCAAAGATCAGCTATGCTATATCAGCAGATCCAATAGTCTCACGACCGTACCTGGAGCAGTTCTGGGATACAGCGGATCATGACTGCACGGTAACCCCTAATGTCATTCAGGCTAATATGGCGGGCCATGAAATTGCTTTTTCTGAGGACACAATTCGAAGGGTCTTACAGTTCCGGGATCTCGCCACCGACCCAACTGCCTATCCTGATTACTTTATGGATAGCTGTTGGAGGCAGCGTATGGGATACGTCGATGTACGAGATTACTCTTCCTACAAGAAGATGTGGGTGCTAGATCAGTGGAGGTACTTTGCCCACGTGATGATCATGTGCATTTCTTCCAGGAAGGCGGGGAAGGATGCTATGGGACATGATCTTGCAGCAGCCATGGTTGGCTTGTCTCTCAACAGGGGTTATAACTTCTCAAGATACATCTTCAAGGCCTTAACTGATCAGATCGATACGGCTGAGAGGTTTAGATTCTTGTTATACCCAAAATTTGTGCAACTACTGATCAATGATGCATTGCCAAATCTGCCTGCTATTGGGGAGAGAATGCAAGTCAAACGGGTGGACAAGAGAGTGTTTGCACAATTTCTAAAGCCATGCAGTGTAGAACCTACCCCTGAGCATACCCCACTCTTTGGCCACCTGAATAATGAAGCGTTTGTGGCACCAGCTGATTGGAGATGGTTTAGTCATGAGTTTGAGCCAGAACTCAGTGAACATTCTGATGAGCAACCAGAAGATGAGGGAGTTGAGAGTGAGGATGAATTGTCTGAAGGAGGAGACGAAGAAGCGGGTAATGATGGTGCTGAAGAATCCGACTCCGAAGATACAGAGTCTGATTCATCTGATTCTGATGATGCACCATCACAGGCACACCCGAGAAGACTGACGAAGGTGACCCTTCCCGAGTCATCTTCTAAGAGAAAGCGACAATCGACTAGCAGTGATTACAAACCCGATTCTGATTCGGACACTGCTATACAAAGACGTAGGAGAGAAAGTATCAATAAGCAACAGGGGGATAGGCCGCAACAAGCTATCCTTCGTGAGGTAGAGGTCAGTGCTCAGAGGCAAGTACATGTATCGGCTACGAGTACTGATTTCGCTTCTACCCCACCTTCACAACAGCTGTACCGGCGACAGCAGAGGAGGCCACAGGTTACACCTGATGTGGCTGTCACTGTTATCACAGAGGAGGTTCCTGTGAAAGTGTCCCTCCCTGTACCATCTATCCAAGTGGCGGTGACAACTCCGATTCTTACCGAGTCAGTCACCATCACTCCTACAACCGCCATCCCATCCACAATCCCTACTACCACCATTGAACCTATCAGTCAACCCTATAACTTTGGAGACTTTTCCCAGGGTTTTGACTTTGATACGCTCTTCTCATCTCCCCACCATAATGCTGAAGCCTCTACGTCCAGGAATCCTGATCCAAATGATGCACGGATAGATACTTTGGAAACACAAGTCGCTGGTCTACTTGAAACTGTTCGAAAATCAAGGGAAGAATCTGAGGCTCAACAAGCTCAGATAAATTCATCGGTGGACGAAGTTACTATTTTGAGAAGCCAGAGGACTTGGGACTGAAGAGAGACTTGCAAATGTGATGGCCCAGAATGAACTACTGATCAAAACGAACAATATGATTCTGGGACACAGAACTTCCTTAGAGGTATGTTTTGACATGCAGTGGAAAGAACATGAAATGATGGTCAAGTTAGTTGCTGAACTGACCAAGAAGCTTGCTGCTCAGGGGGAGAGAGAAAAAGAGAAGGAGAAGACATCAAAATCTACTGGTGATGAGGCTTGTCATCCGGTTGATCTGACAAAGGACGATGACAAAGACAAGGATCCTGAAGTCGGTTCTAGTGGAAGTGAGCAACAAGCTTTAGCGATAGTGCCCATTTCTGCAGTTCCAATGGCTGAGGGGGAGTCGACTCACAAGGAAGGTGGTGATGCTTCAGGTGGAAATAAAGGAAAGTCGGTGGCTGATGTTTTGAAAGATCTATCTGACGACGTGTCAAATAATGCGATCTTATTCTTAGAGCCAGACTATTCCAAAGAAGCACAAATCAAGGCTCTCTGCAATCTTGAAGGAGAGATCGACTCTGGTGACGATTGGGATGAGGAAGATGATGATGTGGTGATCGAAGTTCCCAAAGGCGACGGGGAAGGAGAGTATGAGTTTGAATATGGAGAGATCTTCGAAGTTCCATCCTTTGAATCTCATCTTGACACAGGTTCAATCAAGCCTGCTAGTACTGTTGAGGCGTCGACTGAAGCCTCCCCTGCCGACCCTACACCTGTGGATCCAGAGGCAAAGAAAGACAAACGTATGCCTGAAAGTTCATCGAAGGATCCGACTCCTGTGTGGCAAAAGACTTCAATCATAGACAAACACGGAGCGACAGGGATGATCTTAGTTGTGAGGTTCGACGAGGATAAGAAGTTGTTTGCAATCAAGCGAGCTGGGGGGTTCAATACTTGAAACCAACCGGCGAAGCTTTCAACTCCTTACCAAGATACGACCTCGTGAACCTAGTAAACCGAGAGCTGCTGGGTCACTCAAATAACGCAGTAGCGATGGGTTTGTGGTAGGTTCTACAGCGAGAGGTAAGATCTGGGAAATTTGAAATGTTTAAGCCTCAAGTGCCCAAGCGAGTCAAGGACAAAAACGCTAGACATCCTGTGACTAAGAAAAGCTTAAAGAAACTGGTATACAAGCCGGTGTTGTGTGAAACCAAGATTCCCCTGAGCAAGTTATCTCAGGATATCCTCGGTAACATATGGTACTGGTACATAGATCCTAAAACGGGCGAGGCAGTGGTGATTGGAAAGGTGTGGTCCGATAGTGGAAGCTTAGTGCCAAGGGAACTGATCAGAGTGTTTGATGAAGTCTGCTTCATAAACTTCTCTATGAAAGATCTGGAGGCACTAGCTGACAAGTACTACATGTACACGGACGAGTGGACAAAGTTCCTTGCTTCTAAATACGACAAGGTGATCAAGTTCTGCCTTGACTACAAGAAGAAGATGGAAGCTAAAGCTGGGGAGTAGTGAAGACCAAAGACAATCCAGAGCTGTTATCAAGGGGGAGTTTGTTGAAGCACTTTTGTGAGACAAACACTCTGGATAGTGTCTTAGTTTATTATGCTTGTCTTGTATGTTTTGTCTTTGTATTGTAATGTCTGTTTGTATTAGTTATCGAGTTGTAATTTCTAATGCATGTTATTGTTGTATTATTTCTCTAAGTGTTTTGCGCACTTAGCATTAGCAAGTACGCAAGAATACTCTGCGTACTTGCTAAGTACGCATGAACAATTTGTCCTGCGCACTTGTTAAGTGCGCAGAGATCAGGTCTTGTATAAATAGAATAGGTTGACAGAAGATATGTACGCAGACATTTACACTCAGCATTTTCTCTCTGTAACCGTTAAAGTTTATAATAGAAGGAACTTTAAAGTGATTTCTTTGTCGGTTTACTTTGTGTTGTTTGATTCTCCACCTAGTCACAGGCATTCCGCACCCGGTCCGACTAGTTACACACCCGCACGTAACGATCCGAGACACCCGGGGACCTACATTAAGTTTAGTTGTTAGCCCACTTTCACATCAATTAATCCAATAAGTCACTTAGCTTAGTCCACCCATTTCATATTAATGAGTCCCATATGAAAAAAAAGTAAATAAATAATTATATGTAATATAAAAACATTTAAAATTAAAATATATATTTATTTTACGGGCTGGTCCGGTTTTTTACAACCAGATTTTGGTATAAACCGTAAACCAAACCGTCCACAACAGTTTGAAAATTTTCAAACCGACCGACCTTAAAGTTAGAAAAAAAACGAACCGTAAAACCAAACCGATGACCGGTTGGGGAGGTTTCACGGTTTTAAACGGTTATTTAACCAAAACTCTTTTATTAATAAAATATAACATTTATATTTTATAAATACAATTAATTAAATTTATATAATTAATTACATACATATATCCCATATATATAACTTAATTATTCCGTAATTCTAAATTAGCGAATCAGTTAAATTAGCGTTCGTAATTCCAAATTACGATCTCTCTATGCCTTTTATTATCCCAGATAATCAGAGATGATTATTTCATAAATAAGCATTCGCCTTTTCGGTTTAGCTTCATGTAAGGCCCGTTTAACTCTTAAACGCCCTTCAATATATATTGTTGTTCGTGGTGTAACCCTTTGGTTCTTATCTCGATGGCAGTGTTGTCGAATGTTGTTACTTGGGTAGATATGTCTAGCATACGTTTTATGTTATAGAAAGTGATTTTAAACTTAAAAGAACAGTTTTAGAAATAATGATTTTTTGGAATGGATAAAATGACAAGTTTAAAAGTTATTTTTGTAGGGAGTACCACAAGTAGGAAGGGGCTATGTATAGCCTAACCCTTTTCTGTACTATATATATATATATATATTATATTATATATATATGAGCAAATTACAAATTACGTCATTGAAGTAATACCCATATTTCAGTATACGTCTTTTAACTAAGGAAAATTACAGAAAACGTCCTTTATGTTTGAAAAAGCTTGCATGTTACGTCCTTTGTCCTAATGACTGTTAAATTTTACCGTTAAATCAGGCCATGTGCAAGGCGCATGAGGGCAAACCAGTCTTTTCCCCTTTGTTTTAAATACATTTATTTTAAAATCTCATTGTACAAGTCATTAACGCTGAATGTACAATTCTTAATGCATATAATAAATAAAATATTAAATATTTTTTAATTTAAATAAAAAACCCACCCCCATCGTCTTCTTCATAAACAACGCGCGCGACTGTAGATTGGTGATCCACTAAAATGCTTACATCAAGCTCGTTCTCCATGCCTTGAATCACAAAACCTCCGCCGTTGTCACACCCCCACCAACGGCGGAAACACGGGAGTGCAACGAAATTGAACAAGAGAACACAAGGCAATAAAGACATTTACTATTAAAGTTTTATAATATTAAAAAAACCCAATTACCTAAGTCTCAATTTAAACCAATTAACATTTTCAAAAGACAAAACAACTTAAAATAAAGTTTCTTCAATTGATATCTAGGAAAATCCTATGTGATCTTGACTTGACCTATCACGAGCTTAATCACCTGAAACATGTACGAAAAACAAGTTTCAACTAAAATAGTTGGTGAGAATTCACAGGTTTAACAAAAGCATAAGTTTGGTAAAAGTAACAATTCATAATTCAAGATCATCATATAACACATAAATAAAACAAACACATGATTAGCAAATCCAACCTAAAATGATGAATAACGAATAAGTGGTATAACTCACAAGTTGCACTGATAACGAATAAGATATCCAACCAAAAGTTGTCCATAAAGTATATGCGGTTTCCATCCTATGGCCCATATCTGTACTACCGTTGGCTTGAAAACTTCAAGTTAAGGATTTGCAAGTTTAACGTTTATCATGTTGTGTTCATTTATTCACATACATATAAGATTCACTTATTTTAGAATTGTTTGAAAATGAACGTTTTTTAATGCGTGCCAACGCGTACATGTTTCCCGTAAAACGATTTAAATAAAGTGGGCTATGAAGTCTCACCTTGAAAGTTAGGAGAGATAAGAGACTTGAACAAAGAGACGAGGTGATTCACGGACCAGACCCTAAACAAATAAATAAGCGAGTTTTAGGGTAGGCTCGATGGTTACAAGTGTTAGATAGGCAGTTCGGGTCATAAGGTTAAGAATTAGTTGTAAAAGTAGAGTTTTAGTCGTTTTTCAGATTTGGACAGCAAAATAGTTGAACAGAAACGTGCATGTTAAAAATAACAAACGATGTCCAAAAATTATGAAATTTTATAGGTGACCAGGTTAAATCGTTCCGAAGAATTTTAGTTTAGAAAGTTTTTTTGTTTGAGACTCGGATCATATCCAAAATAGTCAAACAAGAAAGAAGGTATTGAAAAAGGTTTCTGTCCCGTTTTGGCTACTACGGAATCATACTTTTGAATTAGAAAATGAGACAATTATGGTTGGAAAGAAAATTCGACAAAATACGTCTTGGAATTTGAGTTTGCTCAGTTTCGATTAATTATGATCAAGTTATGCTTAGTTAAAGTCAGCACGGTTTCTTTCCACAATCAACAGTTGCACTTAAGTGGACCGTTTAGGGTTTTAAGGTTATCGAACGTGTAAATAAAATTAGACGAATGTTATTATGTTATTGTAATACATAATATAATCAGATTAGGTTAGCCAAAATATCTCGTGTCACCGGTCTAGCCATGATATTCATAGAAACGTTTTGGAGAATCACATAATGCAATCGGCATAGCCGACACGAGCAAGCGGATTCTATATTAAATTAGCGTGTGAGTTCATATAAGTGATAATACATAATTATTAACATGTTTTAAGTTAGCAAGAGCATACTAAAGCATCGGCAGAGCCACTTTTGCAATAGTTGTCTTGAGGATTCACAGAATGCGACGGCATAGCCGCCATTGCAAACGGGAACCTTTGTTTGTTTGTTGGTGATGTTAGCTTGATTTATTAGTTAGAATTAGTTGTAAAAGTAGAGTTTTAGTCGTTTTTCAGATTTGGACAGCAAAGTAGCTGAACAGAAACGTGCATGTTAAAAATATCAAACGATGTCCAAAAATTATGAAATTTTATAGGTGACCAGGTTAAATCGTTCCGAAGAAGTTTAGTTTAGAAAGTTTTTCTGTTTGAGACTCGGATCATATCCAAATCAGTCAAACAAGAAAGAAGGTACTGAAAAAGGTTTCTGTCCCGTTTTGGCTACTACGGAATCATACTTTTGAATTAGAAAACGAGACAATTATGGTTGGAAAGAAAATTCGACAAACTACGTCGTGGAATTTGAGTTTACTCAGTTTCGATTAATTATGATCAAGTTATGCTTAGTTAAAGTCAGCACGGTTTCTGTCCACAATCAACAGTTGCACTTAAGTGGACCGTTTAGGGTTTTAAGGTTATCGAACGCGTAAATAAAATTAGACGAATGTTATTATGTTATTGTAATACATAATATAATCAGATTAGGTTAGCCAAAATATCCCGTGTCACCGGTCTAGCCATGATATTCATAGAAGCGTTTGGAGAATCACATAATGCAATCGGCATAGCCGACACGAGCAAGCGGATTCTATATTAAATTAGCGTGTGGGTTCATATAAGTGATAATACATAATTATTAACATGTTTTAAGTTAGAAAGAGCATACTAAAGCATCGGCAGAGCCACTTTTGCAATAGTTGTCTTGAGGATTCACAGAATGCGACGACATAACCGCCATTGCAAACGGGGATCCTTTGTTTGTTTATTGGTGATATTAGCTTGATTTATTAGTTATATTAAGATTATTACAGGGTTTTTAGGGCTGAGGTTTCACATGATCAAGTGATCATGGATAAAAAATAGAAAAAGATTGAGGGGAAAAAGAAAGAATGAAATAAAAAGACGGTATTAACTTCGGAGGGTTACTTAATTGTTTGATCTTCAAACTCTTGGAATCCTCTAAGGGATTTTCGAAATCTTCAAGGTTGGGAAGGGATTTCACAACTTAGGAGGGTTTGGGAGTGTTTGAGGGAGAATTAGCAAAGAAAACAAGATCCTAAGCCTCCTATTTATACTAATAGTTGAAGGGGTGTAAATATGGAATGTCTTGGAAAACACTTTAGGGTTTAAGGAGGCCTCAAAATTTCGAAATCCAGCTGATTGGGGGCTGGGTTTTTGCGAAAATTAGCTTGGGCTAGGTCCTAGCTTGGCCCGGTTGAGTGCGCGCATTCGAAATTCTTGTTTTTTAGCATTTCTAAGCGAAATTGGAAATTGTTTTCAACATGAAAGTTGATTGTCATAACAAAATGAGTATGTTTAGCTAAATACATTTAAGTTAAAGTTCCGTTATTCGCGTACGGTAATTGGCGGGCGGCGGGCAAGAAAACGGACTTTTTGATCGTATTTCGAATTTCAGGATTTATTTAAGAAAAGTTTTGCAAACAAACTTTTTTTTAAATAAAGAAATGAATATGTTAAACATTTAAAACATAAACACGGGTTGCGGCGGAGTCGGTGTTTAATCATAGCATTTGATCACAACACACGACCTCTAAATGAAAATACATATTTCATAATCATAATTAATTGTATTGTGATGACAATATGGATCAAAACAGTCACCCTAACGATAACATCAAAATGTGACAAGTTTTACAATTATACCTAACATTATAGACAATAAAAGGAAAACTCCAAAATCTAGGACATGCATGATGACTTCACATGTCTTATTTCCTAGGTGCAATTTCCCTAACAGTGCGTCAATTACCAGAGAAATATATGTTAAAATGTCAACATAAAGTTGGTGAGTTCACATGTTTAAATAAGTAGAAAAAATATGTTTCCTTCGGACTACGAGATTTCCCAGTATGTTTAGCATTGTAAATCAAACAATACTTATGTATGTGCATCGTTACCATGAGCTACCATAACCGGCACTTGACGTCTATAGTTTATGTGCCCCGCCCAATGTTCTGTCATGAAGCATTGTAAGTATGTGTATGGACAGTATGCACCCGCTTTGACCTCCAATAAAGGTTAGAGCGACTAACCATGGGTGGGGGTGTCAACACAAAAAGATCTATTCATGCATTCCACGTCTGAACTAGCTAACGGTTATAGTATTCCTAGGGACTTAATATGACAGTAGGTACTCATGCAACAATCAGTTTATGTGCTCGTATCCAAATATGAGCTATGTATTCTCCCCCATATGTTTAAAAATCATTTAAAGCATAGTAAAAGTGGAGCCGTGAAGACTCACCTCTGTGAGATATGTATGTAGCAAAGTCCAAATGCGTCTCGACCTACTCGTGCCCTAGAATGATTAAGGCAACTTAAGGACTAAGTAATAGTTCTATGTGCTAGTTGGTCATGTAACCATTCAACCAACTTAACTTGTTGTGTCTAATGTGTTAACCCGGTGACCGTTGGTGATGTATGTGAGCTTCTCAAAAAGTATATATTTATTTATTAGAAATAAATATATTTTAAGTATGCTACTAAAATGTTTTAATGACCTTTTCAATAAAAGTAATAGTTTTCTTTTAAGTTATATATATATATATATATATATATATATATTTATTCGTATGCATGCATGTATATATTTTATATACTCCACTTAGTCAAAAATATTATTTACCAAATATCTTATTAAATGGTCGGTTTTCATTTTATGACTAAAGTATAAGTTTTCATTTATATATATATATATATATATATATATATATATATATATATATAATTAATAAAACAATTTCAATATCTTTAAATATTAACTACCTTTAATATTATTTTACACCATATATTATCATCTTTTTGTAAACCTTGATATGTTTATACCTATTTATTAAAGAATCATTTCATAAAATCATAACTCCATGTTTTTAAAAAACTTGTATGTCAAAATAGAACATCTTTTATTAATTAATTTTTTATACTTTCACCAAAAATTAATATGTTAAAAACTTTTGTTACATAAAATCACAAGTTAAAGTAACATTAATTTGTTATATTATCACATATAATAATATTAATAACTCCATGCAATATGTTTATGTGTGATTAGTGTTTAACCATAGTAACTCGGTATTTTTAAAGTTTATATTTCCAAAGGTGACGGGTTTTTACGATGGTGAAAATGCTTACGTAAACAAGCAAGGAAAGGTGGTAGAGAGAAAATGAAGACTCGTAACGCCAATGAGATCGCTTAATGACACCTGAAATCACTCCATGAGCCTTCACTTCTTGAGTCTTGGATGTATTAGTGGTGTATATGTGTGTAGTGATGGAACCGAAACAAGGGGGTGGTGTTTGATGCCGTCGCACAAGGGAAGGAAAACAGGTGGTGGGTTGTGTATGTGTATGGATATCGATCAAAGAAGGGGTGAAGGTGGTGTGTAGGCTTGATGTTGCCGTGAAAAACGAGAGGGGAGGAGGGAGGGGGAAGCCGTTGTGTTCAAGGGAGAAGAGAGGAGGGATGGTGGGTTGTGGTGGATGAAATGGGGTTCCTCATACTCTATTTATAATCCTCCAATTGTGTAAAACCCCTTGGGTTTTATGTTCCTAGGGGACACATATGTTTCAAGGGGACAATCTTGTTGCTAGGCTAACATTTTGGTTCAAGGAACACTAGGTTTGATAGTGTAGGAGGATACAAGAGTGGGGAGGCCCCCATGGGGGGTTCTCGGCCGTAAAAAGGGAGGGGAGAGAGGGTGGATAGGGTGGTAGCTAGGGTGGTGATGGTGTTAGATGTTTCACCCCATGGAATACCCGTTTAAATGAAGTTCGGGTACAACTAAGTCTGTTTTAAAATGCTCGGTTACGTGTCGGTTTCATATGAGGTGTTTTTATGTGTTCACATCATTTAGGTGTGTTAGTGGTTTCGCGTCATAATATAGTCGTATGTAAATGTGTGTGTGTCTATATATATATATATATATATATATATATATATATATATATATATATATATATATATATATATATATATATATATATATATATATATATATATAGGGTTGGGTTCAAATGATAACCAACTTTTTATGTGATAACCATGAAAACCATTTTAAACCATCAACTTTTTATTCTTTTAGGTAGGTAGTTAGGTTAAATGCACATTGGTTCATGATAGTGGTGCACAAATCGGTTTTTTAACCCAAACCGGTTCAAACCGAACCGAACCGAACCGGTTTGGTCAACGAAAAGTCAAAACCGGTTTGTCCCTCAACCGGTTCGGGTTAAACCGGTTTTGGAGGTGAAAAATGTCTAACTGGTCAAACCGGTTAGGGTTGGTTACAAACCGGTTTGCCCTAAAAACCGGTTTAAACCGGTTTTTATTAAAAAAAAATTCAAATAAATTTTATATTTTTAATATAAAATCAAAAAAAAATATAACAAATATAAAACATAAAGTTCAACGTTTATTAATATTTAGAAAGTTCAAAAATTAAAAAACATGAATAGATAAAATTATAAAATTCTAAAACATTACAAATGACAATATATATTTTTATTTTTTGGAATATTGATTGATTATTCTTGTGCGTTGTCTTCGGAACTGGAGCTTCGTAGCCTTGCATCTTCGGCTAGTTCTTCATCGGTGATTGGTTCGGATATTCCAAGATCAACCTCGTTGTTGTGTATGATTTCTTCGGCTTGAATTTCGTCTTCGGGAGAAGTTTGGTCTTGTATCCTATCCATCGCATCCAAATGGTCCTTCAAGCAAATGCACATTTCCATCGCTAGGGGTGAGTCTAGTCCTTCGTATCGATAAGGCCCTGCCACTAAAAGAAAACGCAGATTCCGAAGCTACCGTGGAAGCTTGGACGGTTAATACATCACGGGCCATGGCGGAAAGAATCGGAAACGAAGCTTCGTTTTTTTTCCACCAAGCCAAAATATCAAACTCCTAAAAAACGGTAGGAGGCATAAACGCTAAAAAGTTTGTGCCAATATACCTTCCGAGTTCGCTACCCGGGGTGGTACCTCGAGCCCGTTTACTAAATTAATTTAACATTTCGTTATATAAATTCAAATTAACATCTCTCGAGCTACCACTTAATGATGTACCCATTGTATCATGTGGAGTCGGAGTTGTACCATATTTATGTAAATAAACATCAAATAAATCTTGGAAACATTTGTTAAAATATGTTTTTGTGACTTGTGCAAAATGGATGTCTTCACTATCCAAATTCAAAGCGTAAGTAATTCTATCAATCAAAGTTTCAACCCCGTAAACATTTATTGTAGGGTTTAACGTGGCGGCACAAGTTATAACGGGAGGCATTTCTTTAAAATATTTCACTAATTTTTCTTTTATCGGTTCTATCATTTTTTATAAAAAGAGGGCTTTTATTTTAAAGTTCATACAACTTGTTAGCCATTAAATATATTTGTTTTAGAGTTAATGGATTTGTGAGATAATAAACACCGGATAAAAAAGTGGTGGCGATTTTGAAAACTTCAAGCAATTCGGTTACGTCTTTTAAAATGTCCCAACTCGTAGAAGGAAACTTTAGAATTTTACGACGAGGTTTTGAGGCAAGCATTTCATGAAATAGTTCTAAAGTTTCTCCTTGTCGTAAAGCGCTATAAAACATATTATAAGTCGAGTTCCATCTTGTCTCGACGTCCCAATTCGGACCTAAGCAAAGATTATTCGTTTCACGACAAAATCTAATATAATCATGGTATCTTTTTTTGTTACTAAAAATATCTTTAAGCATTAGTCGAAAAGTATATGTTAAGTTTGAAACCTCTTCAATTGCAAGCCCGGCTTGCACCGCCAAGTTAATAATGTGTGCGACACATCGACTATGGAAAAAAACACCGTTGCAAACCGGTTTATATTTAATTTTTAGTTTTTGAACCGCATTTGTATTATTAGATGCATTATCAAAAGACATTGAAAAAAGTTTATTTTGTAATTTAAATTCGGTTATAACACCATCCAATATATAAAATAAATTTCCGCCGATGTGTGGATATTCAAACAAGTCAAACGCGATTGTACGCTTCATCATTTGCCACGTATTGGGATCAACCCAATGCGCGGTAACGCAAAGGTACGAATCGGGAATACCATGTGGAGCCGACCAAACATCGGTGGTTAAGTTTACACCGGTTTCCAAATTTTCAAAACCCAAAATTAATTTTTTTTTTGCTTTTTTCCACATTTTTATACAATCTCGTCTAAGGGTTGTGCGACTTACTTGATGATAACGTAGTTGGAGTGTCTCTTGAATCATCCTTGTCAAGCGCGGATTGTCAAAGTGGTTGAACGGCAATCCTTCTTGAATCACTAACCTCGCCATTCGATCTCGAACAATATTTGGATCAAAGTTCCAAATTCCTCCTTCGCTTGTCATCGAGGCTTGACCTTCACTTGGAATTCCCTTCAAGGACGGGCAAGATTTTTCCATATGCGTTTTCAAACTAGTGTTTGAATCTTTCCCCAAAAACGCACCACACATCTTGCACCGAGCACGTTCCTTCCCGTTTGACAACAAACATAGATCGTAATTGCACCAAATTGCCGGATTTCTCGTTGTTGCTCGAATTTCCACAACGGTAACTTCGTTTGAGGAACCACCAACACCAAAACTTGCCATGCTTTTTTATTAGAGTTTAGAGAGAGTTTAGAGAGCGTTTAAAGAGCGGTTTTAGAGATTAGAGAGTGTAGAAAGAGGTGTGATCAAACCTAAACACCCCCACCTATTTATAGTGAATTAGAGGTGAAAAAAGGCAAAAAAAAACGGCTAAAATCGACCCCAACGGCTATATAGCCGTTGAATAACGGCTACTTTTTTCAGCGACCAAACCGGTTTATCGAACCGGTTCACACAAACCGGTCCCCAACCCGATTACATCCAGAAAGCTTCAAACCGGTTTCAAACCGGCGGTTTTAGGCTAACCCGAACTTGTTTGCTCCAAACCGGTTTATCCCAAACCGGTTTGCCGGTTTGGACCGGGTAAAAAAAACCGGTTTTTTTGTGCACCTCTAGTTCATGACAGAACTTTGTTTTTTTATACAAAGTAAATAAATCTTGGTCTCATAAGCTCTTGAAATTTGAAATATATATTTTTGGTTTTGGTTGTATCTGCGAATATTATATAGTCCTGGTTTTTTTTAATGGGAGTACCCTTTTGATTAAAGGAAGAGATGCAGTTGATGGGTTGAATAAAATGGTACATTATATTCAACAAGGAAAAACACAATTGCTTAAGAAAGTTATCGAGTTTGAGAAGAAATATATGGTGAGTTTAGATCCAAGATGCATAAGAAATTATCAAATATGTAAAACTTAACTTACAGAAGGATATTGAAGATATGGAGAAGAAATTATCAAAAATTCATAAGTACTATGTTTTGGTTTATTGATCTAGTGTATAGAATAGTTCGATACGTATATGTAACACAGGTTGATTTACATGTAAATCAATTTGGTACGTATATGTACCACAAGTATTGTTTTTTATGCTTCCTCCTGCTTTCTACTTCTCATGAAATATAATCACTGTTCCATCAACATTTGCCTTCCAATTCTACTTCCTTTTCCTTTTTCATTTTATCTTTTACATATATGTAAAAACCAAATTCAACAAAACATCAAACCATTAAGAGATAATATAACATTTAATTAAGTTAATAAACTTACTGGTTTTTCTCTTTCCATTTGATTTATTTTCCACATTATAATTGATATTTTCCTAATCATTACCCTCCTCAACACCTTTAACTTTTTTAACATTCTTCTTCGTCATACGTAAATGTATTATTAATAAACATCATACAGTTAATTTTTAAACTATAAGTTTGATAAAAAAAAAATAATGTTTTTAATGAACCTGTTTGGTTTGGTGCATGGTCATCCATATCCCCAAGCACCATTGGTACTTACCTTGATACATCAGATACAAAAATACTAAGGCTACTGTTCACTTGATACACCATATTTAAAATGAGAGCTGTATACACCATATTTAAAAACAAACTATAATACTTCAAAAACCTTGTAATCCTTACCTATCATGTAAGTATTAACAAACAGGAACCAAACCAGATTCAAATTCATAAAAAAATGAACTTACGGTACCAAAATCAGGAACAAATATTCGATATTCATATATAACCCAATGTTAATCACAAAATACTGAAATCAAGAACAAATTATACCAAAATCAGGAACAAATTATACTTCAGATTGAACATGCAACTATAAATTATGATATTAGATTACATATCGGTGAAGTATTCGACTTATTTAAGAAGAACAAACCTAATAACCAAATCGATTTTCAAAGTATTACCTTGCGTCTTTTTTCACCCCTTTCTCTTATCCGATAGCTTGATTAGAATGTTTACAGAATGAGAAGAATTTTTGTTTTTAATTGTTTCTCTAAGAACAAGTCCACGAATCTTCTAATAGATGAATTAGATTTGAGTATTTTCAGGGGTTTAGGTTGATTTTGTTACGGTTACTTGAATTAAAACCAATGTTCTATACCCAAATTACCCTTTCTCTTTAATTTTAATTGATTATAATAAATCAGATTTACAGTTTTGCCACTATACAAAACTAGCCATAGATTAATCTTAATCAATGGCTATGATTTAGTTTACATGGTTATCTTATAAAATGAGGTTAGTATTTGATCAACCCTACCATATATATATATATATATATATATATATATATATATATATATATATATATATATATATATATTCTTGTAGCATTACATGCAAAATAACTAGTTAAGTTATTTTATTTTAAGAATTTTCACCAACGTCGATAAAAGGTCAGGTAATCACGTTTATGAGATCCGGTAATTTTCCTAATTTACCACTGTTTGAAGTAAAGTGAAATTTTCTATATGTGATGTGACCTAATATATTATAATTAAGTCTAATACGTTATGTTTTCTCATAATTACGTTTAAGACATCGGTACGGATTTAACCTGAAATTGTCGGGTGTCACATTTTCCCCTTGTTAAGAGAATTTCGTCCCGAAATTTAGTTAGCGTTGCTCGTTGTTGGGAGTCCCTCAAATAGAGTAGGGTATTTTTGCCTCATTTGGTCATCGCGTTCCCAAGTAAACTCTGGCCCACGCCTAGAGTTCCATCGAACTTTCACAATGGGAATGCGGCTTCGTTTAAGTCCCTTGATTTCCCGGTCCATGATTTCCACTGGTTGTTCCACAAAGTGGAGTTTGTCATCGATTTGAATCTCCTCGAGTGGTATGACATGTGTTTCATCTAATACACTTCTTTAGGTTTGACAAATGAAATGTGTCTTGTACACTACTCAGTTCTTGAGGTAGCTTTAAGTCGATAAGACACGGGGCCTACTCTTGATAAGATTTCAAATGTTCCGATGTATCGTGGGTTGAGCTTACCTCGTTTCCAAATTCTAATGACTCCTTTATAGGGCGATACTTTCAAGAGTACGTTCCAAGGGTTTACGTATTATGTTGGCATAGTTCTTTTGACGGTCTCGGGCCGCTTTGATTCTTTCTCTGATATTAAATATCTTATCGGTGGTTTCTTGAATGATTTCAGGGCCGGTGAGTTGGCTATCACCCATCTCTGCCTAACACAACGGTGATCGACACTTTCGACCATAAAATGCCTTGAATGGTGCAGCTTTAATGCTAGTGTGATAGCTATTGTTATAAGAAAACTCAGCTAAGGGTAGATGCGTATCCCAACCCTTTCCAAAGTCTATCACACATGCTCTGAGCATATCCTCCTTTCACTCTGGCCATCTGTTTGTGGGTGATAAGCGGTGCTCATGTCTAAGCGTGTACCCAATGCTTTTTGTAGTGACTACCAGAACCTTGAGGTGAAATGACTATCTCTATCCGAGATGATTGATATTGGCACTCCATGCCTCGAGACAACCTCCTTTAGGTAGATCCTAGTCAATCTTTCCATTTTTATCTGTCTCCTTGATTGGCAGAAAGTGTGTCGATTTCGTCAATCGATCGACAATTACCCAGATAGTGTCGTGTCCATTAGACGTCTTGGGTAACTTTGTGATGAAGTCCATAGAGATTTGTTCCCACTTCTATTGTGGTATCTCAGGTTGTTGTAAGAGTCTTGATGGCTCTTGATACTCTGCTTTAACTTTGGAACTAGTTAAGCATTTGCTTACGTAGGTAGCAATGTTTGCTTTCATGTTGGGCCACCGGTACAACTCTGTGAGATCCTTATACATCTTGTCGGATCCTGGGTGAATTGAATACCTTGACTTGTGTGCTTCTTCTAACGCTAATTCCCGTAGGTTCCTAAAACGTGGGACCCAAATTCGATTCATGAAGTAACGTGATTCATCAGACTTGGTTTCTAACTGTTGATCCATACCTCGTAAGGATTCGTCCTTTAAGTTCTCTTCTTTGAGTGCTTCTTGTTGGGCATTGCGTAGTTGAGCGGTAAGGCTTGTATGAATCGTCATCCCACTCGAAGAGTCTTGACTCTTTCTTTCCTGCTTAAAGCATCGGCTACGACGTGTGCCTTACCAGGATGGTAACAAATGTCACAATCGTAGTCATTCAGTAATTCTACCCATCTTCGTTGTCTCGTGTTCAGTTCTTTCTGATCGAAGATGTGTTGAAGGCTCTTATGGTTGGTAAAAATAATGCATTTCGTACCGTAGAGGTAATGTCTCCAAATTTTAATAGCAAACACGACCGCTCCTAGTTCCAGGTCATGGGTAGTGTAAATTTTCTCATGTATCTTGAGTTGTCGGGATACGTATGCAATGACTTTCTCTTATTGCATTAAAACACAACCAAGACCTTGGTGTGACGCATCGCAATATACCACAAAATCGTCAGTCCCTTCTGGGAGGGATAGGATGGGTGCGCAACACAACTTTTGTTTCAATAACTGAAACGCCGATTCTTGTTTGTCGCACCAGTCGAACTCCTTTTCTTTTTGAGTTAAGGTTGTCAAGGGCTGGGCTATTTTAGAAAAATTCTCAATAAAACGTTTGTAATAAAAAAGGCACATTAGCATGGCGTATTCCTCCTGTTTGAACCGGGTTTTTTTAATAGCCAGTTGATGTAGTGCAAAGCACACATCTTTATTCCTATTGTTTTAGTTAGATTTTGATTAGTTTTATCTTTGTTTTGAGTCATTTTTTTATACTATTGAGTCTTTTTCTTGTTTACAGGTGCTCGTGTTGAATACAAATGAATATCCGAAGAAACCGAGCACGAGAGTGAAGCCCGAGAGATTAAAGAAGAAAATGTTGAAAATAGAGTCCTCGCGGTACGCGAAGAAAATTTGGGCGAGCAGAACCACTCCGTGTGCATGATCGATGCTTTCATAGGTGACCATCGTGACTCTAATCTGAAAGAGAGTGATGTTAGTGAATCTGCCCCTGAGTTAGGAGAGTTGTCAGACTGGACGTTGAATTTAGAGGACCCTCCGGATTGGCTTGCTGAATTTGAAAAGAAACTAGTAAAGTCCCCGTTTTTAGTTGCTGATAGTGATGATTGCGGCTTAAGTGAGTTACTAGCACAGGTTGGATTGATAATCTGTGACACATCCATAGTGGAGAGCTTAGAGGATCATGAAGATCCGGACGAGAGGTTAGAGGCCACACCTTTAATGATATCACACCTTGAGCCATTGTCCTTTCCCATTGTTCATTCTGAGGGGATAGCTGCTAAGCCGACCCATGGTTTTAAAACCCCTAGGTCTAGACCACCCCGTAAGAGAACCCGCGCTTTGAAAGATTCATCTAGTTTGAGGGTAGTGCAAACCCCAAGTATGGGGAAATTTAGGTGTGACAGTTTGCTGGGGTATTTGAACCAGTTTATTTTTGGACCAAGTAGGTTTAAGTGCTGGTGGACTGATATGAGGGAAAGTGTGAGTGGAAGAATAGTAGGTTGTGGAGGACCGGGAGACCACGTAGGATGAAGGCGGTTCCGGTTAGGATCAAGGAGAAGCCCCCTGATAGGCTTGTTTGAGTCTCGGGCAAGTGCTCGGGATGTAGAGTTTGTTTGCATTCCTTGGTTGGAGTCTGTCATTTTTGTGTTTTTCGGTGTTTGTGTCAGTTTTTGTAGGGATTCGCGCTTGGTTCAGGGAGGCAAATCAACAGTAATGAAGTTTCAGGTATTTTTTACATATGTTTTTATGCTTGGAATAGGTTTTTATGGAATTTAGGCAAAGAAAAAGTTTGAGGGGTCAAAAATTTTCTAAGTACAAGAACCCTCTTAACTTTCAGTCACCAAGGCTCCCTCACGGTACGTGAGACATTTGTTCCATTCCCTCACGGTACGCGACGGACAAATGAAAAGCCCGGCTTAAAAATTGCCTCCTCGCGGTAGGCGAGAAGTGCGGCCTGGTTTCTCACGGTAAGCGGGGTAGCCTTGGTTTTTGCCTTTCTTCCTTGTTTTCCCATGGTTTCCCACACCGTTCACCGTTCACCACCTTCCACCATCATTCATCACCATTATCCATCATATTCACCACTTCCACCACTTTCATCTACCACCTATCACCATCTCCTCCACCCACCATTCACCTTCATGCCATCCGACCACCATTACCATGGGAACTATGAAACCATTCGTAACCAATGATTCATCTTGCTGTGGCGTTTATGTCTATGTGTTTGCCACGCATCAGGTACATGTCTGTGCCTTCTATCCAGAGTCTTAGTGAGTCAGTTGAGTCTTTTATTTTAATTTGAGTCAGTTTGATGCTGCGGGTATTGTGTGAGTTTGTTTTGCAGGAGTACATGATTCCGTCCATACTCAATCTCCATTCGGACGGAATTGATCCTGATATTATTGAGCAACCCGGCAGAGATGTGCAACCGCGACCGAAATGCTATACGGTGCACACAAGGATGAACGAAGCTGGATTTTTCATTCGAGAGCAAATACATTACCAGCTAAGTCGTTTCATGTTTTAGTTTTTGCATTTTTATTTTTAGTTGTGTCTTGCTTCACATTGAGAATCATGTGTCTTTCAAGTGTGGAGATATGAGTGTCTAGTTTAGCTAGTTTGTCTAGGTTTGTTTTCTTTTATAAAAATTGAAAAAAATTAAAAAATGTCCTTTGAAAGTATAAGTTTTGCATAAAAAAAATGGAAAATGATAGTAAAACTGGATCTACTTGTTGAGTTTTAAATGAATAAATAATAGAAAACGCGTCTAATTAGTAATGTTTTGGTAGACCTAGCCAGTTTGAACAGCTTAAATAGCCTATGAGTGTTACTTAGGATTAATCACGTAATTAAATCATGATATAGTGTGGGCACTCATCTTAGGGTGTCGGTAACATTGAAACTGTCAATATAGGGTGATAGTTACCACGTTAAGATAATATCTATTTGTTTTTGAAATTTTTGGCACACCACTATCTTTTTATGAGAATAAATCTAAGTTTGGTGGCGCCCGCATCCATAAATTTCATGTTATCGAGTTAATTGATTACAATTATAAGTCTGCTTATGTGTTACCCTTCGGGATGGCCACTTGGAGAAAACACCCCTAAGTGATTCTTATGTGCTTAAATTGATATGACTTAGTTTATGTGTTACCCTCCGGGATAGTGACTTAGTTGAAACGCCTCTAGACGAAATTTCATCTGCTTTGATTAATGCTCATTTCCATCCATTCATACATGATTTCTTCTAATTTCTTAAACAAATAAATCTTAGTTTAACGTGGTGGGTAAATCTATATGGTTTGATCCGTGCATAAACATGACCATTAGACGGGATTAGGTAGAGTTGTAACTTCTAACTGTGAGTCACATAGGTTGATTGATATCTGTATAAAATGGAATTAGAACACATTATGGGGGCTAGATAGTTGGTGCTTAGGTTTAATCGGACAGAAATACTGATTATTGCTTTTTAACGCGTGAGTATGTTGTGCTAATTGGTAATTTATTAATGTTAAGTTAGATCTTAGTTATGATTCCATTGCAGACTTTTTCGAGTATGAAAAAAGGTAAAGTGTGGGATGTTTGATGTAGTGTAAAGCACACATCTTTATTCCTATTGTTTTAGTTAGTTTTTTATTAGTTTTATCTTTGTTTTGAATCGTTTTTGTATACTGTTGAGTCTTTGTCTTGTTTAATGGTGCTCGTGATGAATACAAGTGAATATCCGAAGAAACCGAGCACGAGAGTGAATCCCGAGAGATTAAAGAAGAAAATGTTGAAAATAGAGTCCTCGCGGTACGCGAAGACTCAGATCCAAAAGTCTCGCGGTACGCGAGAGAATCCAGAAAGGGCCGCGACTAATTTGTTCCTTGCGGTACGCGAGGAACCCATGCCAATCTCTCGCGGTACGCGGGAGACCCGTATTCCGTTAAAAAACCCTAAATTGAATTATATTAGATTTACAATGCCATTATTCATAGAGTTCGAATTACAGCCGTCTAGAGAGAGACCAGAGGCGATTTTGGGGAGAAAGAAGGCAATCAGAGTGAAAAGGTCGGAGCTTTGCTTCCGGGTTCGTTAGATTTAGTGTTTTCGGTTTCAAGATTCGATTTTTATCTTTGAATTGCTAAGTTTAATTCCATGATGAGTCTTATACTTCTGTTTTGAATGTTTTAAGCATGATTGTTGGCTAGATCTTTAGTACTACCTAGGTTTATGATGAATACTTCGTAAAGCTTTGATTTTTATCGGTTTTGGATTCAATTAATGGATTTATGATTTTGTAAACAGTTTCTTGATGTTAATTATGATGAATCTATCTTAGATCTAATTTGTGTTTGATTTTAATTCTGTACGTTGATTGTGGATGTCTTCCGGTTTGATTAGCGTATATTGGTCATAGACTTTAGGGTTTGTGATTGTTTGTGTGGTTTGCTAGACATAGTGATCCATAGGAGTTGCGATTGAGTATAGATTAGATCTGAGTGTGTATCCTGTCTTAATACCCGAGAAGTGAGAGATAGTCGTTTAGTCTTATTCATTAGGAATCCGAGTGTCAACTGTCTGAGAGGAAGTTGGTATTAGATGTCTAGTGATTTTTGCTAGTTGTTATCTTGAGATTACCCCATGCATTCTTCGAATGTATTGTGGACAGTGAGACTGAAAGGTGATCTGTCTTTTGGGTACTTTATCATTGTTGGAGAGACCGAAAGGTAATCCACTATCTGGTGAGTTATTACATCTTTACGTTCCTTAGTTGGTGACATCCTGAGAGTGATTAGGGATCCACTAGGTTGTCTAGAGTTGTTTCCTTAGAAACCCAGATCCGTCATAGTTTCCAGAACCGGTAGAAGTTGTTCTTTGCAAGTAGGATTCCGACCTAGGTGGTATTCTTCACATCTCTGATTTTACCTTAGTTCTTCATCTTGATAGTTTGAGTCGACCTTGTTTGCTGCATTAGTAGTTAATCTTTAGTGTAGTCAACCCCCCATCAATCAATCTTTAGTTCGAGTCAGAGTCTAGTATAGTTATAGTAGTGTCTCTAGGGTTCGATAACTCAGTTTGCCAATAAGTTGTACTACACTCGATAGGTCCACTTGCCTGTCAGTGTGGTTTAGTCAAAGGTACTCCATTTATTACTTAGGAGTCTAGGTTAGGTTTAATAAAGTTTTATATGGACCGTCTGGACGGCATCAAGTGCCAGACCTAGTGTAACATCCATGATTTTTAGGCCATAGATTTCCGTTGTCATTTCGTTTTATAAACACATCAAGTCCCATACTTGTTCAAATTTAATATGTTACAGAAATTATTATTTTAACATACAAAATTTCCAAATCTTACAAATTACTATATGTGACATTCAAGATCTCCGGACATTATTTGTATTATATTTTATATAATAATAACACTTCATTTAAAACCCGTACTTGCCACATAAATTTGGTAAATATTAAATTCAAATCTTTCAATCTTGCAATAACATATTATTATACATATACATATATATATTTTTTTGGGTTCAATAAATAAATCATTTATATAAATCTTATGGATATTGTTATCATGCAATCACATCCTTTTATATATGTATATATAAATGTAAATATTTATAAATATAAGTGCAAAATATATATATAGTTATTTATATTATAAATCAATGATACAAGTTATAACTTATAACAAATATATATATATAAATGTAGATTTTCAATTATTAATCAAGGAAATGGTAATTATAAGTTTAACTTTTGTGTTTTTAATTAAAAAGGTTATTTCTATAGTTAAGGACCTAGTGTTTATTTTATCAAAGTGCAAGGGGAAAAAGGGAAAACATTTCAAAATTTCACTCCTCCTTCCCAGCCACCTCCCATCGCTTTTCCGAAGGTCCGGCAACCTCCCATCGTTTTTCCGCCGAGGGTGTTTAATACCTTAATTCGCTAGCAAATCTAATCGGTTACTCATCCTCATTCAAACACGAATCACGGGATTACAACTACGCGTTATTTAGCTGTCAATTCCAATCAATGAGAGAATAATTTCAGCCCCAAATCTCGGGTTTTCCAAACCTAGGAAACGCGTGTTTAAACTTATAAATACTCACGAATTCGTTCAATAAAGACACACATTACTCACTATTCCCTCCCCCGCCCTTGAAAACGCCCTCCTGTGCCTATTTCGCGACCGCCGCCGCTGACCTCCGTGAGTCGCCGGGAAACTCCACTTTCAGGTATTTAAAACTACCATCCTACTCGTTTTCATCTTCTAATCAATAGCCCTAAGTTTCTGATTTCAAACATTACTCGCTTAAGCCTGATTTTGAGGTTGAAATCCGATTTGGGGATTAGGGTTTATAACCTGGGATTTGATTTGGGGAAGACAACTCAGGTCTTGGGTGTTTTAATAAAAGATTACGGAAACTTTAATAAATATGTTTCTGGTCTAGTGGTTGCGTTGTGTAAACCACAGGGAGGAGGTCACGAGTTCAACCCCTGCAGCCCTCCCTGCGCTTGTTTCTTTTTCTGGTTTTTCTGGTTTTACTTGTTTTGCTTGTTTAACAAACCTTTCACACACCCACATATATATATATAAACTATTAACAAACCAATCTTTTTATAATTTCTCAAGGTTTTTATAATTATAACTGTGTGAAAAATATATATATATATATATATATATTTTATTATATTCTAAAAACCTTTTGGTCGCTACAAATGAATAACACATAAAATCTGCGTATTTTATGTATTATTTCGTGACTTTTATGTATTCCAAAAACAAAACATGGCAAACGTTAAGTGTGTATTTCATAAACTCTATTTTAATGTATAAACCTTTAGAATTTTGAAACGATTGTATAGAATTATGTTAACCTAAACTTTAAAACGACATATTATTAATGCAATTTTATTAACGTTGCTAATAGTATAATACTTAATAACCGTTTTGTTTACATATTATAAACTTTATCACAAGTAACATGATATTAGTAACAAAATGATTGGTGTTTAGATACATAATTTTACTAAATTGATTTGCTTTTCATTAATAATACAAACTCACATTTATTTACTTATTACAAATAATATCCTTATACTATTATGTTATGACATTTAATCATCTCACTTTTGACATCGCCTATTTAATATTACACTAGTATATATTTAATATGTTAAAATATATGCAAATAATATTTAGTATTGCATCTAGCTTGCTTTTATAAATAAAATTTAAAATATTTTTTTTTCTTTCTTTCAAACTCTATTCGTATTTCCGATCCCACGTCCATTACAAGACCCTAAAACCCCAAATCATTCCATTCTTTTTTTTTCCTTTAATCATTTCAATGAATTAAATATGTATGGCAACCGGATCACTTGCCCTCACAATCTAGTTCAATTTTGAATCGTAATATCGAGGTGAGTATTACATAGCCCCTTTTACTCTTTTACACTTTTTGGGGTGGAACATGAACACCATACAAACTATTGCTTACATTTACACAAACTACAAATCCTCTTTACATTCATGTGTGCAATTTGAGCTTTATGCCTGAGTGCTAGTTGTGCTAACTTTTGTGTGCAATTTTATGTGCAATCATTAACTATTCAAGCCGACGGTAAACAATGATAGATCTATTGAGTCTGACAAACCCACCCAGATTGGGGTGAGTGTTACCGACAACACAATTTGCATGCTAGTTACAAAGGTTTGATTGTACTTTGGTTACACAATAGTTGCTCCCCATAAATGCCTTATTTTATCATGCTCTGTAAGGATTTGATTATTCACATCTCTACACTATCTATGTATAAACCAGTGTATGCTCACCAACTTTTTAGTTGACTTTATTTTATTCATGTTTCAGGTGCTAACATTTGAGTTTGATCAAGACATGCTACACATAGACTTTGGACTTAGTTAAATTTAAATAAAGGATATTATGTATTTCATTTACGTGCTTGTTTGAATTTGTTTGTGTTTGATTTGTTTGAAATGAAATTTGATGATTAAAATATTGTAATCTAGTCAACCTTGTGCTCATGAACAGTCCACATGTCCCGCCCCGACGTATTCCGCCGTCGGTTGGGGTGTGACACCTAGGAATTGTCGCACCTAGGTTGGAGTCCTTGGTGCTTCCTAATTCTTGATTGCTTCAATCTTAGATGGATCCGTATGCATGCCCTTGTCATTTTGTCACATGACCGAGAAAGTGTACTTCCCGAATTAAAAATTCACATTTAGAAAATTTGGCATACAGTTTTTCGTTCCTAATCAATTCTAAGACAAGCTTCAGATGGTACTCATGTTCCTCTCTGCTTCGTGAGTATATAAAGATATCATCGATAAATACAATCATGAATTTATCCAAATATGGCTTGCAGACTCTATTCATGAGGTCCATGAATACTGTTGGTGCGTTAGTCAAACCAAAAGGCATGACCAGGAACTCGTAATGGCTGTAGCAAGTCCTGAACGCAGTCTTAGGAATGTCTTCCTCTTGGATTCTTAGTTGATGGTATCATAATCGTAAGTCGATTTTTTAGTAGAAGCTAGAACCATGTAGTTGGTCGAACAGGTCGTCAATTCTTGGGAGTGGGTATCGGTTCTTGACTGTCAACTTGTTTAACTCCCGATAATCGATGCACATTCTGAAGGTTCCATCCTTCTTCTTTACAAACAGAACTGGAGCTCCCCATGGTGATAAACTCGGTCTTATAAAACGTTTATCCAATAGTTCTTGTAATTGGTTGGATAGTTCTTGCATCTCGGATGGCGCTAGTCGGTATGATGATCGTGCTATTGGTGTCGCTCCAGGCAATAGGTCCGTTCGAAACTCCACTTTCCTAGGGGGTGGAAGTCCGGGTAAGTCTTCGGGGAACACTACCGGATAGTCTCGAATGACCGGTATGTCTTCAAGTCGTTTCTCCTTCGACTTCTTTACTGTCACGTGAGCCAAAATTCCATGGTATCCCTTCTTTAAATACTTCCGGGCTTTCATGCAGGTGATGATTCTTAATTAGGTTCCACTCCTTTCTCCTTGGATCATAAACGTTTCACCATTTGGGAGTGGAATACGAACCATCTTTTCTTGACACACAATTTCTGCTAGGTTCTTCGATAGACAGTCCATACCAACTACAACGTCGAAACTTCCCAATTTTACAGGTAGTAAATCTATGCTAAAGGAATGATCGTTTAAGCTCAGGGTACATCCTTTGATTATGTCTCCGGTTTCTATTAGCTTGCCATCAACTAGTTCTATTGTATATTTACCTTCCAATTTAGTTGGTTTGATGTTAACTAATGGGCTAAAGTCAGTTGAAACAAAACTCCTATCGGCTCTGGTGTCAAATAGTATGGTTACATAGTGATTATTAACAAGGAACGTACCCGTTATGATGTTGGGATCCCGACGAGCTTCTCCAGCTCCAATCACAAAAGCCCTTCCACGAGCTTGATTCGTGCCCTGGTTCTTAACTTCGGACAGTTCTTCTTGAAATGACCTACTTCTCCATATTCAAAACAAGCTCGATCGACACCAGGGTTTGCTGCAGGGGTGGCAGCCTAGCAATACTTGGCCACATGTCCTGGCCTCTTGCATTTGGCACAGGTAAAGCTCTTACAAGTGCCCATGTGATCGTAACCGCACTTGTTGCATTTTGGGCTGCTCCCGGCATATGGCTTCCTTGCGGTTGGCCCTGTAGTATAGGCCTTTACAATTTCTGGCTTCTTGGGGTTCTGGTGTCCTGTGTTCTTTCCTCCATTATTCTCCTATTTCCTTTTTTCCACTGAAACTCTTTTCTTAGGATACTTTCTTTACCAAAGTTCCAGATCGAACCGCCTGATCGGTCAAGTTGTGTGCCAACCTTATTGCACTGTCAATGGTGGTAGGCTTAGATGATGTCACCATGCTCTGAATTTGGGGTGTAAGTCCCCAGATGTACCTTTCAATTCTCTTGATCTCCGGGGTGACCATATGTGGGATCAATCGGGCTAGTTCATGAAATCAGGTAGTGTATGCTACTACTTCCGCTCTAACCATTGATAGATTCTAGAAATCTTCCTCAAGCTTTTGAATCTCATTTCTTGGGCAATACTCCTCTCTCAGTAATTGCTTGAAATCATCACATGGCATCTGGTAAGCAACGTCCATAATTAGAGTCTGAACTTGTGCATTCCACCAAGTAAGAGCTTGGTCCTGGAAGGTGCAGGTCGCATACTTGACCCTACAGTCGTTAACACAGTTGCTTATGTTGATGGCCGATTCTATTTTCTCGATCTAACGAACAAGGCCTATGGCTCCTTCTGAACCATTGAAGTAGCGAGGTTTGCAGTTCATGAAGTCCTTGTAGGTGCAACTTTCTCGGGGCATCGTTGCTTCCCAGTGTGGTTCCGGATCCATTTCCAGTTCAGTTGGTGCCGCTACCGCCGACATTAGTGTTTCGAGTCCCACTGCTACTTCCATATGCTCCGTTGTTACCTGATCCGCTTCCGAATCCAGTGTTTCGGTTGGCTTCACTTTGCGCTAATGCAGTTGCTACTTGCTGAGCCACTAGCTGAGATATTTCCGCAGTCGTCATGGGTTGTGTTGTCTCGGTGTTTTCAGTGTTTTGCCGGGTGTTATGTCGAGGCCTTCCTTTGGGTGCCATGGTTTTCTTTCTAGTATACATGACACGAAAAAAATAAGACAATATACATAAAATAATTGACATCACATAAACAGGAAATGTAAACAACCACAACAATCATAACACAGGAAACATACACTATATAGATGGATTTAAACTTGTTACATAGTTTTAGATAATACAATGGGTACAAAGCCTTGTCAATACAAGTTTTAAATCCTACGCTAAGTGAGCATAACCCGCTCACATAGGTCCGCTAGATAAGCGTGAGAACAATCCTGCCTGAGCAGCAGCGGTGGCCAAGATGGCACAGATGGTGGCGAGGGCTCTCGTCTCCTGCAGCTCTCCACGTAGGGTTGTTGCCTCGTGCTCTGCCGCTGTCATGATGTGCGTTACCGCAGCTAAGCTCTCCTCTAAGTCGAATATCCTCTGGTCGGCATCGATCATCCAATCCTCGACACCAGTGATGACCGCAATTTTGTCTTCGACGTGGTCAAGGAGAGTACTCAGGTTGAGCACTGCCTTGGCCTCATGATACTGGACAAGGTCCAGTTGCGCCATCAGTCCCGCTAGCTCGACTAAACCCTCCACCTGGGTCTGTAGGTGCTCGATCTCTTCCTTGAGACTGTCCAACCGGACCTCATGGCGAACGCTACGTGCCACTAGTAGAGGGATGGTCAGCTCCATGGGCTGACTGTGATAGGTAGGGGAATGGGAGTGCGGGGGGACTCTCCCACCTCGTAAGTGGAGGGAGTACCCTCCTCCTCCACCAATCTTCGCAGGGTGGGGGCTACCCATCCCCATCATCTGCATGAGGATCTGAGTCTCCTGGGTACTGGGGTGGCTGGGTCAGAGAGGCAGTGTGAGCAGACCTAGCCCTCTTGGGCTCGGGCTCTGGAATGGTAGGAGTGGGAGAAGCTGGCCTCTTACGAGGCGGAAGGACCTTCTTCCGCGGTGTAATGTGGATATGGGTCCTTCCAAGATGCCTACAAAAGAATGAATGGGTGGTAGTAGGGCGTATAGTCCCTACTGTGGCAGGAGTCTCCTTGGGGCTCCTTGTAACAACCCAAAAATAAAACGACAGTTATAATAACGGAATAAACAAACGAGGCATGGCGGGTCGGGTCGGATGGGTCAGCTTGCTATAAATAGCCTATGCCACCCTTTTTCTCTCATTTGCAACTTTTAGAGAGAGAAACCGTAGAGAGAGAAAGTTGGCGGATCGACCCGAGACTTCAGCAAAGTGTTACTCCATAACTCATGAGAAGAACCTCTGGATCAGAAACTCGATTCAGGTAACGATCCGACCTAAATCTTCGTTTTAGTTCGTTTTTGGGTTTTTCAGGTTTTGGGTGAAAAGGTAAGGTTTGAACGGATGAAACTGAAAGATAATCATGGATTTGAGTTCCTTAATGGAAAACGAACGTTTTGAATGCAACAGGTTCGGGATCTTGACATGATCAGACCCGAATGCGAAAGTTAGGGTTTTTCGCGAAGAACAGGTCGTGCGCACTTGCTAAGTGCGCACGGAGCAGGTCCTGCGCACTTGCTAAGTGCGCAGGCAGGAGGCTCTGCGCACTTGCTAAGTGCGCAGACATCAGAACTGATTAAGTGAAGTCAGTATGTTAGAATGGTTAAACCGTTAGAGTAGGGATTAGTCTGATGTGTATTTAACTAATCAATTCAGATCGGAAGTGACGTTGTTGGACCTTCGTTTAGGACAACCCATATTAGCATATAAGGTGAGTTCTAGAGCCCTCTTTTAAATGTTTTGTTAATGTTTTTGAGCTGGTGTGCATACTTACGAAATGATGTTTTACGAAATGATGTTTAACGAAATGATGTTTTAACGAAACGATGTTTACGAAAGGAAAGGTTTTGAAGTGTTTTTGCCAAAAAGGGGTTACGAATGTTTTATGAACGGTCTAAATGAGGAAATGTTTAATGAGAAGAGAAAGAGGTAAAGGTTTTAAAGAAGTCATTACAAATCTAATCTGTCGAATGAATGGAATTGACGAATGAAGTCTGGGAAATGAGATTCCCAGCCTTGTGGTAGATTATGGACAGCGAGCCATAGTTGCCACAAGAACAACAGGGGCATTGTCTCTGTGGCATGTCAATGGTTATGATGTTGTACAACTGGTAAAGGGAGTAACGACGGTTACTCAGGGGTTAACGTGACCCTATGTAAGGTTAAATTATGATCCGACTGTGTCATTGGCCGTGAGCCGTGGCCGTCGATGGAAGTTGTCGGTTTATGGACATGAGAGCCATAAGGGCAACTGAATGGGTATTGTCGGTCCTCGCACAGTTAGCCTTGGGGGCAATACCAAAAGGGAATTGACGGAATGTATGGTATTGTCGGTCTTCGTGCAGTTAGCCTTAGGGACAATACCATACTAAATGACGGAACGAAGGGTAACACAGATTTAGATAATAATGTATGACTTAAATGAATGTTAAAAGTTTTAAAGAACGATCCGTTTAACGGTGTTTATGATTATGATGTTGATGATGATATGGGTACGAAACCTTTTTAAAGATGTTATTATTACATGCTTTTGTGAAAGGTTTTACTAAATGAATGATACGTTTTTGGCAAATGTTGATGTTAAAGTTTTTATGAAATGCTAGAACTCACCAGCGTAGCTGACTTTTTAGTATGCACATTCAGGTTAAGGCAGGTATGGACGATGGACGGTGATGCTTGGCAAACGAGAAGAGTTACCCGGTCGATCATGAAGACTGGCATCCCGTTATGAGTTGTTTATGTTAAGTTTATGTAATTATGTTTTAAACAATGTTTACGCTTCCGCATGTATGAACAATGATGACGTTATGTTTGAATGAAATTTTCCGCTACGTTATTTGATATTCATGTTTAAGAACTGTTTGTGAATGAGTAAATCCAACGAGTGAGGCCTCCTGGGTTTGGGGCCTTACACTCCTCGTATAGTCCCTACTGTGCAGGCTCAGCCGGTACTGGCTCAGTGTCCATCTCCTGGACAGCTCTCGGGGGCTCAAGAGTCTCCTCAGGCTCCTCGACTGGATCCTCAATGATCGTGTCCTCGGCAGGGCTGCGCGGTGCAGGGGTTGCTATAGAGGAGTCTACGGATGATACTGGTGATGTTAGCTCCTCGTCGGAGTCAAAGATAGAAATCCAACCATTATGTGACATAGCTGTGATATTTTAATGTTAGTACAAATCATATAAGTCATGCAAATGTTTATGTAGTGCTATGATCCTGTCTCTATGGCTATAATCTAGGCTTTTTAATGCAACTTAGTTCGCTATAACCAATGGCTCTGATACCAATCTGTTACACCCCGCCTAGGGCAGAAACATGGGGTGCGGCGAAGTCGGTGTTTAATCATAGCCTTTGATCACAAAAAATGACCTCTAAATGAAAGTACATATTTCATAATCATAATTAATTGTATTGTGATGACAACATGGATCAAAATACTCACCCTAACAGTAACATGAAAATGTGACAAGTTTTACAGTTATAGCCTAACGTTATAGACAATAAAAGGAAAACTCTAAAAGCTAGGACATGCATGATGACTCCACGTGTCTTATTTCCTAGGTGCAATTTCCCTGACAGTGCGTCAATTACCTGAGAAATACATGCTAAAATGTCAACATAAAGTTGGTGATTTCACAAGTTCCATAACCGACACTTAACGTCTATAGTTTATGTGCCCCGCCCAATGTTCTGTCATGAAACATTATAAGTATGTGTATGGACAGTATGCACCCGCTTTGACCTCCAATCAAGGTTAGAGCGACTAATCACGGGTGGGGGTGTCAACCCAAATAGATCTATTCATGAGTTCCACGTCTGAACTAGCTAACGGTTATAGTATTCCCGGGGACTTAATATGACAGTAAGTACTTACGTAAAAATCAGTTTATGTACTCGTATCCAAATATGAGCTATATATTCTCCCCCATATGTTTAAAAATCATTTAAATCATAGTAAAAGTAGGTCCGTGAAGACTCACCTCTGTGAGATATGTATGTAGCAAAGTCCAAATGCGTCTCGACCTACTCATGCCCTACAATGATTAAGGCAACTTAAGGTCTAAGTAATAGTTCTATGTGCTAGTTGGTCATGTAACCATTCACCCAACTTAACTTGTTATGTCTTATGTGTTAACCCGACGACCGTTGGTGATGTACGTGAGTTTCTCAAAAAATATATATTTATTATTAGAAATAAATATAATTTAAGTATGCTACTAAAGTGTTTTAATGACCTTTTCAATAAAAGTATTAGTTTTCTTTTAAGTTGTATATATATATATATATATATATATATATATATATATATATATATCTATACTACTATATAAAGCATATAGAGTGGGCAAAGTTGTAATTTCACTAAAATTTTAAGACACTTAGAAAAAGAGTTGTTGCATTTGGTACAAGTGTTGATGCATAGCCCACCTCGCAAATTACAATTTTTTTCCTCTAAGAAAGTTCATAGTATCCCACATCGTCTGGTTAAGAAAATTTGCAAGGCAAATGTGGTTATAAAAGTAGAACATCCATCAGGCTTTTAGTTAACTTATTTTTGTTGCTTAATCGACCCATTGGCTCATATAGTTACGTAAAGTTTTGTTTTTTTTCATCAATTAGTGGAGAAAACTACAAGACCGGTTCGCCGAGTAGGCCGAGTTGAACAAGGTTGACCGAGTTTGAACTCTAAGAAAGTTCATAAACCTATTATTTTTCTATCTCACATCGCCTGGTGAAGAAATTTTGCAAAGGAAATATGGTTATAAAAGGAGAACACTCATCTGGCTTTCAATTAACTTATTTTTGTTCTTAATCGGCGCATTGGCCAGTATAGTAACACAAAGCACATAACATATGTACTTATCCTATATCGGTGGATAATAGAAAATGAAAGAAATGATGAGTTATATAAATGGATTGTATGCTTACCTTAGTATACGCAATGCATGATCAAAAGTGCTCATGTGATGGTTGGGATCTATCCCACATCACCAAGTTAAACAGAACTTCGAGCGTCCCTTGTATTATAAAAGGGAGGCCCAAGCTAAATTCACTATCGTGGGTTTAATGGTTAGCCAACCAAACATAGCTAAAACTTTAAAGTTTTGTAACCAAGATTAAAGATGGTCGGGATCAATTCGTCAACTTGATATCAACTGAATCATATTGATTTTAGTGAGAGTGTAAGACTGTAAAATACTAAACCCAAGAGTAGTGCGGTGATATTCACACCCGCTGTGAAGCGCATGTACTTTTTAATCTATACTACCTTATAATGCATATTGGATAGGTAAAAGGGTAATTTTATCCAATTTTAAGACACCATCTTAAATACCACTTGTTAAACATAATATACAAGTACATCAAGGCCTAATCATTTAAAGCTAAACCAATTTTTTTTTACTTTTTAGCTTGTCTCACATTGTTGGTTTACCCAACCTAATCATAAAGCAAACCACTATAAATAGAGAAGGCTCCTTGGTTGAGAAAATTGAACCATTTGTTCCATGCCCTTTTTGGCTAGGTTGGGTGAACAATGAATATTTTTTTAGTGCAAAAATTTGGATATTTAACCGAGGTTCGAAGCTCGTTTGAAAAAAGCTCGGCTTGAAATCGTTACGGTTGTAAACTTGCTGACTTGGATTGGCTTGGTTTGTAAACAAGCTGAGCCCGAGCTAGGCTAGGCTTGGCTCGCTTGGTGAGCTTGTGAGCTAGGTTTGAAGCTTATAATAATAATAATAGTACCCAAATATAATTAGTGTTTAAGGTAGGTCGGGTTAGATTGCGCTCTCAAAAAGAGCATCGGTGACACCCGCCGCTTTGCGTGGACCAACCCACTAGTATATATATATATATATATATATATATATATATATATATATATATATATATATATATATATATATATATATATATATATATGTATAAATATATATTCGTATGCATGCATGTATATATTTTATATACTCCACTTAGTCAAAAATATTATTTACCAAATATCTTATTAAATTGTCGGTTTCCATTTTATGACTAAAGTGTAAGTTTTCATTTATATATATATATATATATATATATATAGGGAAAGTATAAAATGCAAACACACTTTAGTTGAAAAAACTCATGAAAAAAAAACAAAAAAGCGCCAAACACTTTTTTTAAAAAAATCATGAAAAATTCAACAAACGTCCCGTTTTTTGTGTAAATTCAGTGTGTTACATACGTAAAGCACGATGTTACATATGTAAATTTTTTATAATTTTTTTTAAATCTATACTATATAATAAATAAAAATCTCTTATGCCACGTGTCGCTTCCATATCTTTTCTCACCATTTTTTTCCCGACTCTCTATCTTATTAAATACATCTTTTTTTTAATAATGATTTGTTTTTAAAGAAAGTAATAATTATACTAATAAAACACATTTATTTTAAATTATCTTTTATTTTAATAAACTTTAAAATTTAATTATGCAACTTTTTTTTAACCAAATAGTTAATGTAAGTCAAATTATATTAAATAGAAATTAATTTATTTTCGAAACACAATTATATATTAATTTTTACATATTTTTGAACTTTTAAAAAATATCATTAGTATATATAATACATTTTTCCACTTATAAGATGTACATAAAGATTTAAGAATTTTATTCAACCCATGTAATACACGGATTTTTAAATATATAAATCTTTTATTACTAAGTATATAACATTATATTTTATCAACTCGTGCAATACACGGGATCCTAACTTAGTTTATATATATATACATATATATATATATATATAGGGAAAGTATAAAATGCAAACCCACTTTAGTTGAAAAAACCCGTGAAAACCCTATGTAACTTATATATATATTAAATGCAGGTTTTATACCCATTTTCGTCACTTAAAAAAACAAAAAAGCGTCGAACACTTTTTAAAAAAAATCATGAAAAATTCAAAAAACATCCCGTCTTTGGTGTAAATTCAGCGTGTTACATATGTAAAGCAGGATGTTACATATGTAAATTTTTTATAATTTTTTTTTTTAAATCGCTCGGCGTTTTTTAAACTTTTTTTTAAGTCTTGAAATTATATATAGAAGTTACCATAAAAAATATTTTAATTTTTTATAAGATTTTCATGGGTTTTATCAACTCAAGTGGGTTTACATTATAAACTAACCCTATATATATATATATATATATACATATAACTAATAAAACAATTTCAATATCTTTAAATATCAACTACCTTTAATATTGTTTTACACCATATATTATCATCTTTATGTAAACCTTGATATGTTTATACCTATTTTTTAAAGAATCATTTCATAAAATCATAACTCCATGTTTTTAATAAACTTGTATGTCAAAATAGAACATCTTTTATTAATTAATTCTTTTATACTTTGACCAAAAATTAATATGTTAAAAACTATTGTTACATAAAATCATAAGTTAAAGTAACATTAATTTCTTATATTATCACATATAATAATACTAATAACTCCATGCAATATGTTTTATGTGTGATTAGTGTTTTACCATAGTAACTCAGGATTTTTAAAGTTTATATTTCCAAAGGTGACGGGTTTTACATGATCCAACATTTAGTAATATATAATTAATACGAAGATGAAAATGCTTACGTAAACAAGCAAGGAAAGGTGGTAGAGAGAAAATGAAGACTCGTAACGCCAATGGATCGCTTGATGACACCTGAAATCACTCCATGAGCCTTCACTTCTTGAGTCTTGGATGTATAAGTGGTGTATATGTGTGTAGTGATGGAACCGAAACAAGGGGAGGGGTTTGATACCGTCGCACAAGGGAAGGAAAACAGGGGTATGGGTTGTGTAAGTGTATGGATATCGATCAAAGAAGGGGTGAAGGTGGTGCGTGGGCTTGATGTTGCCGATAAAAATGAGAGGGGAGGAAGGAGGGGGAAGCCGTCGGGTTCAAGGGAGAAGAGAGGAGGGATGGTGGGTTGTGGTGGATTGGGGTTCCTCATGCTCTATTTATAATCCTCCAACTTTGTAAATACCCTTGGGTTTTATGTTCCTATGGGACAGATATGTTTCAAAGAGACAATCTTGTTGCTAGACTAACATTCTGGTTCAAGGACCACTAGGTTTGATAGTGTAGGAGGAGACAAGAGAGGGGAGGCCCCCATGGGGGGGTTCTCAGCCGTAAAGAGGGAGGAGGGAGGGGAGAGAGGGTGGATAGGGGATAGGGGTGGTAGCTAGGGTGGTGATGGTGTTAGATGTTTCACCCGGTGGAATACCTGTTTAAATGAAGTTCAGGTATAACTAAGTCAGTTTTAAAATGCTCGGTTACGTGTCGGTTTCATTTGATGTGTTTTTATGTGTTCACATCATTTAGGTGTGTTAGTGGTTTCGCGTCATGATATTAGTCGTATGTAAATGCATATATATATATATATATACACACACACACACGTATATACACATATATATATTCTTGTAGCATTACATGCAAAATAACTAGTTAAGTTATTTTATTTTAAGAATTATCACCAACGTCAATAAAAGGTCGGGTAATCACGTGTATGAGATCCGGTAATTTTCCTAAATTACCATTGTTTGAAGTAAAGTGAACTTTGCTATATGTGATGTGACCTAATTTATTATAATTAAGTCTAATACACTATGTTTTCTCATAATTACGTTTAAGACATCGGTACGGATTTAACCTGAAATTGTCGGGTGTCACACAACCTGTGTGGTAATTGACCACGGCTGAAAATTGAGATTCCGAGCTGATTTGAACTCAAGAAGTGAATGAACGAGCAATAAAAAAAACCGAGTCAAGTCACGAGTTGGGTGATGCGATTGACCCACTTGGAATTTGAGTGAAGGAACCTGGGTGGGAAGAAACACTTGTGTGGGAGCCATTAAGAATTTGTGCTCTAGATCTGTGTTTATGAAGAAGACGATGGGGGTGGGGTGGGTTTTTTATTTAAATTAAAAAATATTTAATATTTTATTTATTATATGCATTAAGAATTATACATTCAGCATTAATGACTTATACAATGAGATTTTAAAATAAATGTATTTAAAATAAAGGGGAAAAGACAGTTTTGTCATGTGCCTTGCACATGACCTGACTTAACAGTAAAATTTAACGGTCGTTAAGACAAAGGACGTAACGTGCAAGCCTTTTCAAACATAAAGGACGTTTTCTTATAATTTTCTTAGTTATGAAATATGGGTAATACTTAAAATATGTAATTTGTAATTTGCTATATATATATATATATATATATATATATATATATATATATAATAACTAAGTTAGAAACCCGTGTAATACACGGGTTGAATAAAAGAAATATTAAATAATTAATATTAATCTGAAATATTTGAGAAAGAAAATACTAAATAAATGAAATAATAAAAAAAGAAAATACTAATAAAGAAAATATTAAATAGTTGAGATAAAATAAACGTGAAAAAGAATCTTGGGCTCACATAATTGTGACATGTAATGCAACCGGTTACTTGTTTATTAAGTATAACTTAATGTGTCAAACTTTACTAAAAATTTATATTATTCTGATTATAATTTAATAATCTGAATATAATTATTAGCATGAAATTTAAACTTAGGCGACTTTCAACCGATCTACCGTCTTATTTTATACTACTTTTATTTAATTTTTAACCGTTTGACCCGTTAGAGATAAAATATAACCCAAATCGACCCGTTCATAAGAAAATATGCCAAAGTTGTCAGATCTACAAAACATATATATAAGCATATGCAAAGAGTTAAATTAAGCCATGATATAAACCCACCTCAAGGAAAGACTCAAGTTCCACTAAGGTGTTTATATTTGCGAGCATGCTATTTAAAAACCTAGCAAGGCATTTCCGACTCTCCTCAATTCAATGCAGATTTCGAATACTGTTAAATTCAGCTTAAAAAATTAAATTAAAAAGTGGTTTTTTTATTAGTTTAAGCAGTGGTTTAATTTTTTTTTCCTTATAATAAAATTGATCAATTGTTAGAAATAAAACATGAATTAGAGCCCCGTATAGTTTCATATGTTGGGTTAATCTTGCTACATAATCATAATTGCTAATAAGATAAAAATAAAAATTTTGATTTCTTTCCAATTACCTATAAATATATATTTTTAAAAATTTCTAAATTGATTCATTAAAATTTATACGTTTTCATATTTGTTATGATTTTAAATTTTAAAAATTAAATCACGGATAACGGTTGTTGTATAAAATATCTCTCCTAATTAATAGAATTAGGACCAAAAACTAATTATATTTAAAATACTTTTTCTAAAAAATAATTTAATGAATCAATCAAAAATGGGAATAAAATAAAATAAATTACTTAAAAACTTTCGACTATAATGATATGACAAAAAAAATATACAATGAGATCTGATAAATCATAACAAATATTAGATCTTTGAATATGTAAATATATGATTATAGGTTTTTTATTTGAATCTTACCTGATTATAAAATTGTTTTTAGTTTGTAAATATCATAAAAATATGATTGAACAATTTAATTGATGATTAACACAATTTTAATTCAAAATTTTGTAGATAAAAATTGAAATAAATAATTAATTTATTTACCTAAAATAGTGGAGTTGATTATTAATGGAAAAGAGAGGCGAGAAAATAAGAATGATGAGCATTATAAATATGACAAGTGTCCCCCAGTTACACATTTATTAGATACTATAGACTATAGATATAAATAACTATGAGGACACGTGTCACTCTCTGATGTCTTCTCACCCTTATTTTTAGGGGTGTGCATGGGTCGGTTTTGGGGTAAAACTAAACCAAAACCGAAAGTTCGGTTTCGGTTTTTGGTTTTTACAATGGGTTCGGTTCGGTTCAGTTTTGGTTTTTTTGGTTTTACAACCAATTGGGCTTGAATTTTTTGTGGTAAAAGAAAATTGGCCCAAAATAATGAAAATGGGTTTGAATTGTTGGGCCTAAAGTTTTTTTATTAACTAATGATTATCACATATTTTAGCATAAATATTTTGGGCTACAAAAATTATTAGTTTTCTTAAAAAATACTCAACATAAAAAATAAAGATTATAATTTATAAATTTAATAAATATAAATAATAATATACTATTAAGGCAAATACGTGTAACACAAATATTTTATACACTTTTAACATACAAACACACAACACAATATAATATATATTATGAAATGTGCATGCACGCAATATATAATTAAAGTATATGTATACGTTCGGTTCGGTTCGGTTTTTTCGGTTTTCAAAAAATACAAAACCGAAACCAAACCGTAATTTTCTGTTTTCAAATAATACAAAAACAAAACCAAAACCGTCAATTTTAGTTTGGGTCAGTTTTTTCGGTGCGGTTTTTCTGTTAGTTCGGTTTCGGTTTCGGTTTTTTGCTCACCCCTTGAGTTATTTTCACATATCTCTCTCCTCTTAAAGGAGGGACACGTCACTTCTCTGATGTCTTATCACCCTTATTTTTCCGCTTCTCTCTCCTATTAAATAATAATTATATTAAAATAATATATTTTTGAATATTTAATATAAATTTAATTTCAGATAGTTATTATATATCACTAAATATATAATAAATACTTAACTATACTTTTAACAACTCTATGTGGTTAAAAATTACACATTAGAATGTCAATTGCCGAAATCCGATCTAAAATTCTTTTCAACGACCGAATTGAAATATTAAATACTTAACTATACTTTTAATGATTTCACGTTTTTAAAAACTTCATTATACTATGTACTAGCTTATAGCCTGTGTACTACACACGGGTAAAAAGTATCTATACATAACATTATTAAATCTTTATGTATATATTTTACACGTGTAAAAATGTATTACATATACTAAGGATATAAAACAAAATTCAAAATATGTAAAAATTAATATATAATTGGGTTATGAAAATAAATTATTACTATTTAATATAATTTGACTTTTATTTATTATTTGATTGAAAATAAAAGTTACATAATTAGATTTCAAAGTTTCTTATAATAAGTAATAATTTAAAACAAGAGTGTTTTATTAGTATAATTAGTATTTTTTTAAATATATTATTAAAAGATAGAGGTGTATTTAATAAAAGAGAGACGCGAAAAAAATGATAAGAATGAATATAAAGGCGACACGTGACATGAAAAAATCTTGATTTATTAGATAGTATAGATAGATATAGATATTATATATATTATATATATATTATATATATATATATATATATATTATATATATATATATATTAAATTATAAAATATACTAGTATAGCACCCGGAAGAGTACCTATGACACGTCTTACCATCCGTCCCGTCACGGGGGGCCCGAAGGGTTCCGCCATGGTTGTACGGGGTCAGCTCCGTCATCTTCTTGGGTCTTGATCAAGGCTGCACCCACAGGAAACGCTCATTAGAGGGCTCGGGGGGTTTCCCCCGAGGGCACTCCGACGCTCAAGTCAGTATCATCATCAAGATATACATATATGTCTTTTCTATATATTTGAGAGAAGGAGATGTATAAGGAAGGAGATGGTGTAGTGAGGGAAGGGAGGAAGAACCTGCTGAATGAGGGAGGCTAAGTGCCTATTTATGGGCAGATGTTGCTGGGCCTTTCCAGTGATAGGCCTTCTCAGAATGGGCCCATCTTCTTTTGGCTAACAATTGATGTCATTGAAGGGGGTATCTCCTACAAGTCCCTCCGGTCCTTTGTGCTTGTTATTTATGACAAGGATGAAGGATTCAACCTGTTCATGCTATATCAGAGTCTAATTATGCTTTTATTCTCGTTATTCGGGCCTCGCCGTTGGGCCACCGAGGGGGTATCTCCTACAAGTCCCCCCACTCTCGCACTATGTAGTTCTAGTTGCATGGTGTTAGACTCATCAGTCTAGATGTCGGGTACCATGTGGGGATGTAATGCTAAGTTCCCCGGACAATTTATTATTGTTGCCTAGTTGCCTTGCCACTATTAACAACCTTTTTCCGTGACGTGGTGACTTGTATGGGTTGAGTAACGCTTGGTATACATGATCTTGAACTATGTTTTTGTCATGGATGGACCATTGTTTTGATGTCTCTTGATTCAGACATTTTTAGGTTTCTTACTTTTGCAATGGACTATCCAAACAAATCTTTTTCTTCTTTCTTCATTGTGAGAGTGTGTATGGGCCCTTTCACCACACCTACGAGTCCCTGTGTCACCTTTAAACAGAAGGTGTATAAGGTGGACCTGACCGAGGTAATGCTTGAGGAACCCTGATTGTAATGATGGGGTATGTGGGGCCTTTCACAGAACCTACGGATCCCCGTACCACCTTCGACTATAAGGTGGATGAGGTGGATCTGAGTGAGGTAATGCTTGAGGACCACCCATATGCGCAGCAAACGACCTATTTTGTGTAAAAACAATTATGTATATAAATCCATTAAGGGAGGGGATGAGTTTACTTCTTCCGATATTTAGGGTCATTCGGAAGGTCTTGATATACACGTGCTTGGTGGATAATTTCTTTTTTGATCAATATTTAGGGTCATCCGGAAGGTCTTGATCATGTATGTGATCGGTAGATCCCCTTCCTTATGCCATGATGCATTATGCATCCTGCTCGGTAACCTGCAATAATCTACTATTGCCTTGATGATGCTAATATAGTCATACCATCTAGTTCCCCAGTTTAATATTGTAAAGTCTTGTAGTATTAAACTAGTAAAAGAAGTGAAAGCATTTTAAAAGGGGACCTTTCCCCATTTGGGAAGGGCAAATGAGTTGAGGATTTTGAGACGAGCTTCTGCTATTCCGTAGTGGGGACTGGTAAGCTGAGACCCCTAGTAGATGCGTTTTTAGACCAAAGGTATCAGTTCGGGTTCTTCTGGCAGACCCTTCTCCTTCTCTGGAAGGAAAATATCGAGTAAAGCCCTTCTTGAAGGAAAGTATCGGTTCAAGTCTCTATATTAGTTTGTGTCTTTTTGGAAGGAAGGTATCCATTCAGTTTCTTCTGTGAAGGGGGTATTGGTTTCGCTCCTTCTGGAAGAGAATGTCAGTTCAGGTCCCCCTGGAAGAAGAATATAAGTTTGGCTCTTTCTTGGAAAAAATATTATTTCAACTCCTTCTGGAAAGATAATATTATTATTCAGCTCCTTCTAGAATGAGAAAATTATTTCAGCTCCTTATGGAAAGAGAATATCATTTCAGCTTCTTCTGAAAGGAGAATATCATTTCAGCTTCTTCTGGAAGGAGAATGGATGACTTTTCTTTATTTCCCCCTGAAGGTTTGTTTCTCTCCCATCTCATCTGATGGGAGAGTTGTGTTTCTTCTTGAAATTTTTTTCTCTCCCATCTCATCTGATGGGAGTTATTAGTGTGTTTCTTCTTGGGAAAATATAATCTCCACCACCTCAAGGGGTGGGAGTTTTTATCCACTATCTTAAGAGATAGGATTTTATAATTCTCCACCATCTCATGGGATGGGAGTTATCTTCTCCATCTGGTGAGATGGAATTTTCATCCACTATTTTAAGAGATAGGATTTTATAACGCTCCACTATCCTTAGGAATGGGAGTTGTCTTCTCCATCTGGTGAGATAGAATTTTCATCCACTATCTTAGGAGATAGGATTTTATAACGCTCCACCATCCTTAGGGATGGGAGTTGTCTTCTAGGGATGGGAGTTGTCTTCTCCATCTGGTGAGATGGGAGTCGTCTCCACCATCTTATGAGATGGGAGTTTTTATCCACTATCTAGTGAGATAGGATTTTGTGAATCTCCACCATCCTTCGGGATGGGAGTTATCTTCTCCATCTAGTGAGATGAAATTTTCATCCACTATCTTATGAGATGGTATTTTATACTACTCCATCATTCTTCAGGATGGGAGTTGTCTTCTCCATCTGGTGATATGGAATTTTCATCCACTATCTTATGAGATAGTATTTTATAATACTCCACCATCCTTCAAGATGGGAGTTGTCTTCTCCATCTGGTGATATGAAATTTTCATCCACTATCTTATGAGATAGTATTTTATAATACTCCACCATCCTTCAGGATAGGAGTTGTCTTCTCCATCTGGTGAGATGTAATTTTCATCCACTATCTTATGAGATAGTATTTTGTAATACTCCACCATCCTTTAGGATGGGAGTTGTCTTCTCCATCTAGTGAGATGGAATTTTCATCCACTATCTTATGAGATAGTATTTTATAATACTCCACCATCCTTCGGGATGGGAGTTGTCTTCTCCATCTGGTGAGATGAATTTTCATCCACTATCTTATGAGATGGTATTTTGTAACACTCCACCATCCTTCGGGATGGGAGTTGTCTTCTCCATCTTGTAAGATAGAATTTTCATCCACTATCTTATGAGTTAGTATTTTATAATACTCCACCATCCTTCGGGATGGGAGTTATCTTCTCCATCTGGTGAGATGGAATTTTCATCCACTATCTTATGAGATAGTATTTTATAATACTCCACCATCCTTCGGGATGGGAGTTGTCTTCTCCATCTGGTGAGATGTATTTTTCATCCACTATCTTATGAGATAGTATTTTATAATACTCCACCATCCTTCGGGATGGGAGTTGTCTTCTCAATCTGGTGAGATGTAATTTTCATCCACTATCTTATGAGTTAGTATTTTATAATACTCCAGCATCCTTTGGGATGGGAGTTGTCTTCTCCATCAATTGAGATGAAATTTTCATCCACTATCTTATGAGATAGTATTTTATAATACTCTACCATCCTTCGGGATGGGAGTTGTCTTCTCCATCTGGTGAGATGGAATTTTCATCCACTATCTTATGAGATAGTATTTTGTAATACTCCACCATCCTTCGGGATGGGAGTTGTCTTCTCCATCTGGTGAGATGGAATTTTCATCCACTATCTTATGAGATAGTATTTTATAATACTCCACCATCCTTCGGGATGGGAGTTGTCTTCTCCATCTGGTGAGAAGGAATTTCATCCACTATCTTATGAGATAGTATTTTGTAATACTCCACCATCCTTCGGGATGGGAGTTGTCTTCTCCATCTGGTGAGATGAATTTTCATCCACTATCTTATGAGATAGTATTTGATAATACTCCACCATCCTTCGGGATGGGAGTTGTCTTCTCCATCTGGTGAGATGGAATTTTCATTCACTATCTTATGAGATAGTATTTTATAATACTCCACCATCCTTCAGGATGGGAGTTGTCTTCTCTATCCGGTGAGATGGAATTTTCATTCACTATCTTATGAGATAGTATTTTATAATACTCCACCATCCTTCGGGATGGAAGTTGTCTTCCTCAGGATTAGGCTCTTTTGTAAGAGATTTATACGTCCCTTATAGTCGATGCTTTGCAAGTGTGTATTCTTCAAGTTGGGAGAACACTTTTATAATGAGTCACTGATCTTGCAAAATATTGTTAGTAGTCCTTGCATTTATGAAATAAATTATCCAATGGCTTTAGTTTGTAGTGAATAATTTCTCCTTCCTCTTGAGGGAGATATTTGGTCCGTCAGCGAGGACCCAGACACTTTCATGTAGGGGTTTGAACACTAGTGGTCATATACTATGTTAGCCTCCCAGTTCAATGTTGCTAAATCATATTAGCAATATTTAACTTGCAAAAAATTATTAAATAAATAAAATGGGCAATGTAACGATAAGTAACCGATTGTACCGTTTACCCTTTGATTTGCAAATTATGGAAATATTTTCTTATTTTTCTTAATCACTCCCGCCGCCTAACTTCAAGTTGATTAATTTGTGCTTCTTGCTTCTTCACTTTGCGTCCCAAATGCATGGGGGTATCGCCACTTGTACTCCTTACTAGGCTGATAGTACCATCTACCTCCAACACGTATTCACCTTGTAATTGCCCTCCACCTACATGAAAGGTTGATGCATGTAGTTGTCATATAGTGTGAGACGGTGATGGAAGTCCTGAGGTTCACATGGAGGCTGCGATTGAAACTCCCGATCTTGTTACAGACATGTCACGATCCGACTGTGGATCGACTATTCTCTTTCTTCCACATCTATTTTAGGAACTTTCATTCTAACAGTTTGGCTCACCTCTTACAGTTAAAAAGTTTACAAGCTAAATACTTTCCTGAGTAATTAATTTTAAAGTTTACTACTTTTAGTTTTAAAAAATTCTCTTGAATTGTTACCAAAACTTTTAATAGGTTCATAAGATTATAGTAATATATTCACCAACCTATAAGTTCGTATCAAGTAGTAATTGGTTAGATTTGAAAAACCTTAGATCTAATGTTATGCATCAATTGGTATTGATGCTTTAGACCATCACCAATGGAGGGCTCTCTCTCTCCCTCAATGTTAACGCTGCCCCCTACCCACATGTATATAATGAAAGCTTTTCTGACACAAGGGGCATCTGTACTTCTTCTAACCTTGAACCTAAGGTTATTAATGGTTGTCAACTATTTCAAAGCCACTGTTACATGCTAAAAAAAGTGAATAACATTTAGACAGTTGCCTATCCCTTCCTCTGATATTTATTTATTTATTTTTTGTGCCTAGTAACTTGTATCTTGTAGTGAAATTTCTAACAGGGGCTTAGTAATGCAGTATGTCGGCATTCTTATGCAAAGACAAATACGAAATCTACTGACAAAAATAATTAAATAATAAATTATGTTTTATGCTTCTCAACTAGTGGATCAAAGATATGCACTTCATAATTTGCTAAGATCCATGTAGCATAACCTGTGATAGAGATGGTGAAGGCAGGTCCGGGTATCGTAAGCAAGATACAGATCTGGACCGTCGTGCGTAGAGACCGGGCATGTTCACCGGCGATGGCATTCCTTTTTCTGGCCGTTCTCTCTGATGTTCCTTCCTTCCCGGTGTCTACCATCTAGTTGTTTTTTTTTGTTTCAGTGGCGTAGGAGTTCTTCAGGATTTGTTTGGACATAAGGTTCCACGGATGGCACCAATGTAGCAGCCAGTATCCCATCGAGGGGTGATGGATAGTAGTTGCTCTTTTCTAGTATCCCCGGAAAAGTACCTACGATACGTCTTACCATCCGTCCCATCATGGGGGGGCCCGAAGGGTTCCTCCATGGTTGTACGGGGTCAGCTCCGTTATCTTCTTGGGTCTTGATCAAGGCTGCACCCACAGGAAACGCTCTTTAGAGGGGCCGGGGGGGTTGCCCCCGAGGACGCTCCGACGCTCAAGTCAGTATCATCATCAAGATATACATATATGTCTTTTCTATATATTAGAGAGAATGAGATGTATAAGAAAGGAGATGGTGTAGTGAGGGAAGGGAGGAAGAACATGAGAGATGCTAAATGCCTATTTATGGGTTGAGGCTGCTGGGTCTTTCCAGTGATGGGCCTTCTCAGAATGGGACCATCTTCTTTTGGCTGACAATTGATGTCATTGAAAAGAGTATCTCCTACAACTAGTATATTAGGGGGTGTTTGGTAGAGGGAATTGAGGGGTGAGAAATGGAATTGGAAAGAATTCTCTTGTTTGTTTATGAAAGAAAGAGGTGAGAAATGGAAATAAACCATTTCCATTTCTCTGATTTTGTTTCTCTAAAAAAAGCGGAGAATTGGATTTCTAGGGTTTCATTTCTCCAGACCAATTCTCTCACGCCTCTCCCTGCTGTCACCTCTCTTCTCCGGCGATTTCAATCCGCAGTCACCTCTCTTCTCCGGCGTTTGTCAATACATTGTTCAGGTAAACCAAAATCCTCAAACTTCCATCTACAAACCCTAATTTTGCCCTATGTTGATCGATTTGATGTTTATTTAAGATCCTGTCATCTGTTCGTCTGATTTCTCTCACGCCTCTCCCTGCTGTCATCTCTCTTCTCCGGCGATTTCAATCCGCAGTCACCTCTCTTCTCCGGCGTTCGTCAATACATTGTTCAGGTAAACCAAAATCCTCAAACTTCCATCTACAAACCCTAATTTTGCCCTATGTTGATCGATTTGATGTTTATTTAAGATCCTGTCATCTGTTCGTCTGATTTAGGGCTTAGAAATCGAATTAATCGGCATTCAGATTCGTTAGGTTTGTAGGTCCAGATTTCAGTCGGAAATCACGAAAGTGATCGATTACCCACACACACAGGCGGAATCTGTATGTATGGTGTTGTAACAGAGGATTAGAGACAGACTTGGTGAAGAAGACAGCCAAACACACTAAGAATCAATGCAAATAATATGTGAAAGTGTAAGAACAAGCATTAAACGAATGCAAATTGTATTGATTCAAAAACAAATCTGAAAGAGAGAATTCAGGGTTACAGCCGCAACTCACACCCTAGAAATTCTCTAACTAGGCTATTTATAGTAGTTTCACAGGTATCGAAACTATGTTCCTCGAAACTACTAGTTTCGAGTGAACATTTACAAGTGGAAAAAGTGCCTGTCGAAACTACTATCGATCGAAACTACTAGTTTCGAGTGAACAAATCTCACTCGAAACTATAGTTTCGATGGCCCAGACTTAGACTAAAAAGCAGTAAATTCGTTTAAAAGAAATTACATGAAAATAAACTATCTAAACAATGTTTAACAGAAATACATTGATCAACAGCTTATACAAAAAGGTTAGACTCTACAAGGTTAACAATGTTATGATACCTACCTGTTTACTGTTTGTGAATGTGTTTTCTCTGCTTCTGGTTGATTAGGTCGTTGATTTTAGCTGTTTTATGCAAATTAAGAAGTTTGATTGATTTGTTTGCTTTTATTTAATTTTCAGAGATAGTGTTGGATATGTTAGGTTAAACTTTAAAGTGATCAGTATTTAGCTAAATTGTTGGTATGAGTTTGTAATCAGATTAATTACTTGCAATAAGTACTAGAAATAACAAAAGGTATGCATTGGATTTTATATGATTCCATGTTGTACTTGCACTAGGTTTGGCATAAACGAGTAAATTGTATGCATGCCAGTGATAGAGAGATTCCTTTTTGGTGTGTTTTTTCATGAAGAATGGGAACTGTAGGCAATATGTGACTGTGTGGAGGTGAAATCAAGTGAGTTTAAACAGGGTCTGTATGCGATTTTGAGGCCAAAAATTAGCTTCAACTTTGCTGCAAAGAATTGAATTTTTTCAAAAGAAGGCCATCTTGTATAACATTGACTTGTAACTCACATGGAAACTTGGATGTTCAATTTCATCCAAAAAAATGTTGTATTATTGCCGATGATAGTGTTTGGAATGAATACGTGAAGGTATATTCTAAAAAATATATTTTTTAGATTTTAAAATTTTAGTCTAATTTATTTGTAATTGTCTTGTAGTCTCACAAAGGTGCTGTGAATTTTCGTGACAAGGCATTTCCTTTCTATGACAAATTGTGTACCATATTCGGTAAGGATAGAGCTACTGGTAGTAAAGCAGTTGACCTTGGAGAAGAAGATGTTGTTCAAGAGACGCAAAAAAGCTCACCTGTTGATATTGAAGACTTTGATTTTGTTGATGAAGTCGTTCCAAATGTTGATAGATCTGAAGGACAAACAGGAAGTGTAACAAGCAAGCGCAAAAGAGGTAGAAGCACGGATGCAGATGAGATATATCGAGAGTCTTGCAAAGATATCAAGGAAGTTTTGCTTCGATTTGGGGAGATGGTGGGTGAACAACTTAGCAAAGAAGGTATGGAGGCTCGTGAAATCTATGAAAAGGTTAGTGATGAGTTGAAAGCTTTACCAGGTATCACTACGAAAAAACGGTTCAAAGCAGCTCATTTGATTGGTAAAGATGTGGATCTAGGACGTTCTTTTCTTGCGTTGACAATAGAAGAGAAAATTGAGATGGTCGAGTTGTATACCGATGGTTCAATGGGATAGTTGTGTATGGTTGAAGTAATTTTTTTTGTTTCACCGTGGTTGTTGAAGTACCTTTTTTGGTTTCAGCATGGTTGAAGTACTTTTACTAGTAACTATGGTTGATGTTTTTTGCTTAAAAACTATGTTTTGTATGTGAATTGGTTTTATCAATGCATATTTTGGTTGGAATTTATGCATCTTTTTATATGTTTTTTTATTTTTTAATAAATATTTGTTATGAAAAAAAGACTTGTGCTAATGATAAAGTTGATATAATTCTCTGTTTATTTCCTATGTACCAAACAAGAGAAATGATTCTCGGCTATATTTCTCTACTGAAATCTCTGTACTACCAAACAGAACAGTCAATTCTCATTCTCCAGACCAATTCCCTTTCTCTGCAATTCCATTTCTCTATTCCATTTCTCTACAATTCCATTCTCTGTACCAAACACCCCCTTAGTGTAAACAGATTGGGATAATAAGCGTGTATCACATGGTCCATACCCGTCTTAAACCTACAAAAACCTCTAAAACTAATCACATATCTCATTGTTTCATGTTTTCACATTTAGTTTTGGTTTTTCCCATCCCTATCCACACACTATACTTTTCTAAAAAGAAGTAAAACTCGAAACCAATGCCCTCACCTATTAGCCAACTCTAGTTGACACTAATGTCTTTAATAATATGGTTAAAATATAGTTTTACTTCAACACTGTACTCTTTTTGGGTCAAGATATCAAAACCATCGGTCCATGGTTAAATAGATTTTATACTTATATTCATGAAGCTATTGACTATGGTATGCTTATTTGACACCTATGTTCTTACCTTGAAAGAGCGTATTAGACGAAAATGCATACTCAATTGTCATTATGATAGTGTACTCTATACAAGTATCTTTATACATAGAACCTCATTATAACCTTTTAACCGTCTTTGTGGCATTTTTCTTCAACTCATGTGCAATATATACCACCAAAAGCATGCATTAAAACCTAACAATCGATCCCACACTGTCCTCGTACAGAATCAAGCTTGTCATCTGTCGTAAAAGGATCGATTCAAACCCACAACAATGAGAAAATCGAAGCAAGAAGGATCGACCACACGATAACAATCGTGGGTGTGCGGTTTTGCCGACCCAGCAGACCTTTGAGGAATGGGTATAAATGAACAATGACCCAGATGGCGAAAAACAGCTTCCCAAACAACGGCCCCCACGACTGGTACCCACTGTTGATGGCTGACGAGACCCCTGAAACGATCCCGACCAGGTTGACGATCAGTACGGTGGTTGGCGGGATGAGGAGGGCGGTCCATTTGAAAATGTAGAGTTCTGCAAAATCACCATCTTCATCACTTGCTTTTGATGTGACGGTGAAATTGGTGTCGATTCCTGCAAGAACTTTGAGGAGACCTTGGAACACTGCAAATAGATGGGCCGAGGTCCCACCAATGACCCAAAATTGCTCGTTTCTCCACCAATCCTCGATGCTTACACCACTCCACCGGAGCTCCAAGATTCCGGTGGCAGCAATAGAGATGAAAAGAAGAATAAACCACATGCTTGCATAGTTGCTGATCTGCAAGAAACAAACAATCAAGATGACAATGTCAGACTAGGGGTATTAAATGGGTCGTGTTCGCGGGTCGAACCCGACACGAACCCCCAAAATCGTGTTAAGCACGTGGACCCGGACACAATACTGGTTTCGCTGGTTGACATGAATACAACCCGTTTAACCCGAAATTTTACTTTATTTTATTTATGTGCATATTAATACTTCGAATTATAAATTTAGAACAAAAAAAATTCAAATGTATATAAAATAATTACATTTAAACTGCAAAATTCCTCTTTTTATCCCTTATAAAATACCCAATCAGTTTAAGTTATGACATAAAACACATGTCTAAGAAAACATATAAAAACAAATGAGTTAAACGGGTCAACCCCCGAACCCACCTGAAACTGACCGGACTTGTTAAAACTAAACAAAAACCCACGAATTTCATGTTAAGTTCGTGTCATTTCAGAAATTCGTCCCCTAGTCAGATTCCACATTCAAAACTAGTTGTTATCTCAACACTTTTTTACTGAAAATCGTGTCAGACGCATGAACCTGAACACCATACTAGTTTTCACGGATTGACACAAACACTACTAGTTTAACCCGAAATTTTACTTTATTTTGTTTTATGTGCATATTAATATCTTAAATATAAGAATACAAATGTATATAAGATAATTACATTTATTCTCTTTTTATTCTAATTAAGTTTTGAGATAAAATACCCAATCAGTTTAAGTAAAGACATAAAACACATTTTCAAAAAGAATATATAAAAATAAACGAGTCAATCAGCGAACCTGTAAGGTAGACTCAAACACGACTTGTTTAGCTAAACGTGTTCGCGGGTTTGATCCGTAACTCGTTTAGACTAAACGAGTGTTAGGTTCGTATCAATCAAATTCCACATTCAAGTTATCTCAACACTTCTTACTATCATTTTGAAGCAGAAATGAAGATAAAAGCAAGTTTGAATACCTCGGGAATGATGAACTTGCCCGTGAGAAGGCAGACAGCTGGAAGTACACAATACGCAAGTAGCGGGATTGAGGTGAGTGGATACACAATGGTATTGATGTAAGCGAGGCGCTCTAAGAGTTTCAATTTACCATTATACCCATACCAAATGGGGCAATGTCTGCTGAGTAAGATCTCAATTGAACCTAAAGCCCACCTAAGAACCTGGTTCAAACGATCAGAAAGATTGATCGGAGCAGACCCTTTGAATGCCGGACGTGGAGGCATGCAGTAGATTGAGATCCATCCCCTTGCATGCATCTTAAATCCCGTTAAAATATCTTCCGTCACCGAGCCATAAATCCATCCAATCTGTGAATAATAATTGTCAGCAAACAAAAAAGAATGGTGTCTCTAAGATGAATGAAAGAATATCACTACAAGGGTAAAATGGTCATTTTGCTTCCATCACTCAAAACTCATACGTATGCATGCATCAAGAGTGCTAGCTAGCTAGAGATAAAATTACCTCTTTACCCCATTCGGTCTTGTCTTCATAACCACAACTAATAACATGGATAGCCTCTTTCAAAAGGGTAGCTGAATTTGTGGTGGGTGGAATACCTCCCATCTCCATAAAAGTAGCGGAAATGAATACCGAAGATTGACCAAATCGCTTTTCTAAGCTCCTGTGGGACATTAGTAGTGACTTGTCTTCATCATATCCTGCCAAACAACAATTACAACAAAAAAAGCAATTATTTATTAAAATAAAGAAATAATTTTACCAAATATCAGATATCTAAAAAACTATAATTTAATAAAAAAAAATTAAATTTCATCCCATTTACTTTTAAAAGGTTTGATTTGGTTAGTGTTTTATCTCAGACCCGACAAATAAAAAATGACCCATTTTGACACTGTGTCATCTAGCCACCTCAACATTATCCAAACCATGTTCTGTCTAGAGATAAATTTAAAAATATATATATAAAAACAGAAAATGAAAGTGTTGTCAAACCTTCAACACCCTCATCCATGTCTTCCGCATTGAAAATGGGAACGGTTGATTCGGTTCTTTTGACTGCTCTCTTTTTATCAGTATACTTGTTACTATTTCTTCCTTTCTTTCGTGAACCGCAACAGGACTTGACGATAATGTTTGGTTCTAAATCAGCCTCGGTCAAGACGGGATCATATCCATACAAAGCTTGTCTGTTGAAACAGCAACCGGTCCCCACATAAACGGGCCCTTGAATGCCATCTAGCCCTTTCAAGTTAATCTAAAAAATGCAAATTTTCAAATGGAAATGAGATGATGATGACTGATTAGGGTAAAGTGATTAAGTGATACTGAATAATCAGAATCAGATAATCAACGAATAAAACGATGCTAAGAAGCAAACATACGTCAAAGAAGACAATATTGCGGTTAGCATATCGATCGTGCAAATCGATCCCGTCAAATCTTTGTGGGAACTGAACATAGCAGGTCTTCTTTCCATAAGCAGGATCCATCATGAAACACATGGCTTCTTTCAGAGCTTTGCTGTTGTTGAAGTAATGATCACAATCAACATTCAAAAGATATGCGCCATTTGTCAACACCGCGGAAACTCGAATCTGTCCGTGACAAAAAGCCTTGATTAACCAACCAAACAAGCAATGAATTGGTCAATCTCGGTGGCGGTTGCTTTTATCTCAAACAATGGGTCATAATTTAACAATACGTAAAAGTGCTTATGATATATAAATAATTTAAGAAAGGTGATACAACATACCAAAGCATTCATAGCACCAGCTTTCTTGTGATGTTGGAAACCTGGACGTTTCTCACGAGAAACATAAACTAGACGTGGTAGCTCATTGCCATCTGTATCAAGACCCCCACTGTGTCCTAGAAACACCTACACAATCATAAATAACTACAATCATTCTCTCATTATCTCATGAAAACCTACAAGATTGATTTATCAATATAAGTGTGGACATAACTATATTTATTAAAAATGGAAGCTGTTGAACGGAAAACTCGCCCAATCAGGGCCTGCCACGTGGCAGGTTCTGGTTGGGTTTTTTTTTATCAAGTTTTTTTCCTACATATGTATCAATTGAATCAGGCTTTTAACGTAAGGGGCTTGCGCCCTGGTGGTAAGCGCACTGCCTCTTCACCCGGCAGACCCGCGCTCGAATCCCAGCCACCCCCCTCACTCCGTTTCCGGTCCAAATGCTGACGTTAGCAAGCCCCCTGCTGACGTCATAATTAACTATTTTTCTTTACATTGTTTTTTAAAATATTTTTTTTCTTAATAATTTAAATCTTTATAGTTAATTTTGAGCTATAACTTTTAAAATATTATGTTTTTTTAAGTTCCAAATGTACAGTTGCAACGTGTTTATTTTTATCTACTTCGTTAATAACCATGCCGCCACAACGCGCCCCCGCCGCAGGCGCATGGGTATGTTTTTACTAGTTATAGTTAAATGCCTAAAGTACCATTTGGCCATATCAAATGATTTGTAACGATCATGATATAATTTTTGTTTGAAATGAAAAACATTAATTTTTTTATGGGAATCGAAAGAAAAAAAGTTGAAGCAAAAATTGTTCAACTGGATCATTCCCGGATGATCCCTAGGGTTATTTCCGGGCCAAGGAGTTCCATCTTGCATTGTCCAACCTTCTTCAGGCATCTTTTGTGCTTTGGCTACGAGAGCGTTGATCCGCACCTTAAATTCTTCGTACTCTCTCTGTCATTAAAATAAATAAAATACTGCTAATATAAGGGTAAAATGGTAAAACAATTATTATTTGAAAATATGTTATAAATGAAGTTCTTATTAACAACTAAAAGCATAAAACTATTAAGACCTGAATCAAAAATGAAATTGTATACCTTCATTGCTCTACGTTCCTTGACAAAAGAAGGCTGAATCTTGTCCTCCAAGTAATCTATCTTCTGAGCGAAATAGAACTCGGGTGCTCTGGGTTCAATGCTATGTTTCTTGCAGAACGGGACCCACTTCCTTGCAAACTCTGCGGTCTCAGAGAGGGACTCAAATGTGAGCATTGCAGAACCATCATCCGACACATAGCAAGAGACTTTGTCAACAGGGTAATCCACGGCTAGAATCGATAACACCGTGTTTGCTGTGATGAGAGGAGGTTCTTTTAGCGGATCCACTGTACTCACGAAAACATCAATAGGTGCTAGATGTGACGGTTCTCCTTCCCTGTCATATCTGCAAATATACACCCCTTTAATGTTCATTCCAATATATATATAAAGGCTTTTTTTCCGTGCGAAGGTACGAAGGGCATGCGTGATTATCAGTTGCACTTACGTAATAATTATCACGCTGTGAAATAATTATCACGCATTGAAATAATTATCACGCAATAATTATCACGCACACCCTTCGTACCTTCGCATGGAAAACAGACTTTGTATTCAAAACTCTCTCTCTCTCTCTCTCTATATATATATATATATATATAGGGGTATGTTCTTTTGAGAACCAACAATATGTTAAGAACCGTGAGAACCGCATTAACTCTTCCTCTATTTATAATATAAATACATTTCAATATGTTTAAGGTTTGGTTTTAAAAGACCTCGAATTTATAGTCGTTTTTTTAAATGCATATATGCACTCACACTATATGCACAAATGAATGCATATATGCATATTTTTATACTTTTCTTAAAAAAATTCAGGAGAGAGGAGATAAACTCAAACTAAGAGTGAGAAGAGATAAATAAAACATTGTTGTTGAATTTACTTTTTTCACTAAAGCGATATGTACACGTTTTGTGCGGTTTTTTCGGTTCTCAACATATGGTTGGTTCTCAAAAGAACTATATATATATATATTCGATAGCCGGCAGATAATTTAACTACTGGTTGGGGGAAGTTCATTTTTTTTCTTCTTTATGCAGTTAAGAAAGTGAGGCTTACATATATATCATTTTGTATATGATCCTACCTATATATATATATAGGTATTTCATAGAGGTGGAAATTTAGACCCATTGACTGGGTTGATGTGGATTATGTTTTATCTTTAACGGGTCAAATGTGTAAAATAAATATTAATTAAAAAGGAAGCGTGTGCTCAAAGTGTAGAAAAAACTTTAGTGTTGTAATAAATACTAAAAACACACATTATTTACAAAAAAAAATATTAAAATTAGACAAAACAAGTGTTAAGAAAATTTTTGCAATGAAAATCATAAATGTTTACCTCAACGCAAGCCGGTCAAGGTAAGTCTCACGCTCAACAGGAAACCATTTTGGGAATTGATCGAGAAGCCATGACAATGCAAACCAGACCTCACAGATAACAGATACCAACCACAAGGGATAAGCATCATTGACTGGATGACTGCAACGATATTGCAAGAAGAAACCCAAGATAATCAACCGTAGAATTATCACAACACGATATGGAGTCAGGTGAGCTGATGAAATAGGCACTACTCTGCTCATTGGTTGTCGAGCATCGTCAGCCCTGTCACATAACAGATAACACATTAACTATTTTGCAGATTAATTTATTCTTTTTCTTTAATATCTTCTTATTTCAATCACGCGTATGATAATATTGAAACTGAAAGGCCTTACATTTGAAATTCTTCTCCATTCGATCCAGTGCGTTCAATCTCCTCACCTCCTTTTCCTTCACCGCCATATCTGTTTGTCATTTGCATAATATTTTTCTCCTGTTTTAGCTTCCACCCTTCCACCCGTTCCTTCCAGTCAACGTTACCAAGGCCATAAGCATTCAAGTCTTTTGTCGGGTCTACAATTCTTACAGGAACTACAAGAAAATATACCATACTTTATCAAATCATGTTTATGCAAATACATGTAATAAAATTACTACTACTTATGCTTAAAATAGAGTGTTTTCTGGCTAGTCAACAACGCACCTGGTTGTCTAGGATCAATGTATGGAAGTTGCTTGTCGCCGGGACCCAATGACCCGAGGTACTTCTTACAGACCAATTATCTCTCACACTTGGAATTTCACCAGATACCTGAAACCAGCGGGTACATTTATTAAACAAAAGAAAAAGGATGGATGATTAAATACATTTTGGGCATTGATCAACCCATTTATTTATTTATTTTTTCAGTCATATCTCAAAAAGTAATAACAGATACCTGAAAAAGTAATAATAGATGATGCCTAGGTTATGAAGGGGGAGGGGTCCCGAAAATACTAAATAGTAACAAAAATTCATATATGTTCCATTTAGGTCATTTAATTTAAAATAATAATAATAATATTTTATAAAAAAATTCTCAAGATCGGAACATCTTATGAAAGTCAAATGACTTTAAAGAGATAAAAAAGCGACTTAAGGGGAACATATGAGAAACTTGGTTATTATTGGGTGAATTTTTCCGGTTTATAATAACTAGTGTCAAATATGACTATAAAGAACCATATATTATTTCAGTTATAATCTAAATGTTTCAATAGAATGATTTAACAGGAAGTTTTGGGCACTAGCATACACTTTGGGCAAGCGTTTTCTTTAAAACTAGTTTTTTTCTTTCTATTTCACTATGTTAGAGATAAAAGATAACCCGAATCATAAGTAAATGGGTCGAGAGTGCTTGGGCATTAGTTTTTTTAATAAAAAAAGTTTTTTTTCGAGGTTACCGAAACTACATTCACAAATCATCACTCACTTGTTGGCCATTAGTGAGAAGGGGAACCGGTTCATGTCTAGCAGATGAAGAAAGATCAGCATCATCCTCCTGCCATTGGCGTCTAGCTTTGTTGCTTCCTTGAGGATAATTGAACTCGTTTTCCAAGTCATCAACATCATCCTCATCATCATCACCATCAACCCGAGGACTCCCTGAAAACACATTTCCATATTTTTAAACTTTTAACTCTATAATTGACCAAAAGTCAGAAATCAGCATAAAAGCAACTTCTTGATGAACATAATAACCTTTGTGTCTTCTATATCTAGTCTTGCATTGAGGGCAGGATTGATTTCCATCTCTCCTCTCATACTCATAGCATGACCTGCATACTGGGAAGGCGCATTCATTGCAAGCAACAAACATTTCACCACTTTGGGTGAGGCCTACCGGGTCACCACAAATTTGGCATATCTGCCCATTCAAATTCTTCAATGGCTTGGGCTGCATTATCAATGCACCAAATGAAGGATTAGAAACAATGCGCCGAAATCAAATCAAAATACATATTGGAAGTGATATAACTAAAAACCGATTAAAATAACGTAAGTCATTTTTGTTAGCTAGCAATATTTTTACTCCTAAATACCATCTAAACCTGCATTTGTAGGATTTGAATCCACACCACTTCTATGAGGAGCAATCACCAATGCCACTAGGCCGCAAGAACATGGGCAACAGAAGTCATTTGGTTGAATTGATAATCATGTCACTCGTTCATTATTTAAAGAAAAAACTAACTTCAAATTGAAATCACTTTAAAGAGGTCACACGAACCAAATCAAATTGAAAACCCTATATTTAATTCAAAAACCCAAAATATTCCAGTGACCCGACAGTAAAAATCTCCTTTAATAGACGTACGAAGACCGAAAAATTGCGACCCCTATGAAAAACATTGGGGATAGGTAAGTAATTTCACATTCATCTCTAAATCTGATAATTGAGACTCTAAATCATCCCAAAATCAGAATCATAATTGCATTTAAATTGCACATAATCAAAACAGATTTAAGGAGAAAAACTTCTAAATTTTAATTCAATTTCAAAATTAAATTAATTGGGAAAATCCACGTAACAATTATCAAAATCTCCCAGTCAAAAAGTGTCTAAATTATATTCTCAGAAAAGATATATATATATATATATATATATATGTGTGTGTGTGTGTGTGTGTTTGAATTATGCAAATTTTGGGGAAGAACATCAAACGATAAATCAGTTCACACATGAAAAGAAACCCTAAAACTAATTGAATTTACATACGGACAAATGAATTAGAAATCAGTAATAGGGTATGAAAGAATGCACATACCCCTCCATCGGAATCATGTCGAATTCTGACCAATTCGTTCCTCTTATGCGATCCAGCCACCAATCCAGCATTTGCCTCCATGTTTTCTGATCAATAACCCCTCATCAACACTCTGAATTAGAGGTCAAATTGTGGCTATAAATAATAAGATGAGCCAAAAAAGTGTGCACCGACAGACACTTCAAGTGTCGGCAGGATGAAGCAGCTGTAAACTAACAAATACAACCTGTAAACAGTACTATATCCTTATGGAGACCAACGGTGACAAAATTATAGAATTTTTTTTAACGGCTGAAAATTATAGATGCCGAGGAGTTGTTAGACAAAACCACACACGGAATATTTCTATTTGCACACGTCGTAACCATGTACGTCCTCGTATAGGGCAATACGAAGCGTATAGAGTTTAGTCTCATGACATACAATGTCACTTGTTATTCCATGTCTGGCGGCTGGGATCATACGTGACGTATTGCCTTATACGTAGCGTATGGGTCACGGGTTATATTTTTTGATTTCAAGCTTGGCAGATTTGGGTATAAGAAGCCTATACATGACGTATTGGGCTATACACATTGGGCTATACGCTATGTATAGTATTTTTTTAATTTATGTTATAATTATCTTTTTTAATTTATATAACTTTGTTAATATAAGTTTTTTATTTTTTTTAATTTATATAATTTGTATCTTTTTTTAATTCATATAATTTTTATCTTTTTTTTTTACATTTATTATATTTTTATATTTATAATTTATCATTACAAATTAAACTTTATAAACAAACGAATAATCCTCTTCATGTCTTTGATTCAATGGAGGTCTACCGACTTGGCCAGTGCGACCGCCTCGGCGTCCGGTTCTTCCTCCACCAACCATAGTTTCTAGTTTCCTGATAGTTATAAAGGGACTGCATCAATGTCATTCCTTCAGATCATAGTTTTAGAACAGTACGAGCAAAGTAAATTTTTAATTACAGTGACCGGTTTGTGATTACTAATATACATTGCTTTTCGGGTTCAAAACACTTCAAATCGGTTGTGACATTGACATCTATTTGTTCTAAGTTAAGGTATCTATTCTTATCCAAGTGCATTAACTTTAGTACTTACTTACCGTGCTGGTGTTGGCGTTGGTTACCCATACTGACATTCGTGCGTTGGTCCCATAATCAGCTTGAGTCCAGACATTTAGGGATGTCTGAATCTCTCAAACTATTGCTCTGATACCAACTTGTAAGGCCCCTTTCCCGGGTAACCTCACTTGTTGGATTTACTCATAAACATAATCATAAATACTGAACTTAAATTAAAACATTCGAGAGTAGCGGAAGCAAACATCATTCGAATTCATAACATAACATAACATAACAGCGGAAGTCTTAACAATTAAAAACATAACATTGTCTTAACATGTATAAAAGTGGGATGCCAGTCGCTTGCCGGGTAACCATCATGCCTTCGCACGACCCTTCCTTTCTTTACCTGAAATGCATACTAAAAGTCAGCTAACGCTGGTGAGTTCTAGCTTAAAAACAATCAGACATAACATTTATCTTATTGTTAAGTATTATATAATATATATATATATATAATATACGTGCATTTGCATATTCTTTGCTTTACTGTTCTCACATAACATTCATACTGAGTATATACATATGTACATACATACTTACTTTGTGTCACACCCCAAAAATCCACTAACGGAGTTTTACCGTTAGGAGCGTGACATACCAGGATCTCAGTCATTAGTTACATTGAACGACTCTATATGAGTTAAATAAAAACCACTAGTATTGCTCATAGTCACGATGCAATACTAGTAATGAAAACACTGATTTAATGTAAGACTTGCGGAAGCGAAAGTTAGATGAAAAGCATGCGCCAAAACAGTCGCGCCAAAAATAAACAATTCAACAATAATTAAAATAAATAGTTCTTGAGTTTGAAAAATGATGGACTTCGAATGCATGCATGCCTTACCTTGTGCTTGTACCTTAATGACCTGAGAAAACATGCTAAAACGTGTCAACACTAGGTTGGTGAGTTCACAGGTTTCAATGTTTGTAAAGTTTACTAGATAATACCATTTACAATTTATATCATAGGTAGCTAACCTAGTTCATGTTACTAAAGCGTTTCGGCACCGAAGCTGACTGTTTATGTTTGTATTGCCTCCCACCATGACTATCATAATCAATGGTGAATGTTTAGGTCAATGTTACACCCGTTCGACTACCTGTCGTGTTAGCGCGACTAACGCGGGTGGGGCTTGTCAATGCCCAGTAGTACTACTCAAGATTATCTCGCTATCCCATATATTAAACGGTTCGATAAGTAAGGACTTGCATGATATGTTTGCGCTTAGTACACAAGTGATATAAAAGAAATGTAAGATCTAAATGTTCGTACCCATGTTTTCTCCCCCAAGTTTAAACCATAAGAAAATGGGCTGTGAAACTCACCTTAGAGTATGTGCGAAAGAAAGCGAACTTAGAATGCTTGACGACTAACTGCCACCTATAAACACCGGTTTATAAGTGTGTGTTTGTGCAAGATGATAGGAACCCTTAGTATCCAAACAATACTATTGTTTAAGTGTTTAGAAAAGGTTTGCAAGTTTGACCAAGTTTGACTAAGTTTGACTAAGTTTGACTAAGTTTGACCCGACGACCCGTTGTTGACCCGTTTAGTGATTGAATGTTTGTTCAGTATACACTTCTATATTATACACAATGATCATGTTGTAGCACTTAGCAACAAATCCTATTTGTTCTAACAAGATAGCAAGTTTCCATAAATAACAGGTTTCTATAAATAGAAAGTTTCCAAAAATAGCAGGTTTCTATAATAAGAAAGTTTTCAAAAATAGCAGGTTTCTATAAATAGAGTTTCCAAACATAGCAGGTTTCTATAAATAGAAAGTTTCCAAAAATAGCAGGTTTGTTCGGGACTCATGTTTCTTGGAAACTATCATCATTGATATATTCATAGGATCACTCTAACATGTTCTAGTTCATCACATCACATAACAATTGTCTAGAACTTAAACATGCAAATCATAATTCAAGACAAAGTTGCTATCTTTAGTAACCTATGACTAGCATGCGTGATTTCAAACACCTAACACGTTACAACAAGTTATTGTGTCCTATCTAACATAGAGCTATCATCAAACCATATCATGCATGTCTAAATAGCAAGTTATAACCACTTTTAACAATTAAAGTTTCCTTATTTGAAAAGTTCACAAAACCGATCTAGGTATTCAAAATCTGATTTCATAAATCATGTAAACATGCATCAAGTAACACACAACCATCATCACATCATCCTAATCATGTTTAGCATGCAAGATAGAAATCATAAAAAATTTCCTCTTTTAGTAAATCGTCCATTACACGCTTTATTCACACAATTAACACGTCAAATCAATCCTAGATCTTTCAACTAATATAATTACAACTATATTAATCATAATCCACGTCTAGCATGCGATTCCTACACATCACATAATCAACAATATTCAATTTTCACATCGTATGCCAACTAGGGTTTCATATATGTTCATAAAATCATCAATACGATGCCACAATATCAAACAATTAACCAATTCATTATCATATTTCAAAATCATTAAGTTTGGATAATCTAGGGTTTCGATCTCAAAAATAAAATTGAAAAAGTGACGGAATCAAATGAAACGACTTACGTAGAGATGTTAGAAACGCCTAGACTAGCACGTATCTACTTCCGGATTCACGATCGGGGCTCGATTGATAGTCCTTTGTGTGGCTTGAAGGTTCGGTCGATCCAAGGGGAGTGGGAAGAAGTCGCGACGGCTATGGGGGGTGGGTAGGGTTTTTAATTTTTTTTTTTTTTGAAAGTTTTATCCTTATCTAGTCCTTAATGATAATTACAATCGGGCTTTGGGCTTAATTAAGGCCCATAAGTCTAATTAATTAAATGATAACTTAATTAATAATTAAACCTTTTAATTTTTATTTTTATAAAAACACTATCTTTTATAAAAATACTAACTACGCTTTACACACGATAAACACGTACGAAAACAATAACATTCACACAATTCACGTAATCCCATATAAATCATATAAAACGCATAATTTATATTATAAATTATTAAATATTCGTAATGTTAATTTCGATTAATCACCAACGTTCCGGGTTAGACTCGAGTGCGATCCGCTGTGTGTGAAATGACTGACATATTTAATTAACCTAATTAAATGCAGTGTACGCGTGACTAACTGAGATAACTGAGTTTGTAACAAATAATGTTTGAACAAACGAGGTTTGAGTTAACGGGGTTAACCTGAAATTGCCGGATGTCACATCATCCCCTTGTTGAAAGAATTTTCGTCCCGAAAATTAAACGAAGTCTGTAACGTCTGAAACAAAAGTTTAGGTTTGTCACACTTTGGGGAGAACATTCATTGGTCATACACATATGGGTGATCAACCCGTCATAATTACTACGTGAGTCACAAAGACAAACGCCATTAGAACTACCGTCGTAGTCCATTTCATAAACCGTCCGGCCCTAGAAACCGTCCGTCGTAACATAAATCCGTCCGGCAACCTTTGTCCGTCCATCTAAAACCCGTCCTACCGTCGTAGTCCGTTCATTCTCCTGTCTGCCCAAAGGCATCCGTTTCCCACGCGCTATTATGTATGCAACCGTTCTACATGTAATAAGGCATTTGCTTTGACTGTCCATGAATGCCTTTTATACGTCCTAGCTTATGAAGGAACGTTTTTGTCCCGGTTGCAAAATAGCCACGTGGTCGTCCGTCTACCGAAGTAGCCGTTAGCTTCGTTTCCGTCCATAACGTATACATACATTCATAACATGCAATATATATAATTATAAAGCAAGATTTCATTCATTTACGTTATGCCATTCTTTCATTCATTCTTTGTCAACATACGTTTCATACTTTGTTCATAATTCATTTTCATATATATATATATATATATATATATATATATATATATGTATACCACGTATGATCACATTGGCATTCATAGCATTTATTCACTTAGTGTATACACTTCAGCCTCAAAACATTTAAAATGATTTGCATATAACATAGAAGGGGGCACATAGAACTCACCTGATGAGCTAGTCTCATCCTGTCCTAACAGCGCTCCAATGAGTGCCACACACGATCTGGATTGGTTAATTACACATACATCAGACCTAATTTAAATTACGCACTTTTACTTCAGCTGAACTAGGCGAACTTAAGGCTAAGTTCGCTGCCTAAAGTCTAGGCGAATATATAGGCGAACTTGTCCTAAGTTCGCCTGACTTGACCAAGCGAACTTAATCAGGCGAACTTAATCAGGCGAACTTAATCAGGCGAACTTAATCAGGCGAACATAATCAGGCGAACTTAATCAGGCAAACATAATCAGGCGAACATAATCAGGCGAACTTAATCAGGCGAACATAATCAGGCGAACTTAATCAGGCGAACATAATCAGGCGAACTTAATAGGCGAACATGCTAAGTTCGCCTCTTGATGGCCATAACCTAACTTGCGAGGCGAACTTGATAAGTTCGCCTCAACCTTGCCAGGCGAACTTGATAAGTTCACCGGTCGAACAGTCTTCTTCCCCAACAAGTCCGAAATTAATGCATGCTAACCTAATCAGGCCAATCTTACAACTTTCTTTGTTCAAAACGTGCGGTTTTCATTCTAGATGCTAGTCCTAAGTTTATTTTCAAGTTTCATCCGTAAAAAGTTTATTTTCAAGTTTCATCCGTAAAAACGTCACCTATTTAGCTAAAACCCGAAAATCCCAAATTAAACAAAAACTTAGTTTAGGGTCTAATCGTTACCTGGATTGGGATTCTGATTCGGAGATTTTGCTCACGAGCTCAGCAGTAACGTGCTCCTTCAATTCTGGGTCGATCCATCAACTTTCTCTCTCTAGGCCCGAGCTCTCCTTTCTCTCTCTAAATTGCAAATGGTGGAAGTTTGAAAGTTTGAGGCTATCTTGACCCTTATATACCTGGGCTTCCCTCGGCCCGTTGGAGCCGAGCCCAAGCCCATCCATTTTCCTTTCATTTTTGATGATTAAATCTCAATCGCGTTATTATTTATTTATTTACTATTTTTTGGATGTTACATAAGTAGAAAAGTCTCAGACTTTATGGGGAACATGCGAGAAAAAGTTCAGACATCTGGGTGAAGATCAACATTTTTAAGCGGGATTTGTTTTAGGGGGATGTAATTTATCTATTTGCCCCTGATGATATATTTTATTTAAATGTTTATCAAATTTATATTATTATAATGTAAGAAATAACCAGGACCACATGTATTTTAATCATTTAAGATGAATGATTGTGGTAGAGTTTAAGGGTTTTCACAACAACTCAGGGTTTTCATTTGATACGTCCCCTATATATATATAGGGGACGTATCGGTTGTAAACTCTGAGTTGTTGTGAAAACCCTTAAACTCATTCTGGACCATATATTCTTTTTCTTGGTTTTTTGTTTAATTTTAATAAAGAGGGGCATTTAGGTCATTTGACTCCCTCTCTCTCTCAACCAACCTTTTTTTAATCAAATCCATCTCTCTCTCACTCTCTTTATTTTCAAAACCAAATCTACTCTCTTCTCTCTCTCTAAAACCAGATCTCACCAAATCCCTTTTTTCTCTCTCTAAAGTCCAGCCCTTCACTAGATCATCTTCATCTCCCTCTCTCTTAAAAAAACTGTCGTTGATTCTCCACATCTTCATCCATATCTGAAAATCGCACTAGGTAGAAGAAGACGAGAAAGATGGAGAAGAACCGCTAGTGAGAAGTTTGATGACGAGTTCATTCTGATGCAGATCTAAAAATCCACCAATTCTTCCTTCTTTTTCTAATTTAATCAATCTGAAAAAAAAATGCATTTCAGTTCAAGTTTTGCGATTCCAGAAAGCGGATACCTTCCTAGCGAGAAGTTTGAAGACGATTGAAGGATAAAACGAACAGGTAATTCATTTAACTTTTTGTTTGACTAGTTATGACCATCTTCAATTTTTGTTTTTGATTTGTTTTATGGGTCACTGAAGTTACAAGTCTAAATTATAACTTTTTTAAAAACCATGTACGTGTCACCAGGATAATCACCATATGTTATTTGATTTTTACAAGTTTAAATTATCTTCAATTTGCAGATGTATTAATGAAATGAATACGTTGAAATATATATGCTTTTGACGTAGCTATCTTTATTAATTAAATAGAGCAGAAACTACATTTACATGGATACAGTAAATCCAATATTGGTACACCTCTAATTTCATTTTATTTATCTAGAAAAAAATGTCACTTTATTTGTTCTTGTTTTAAATTCATGTTATGAACATTTACGGGTAAATATGAACTAGAGTTTAAAAAAAATCGAGTTTATACACATATTTACAGGTAGATATGAACACTTTATTTGTTATTATTATTATTATTATTTTAAATTTGGGTCAGGTTAGTCACTAATTATTTTGTGGTTTTATTACCAGGGCGTCATCTTCACTCCTACACTCGTCGGATCTGCACTCGGCGTCGGTAAATGAGGTTAGTCACTGATTATTTTGTGGTTTTATACATTTACACATGTGTATTTTCGATTTACAAATATGTATATTCGATTTACACATGTGTATGTTCGATTTACACAAGGTAAGTTACACATGTTTATATTCAATTTACACATATAGCTCATGTTGTCTTTGAGTTCTTGGCCACCGATACACTAAAGTTATACACTAAATCTAGATTCTTTTTTGAATTTCAGGTAGATCTACAAGGTTTGATATACAAGTAAGGGGTTGATACTGGGTAGTTTGATTTTACAATTGGTTTTGATTTTCAACACATGTATATTTTGATTTTACACGTGTATTGTGATTCTTTTTCATAAGTGTAAACTGAATTTACATATGTGTAAAGAGTTTTTACTCATGTGTATTTAATTTTACATATGTGTATTTGGTGTTCTTTTACACAGTGTAATTATGTATACATTTTTTTTTTCTGGTTTATAAAGTTATTTTGATATTTTGGATGTGAATTATTATTTATGATTTGTTTATATGGGTTTTTACCTCTATTTATTTGATAATTACACATGTGTTTTTTAATTTTATACAAGTATGTTCTTGTTGGATCTGGATAGATGACAAAATTATAGACTAAAAAAGTGTAAACTTATGATTTAATAAAAAGAAAACAAGGCCACTTATATTTTTTTTAATTGTTAAAACCATAAATTAGTAAAAAGAAATGTACTCCACGTGTATTCATTATTTTGTATAAAAGAAAAAAGTAGAATTACCTTTTTACCGATCTATTTAATCTAAGACACAAGTTTTTTTTATTAAATATATTAAAAATTTAGAATTAATTACAGCCACATATTAAAATAATAAGAAAAGAATGTGTGGCCAGAAATGAATTTTTGAGTTTTCACAACAACTCAGGGTTTACAACCGATACGTCCCCTATATATATATATATATATATATATATATATATATATATATATATATATATATATATATATATATATATAGGGTGAGGTTCAAATGCTAATCAATATTTATGTGATAACCATGATAACCACTCTCAAATATAGTGATACGTATATATAACAATTATCATTATCTTAATGTATGTAAACACTATGTGTCACGTATATGTAACATTATTTGGTACGTATACGTAAGACTCGTCATTTCCGTATTTACGTTCAAAATATATATTCAAGATACATATATACTATTTTAACAATTAAAAGAAAAGATAATTTCTAAATTATGTGATTGTTTTAAAGTGGTTAGCACGGTTATCACATAAAAAGTTGGTTAGTATTTGAACCCTTCCCTATATATATATATATATATATATATATATATATATATATATATATGTGTGTGTGTGTGTGTGTGTGTGTGTGTGTGTATAGGGTAAGGTTCAAATGCTAACCCCATTTTATATGCTAACCATGTAAACTAAATCTTAGCCATTGATCTTTTTTGATCAACTGTTGATATACTTTAGTGGCAAAATTGTAATTATTTAAATTCAAATTGATTTTTATTAATTGTAAAAGGGTACCATAGTAAATTACTTTGCAAATCGTTTAATTATTTTCCTAATATTACTCACTCTCTCTCTCCTATCTCTGTCTCTCTCTTTTATTAAAATCAATTAATTAGTTAAATTACACAATCTAACTTGAAAATTGATAATGCATCCATATTTCATTGATAAAAAAACATAAATTATTATAAAATTATTTTTGAATCAGTAACCTATTGATACGTATATGTGTAATCAAATATGAATAATGAATTGATACGTTAGACTTCATTGTACCAAATAAGCATGCACAACCTATTGATATGTATATGTACAATCAAATCTGAATCCCAACCATAAACACTGAATACTACTAAAAAAACAATAATTTAGTCTCTTTTACATATACATATCAAACACCAATCGTTCCTTGTTAGCCAAATAAATATACATAGACCTTATCAAATACAAAACCCTTAAAAAACTTAAAGAGCCTTACATTCTCCTTTTGCATATAAGTTTGGTGAGGCTTCTTCTCTGGTTGGATCCTCGGGAGCTTTTAAATTCCCCACAAGCTCAGAGCCCACATCATTTACACCAATATGTGAACCATCTACCTTGAAATTGAGGGGAAAAAAATCAAAATAAAAAAAATCACAATTATAGGCAAATAAAAACTACTGTTATTTCTTCCAAATTAAAAAGAACTCATAGTCATCAATTTGATACATACATGTATAAGGATATGTAACAAGAAGTATAACAATCATACACAAACAACCAAACTTAAAAATTGATGTAAATTACTGAGTTACATATACGTATCAGACCACAACTTGAAAAAAATATGTTGCATATACGTAACACATGTGTTACATATACGTACCACATGGTTTGCAACAAGTGCCAAACTGTTAACTCTCATTATTTGTTTATTTATAGATTCAAGAGGACTATCATCAGGCATTAACCCGATATTCTTGTCTTTCGGTGATAACAAGTTCTCGGAAAGCATCTATAAAAATAAAACAAACAAAGAGAAATAATGAAATCTGGAATCAATGTTTTACATTTGACTTTTGCAAATTGAATAAAAACTGTATGAACCTGGTGATTTAAATAAAAAATATATAAACTTGAAAATTTCCAATAAAGTATAAATCAAACAAACGAAGCCTTCACACTAGTCACCGAATCCACCACCGCAGTCTTCTCCAGCGTGATAAGCTCTTCGGGAGACGGACGATAGCGCTGAAGATCAACGTTCCCCGGACCCGGACGATGAGATGCGGTAAAGAGTGTCATCCTGCATGACAAAACCAGATCGTTTCCATACCATCTTCGTTGGTTTCCGGCCGTTTGAGAGTACTGTTCTAGTGAAGTAATTTTCCAACAAACTCCCAGCAAGAGCGTGGAGACGGTGGGATTCCAGCCATCGTTCATAGAGAGAAGTAGGGTTATTAGAAAATCTACGATTGTTAAGAGAGAAAGAAAAGGAATGAGTTTTAAATTAAAAAGGTTACAAAAATAGTGGGGTGGTCCATTTATTAGAATGCCCTTTTATTAAAATAAATAAAAAAGAATTAGAAAATTATGTGATTGGTTGGATAGTGGTTATCATGGTTATCACATAAATTAGTGGTTAGCATTTGAACTCAACCATATATATATATATATATATATATATATATATATATATACATATATATATATATATATAGTAGTGTTCAAATCAAAACCCACTCCCTATGAGAAAACCTTAAAACTCTAATCCAATGGTTAATTTTTATTCAAAGATCATACCGTGTGTCACTAAATTTGTTTTATATAAAAAGGGTAAAATGGTCATTTATTCACACAAGAAATTCATATTCAACAAGAAGGTGATATGTGTCACCTTCTTATCCACCTCACTTTTTTTTTTAATATAAAAAGATTCCCCACATGTTTTTAAAATATTTATAACTTTTTTATACTATGTTTTTTATAAAAATTATACCATTAAATAGATCACATTTTTATCTTTAATTTGGTTATAATATAATTTTTTTTTATAAACGTCAGTAGTTACATCAATGTAACGACACATTTTCTATGTAACAAATCGTTACATTGGTGTAAAACTTTAGTTACATTAGTTTAATACTATACTTACATTAGTGTCACGAAAAAACTAGTTATATTGGTTTAATACTCTAATTACAATGTAACATTTACACCACAAAAACTATGTAACAGATCGTTACATTGGTGTAATATTCTAGTTACATTGGTTGAATGTTGTACTCATAAACATAGCCAATGATACCGAATTATAACATTTTAGAACATTCAAGACGCAACGGAAGCATTCATCATTCAAGTACATAACAGCGGAAGTCTTAATATTTAAAACATAAACATTGTCTTAACATAGATTAAAATGGGATGTCAATCTCATGCCGGATAGCCATCACGCCTTCGCACGACCCTTACTCTTGTTACCTAAAATGTATACTAAAAGTCAGCTAACGCTGGTGAGTTCTAATTTGAAGCATTAGGTATAACGTTAGTCATTCATTCGTATCATTGGTTCATATATATACACACACTTACAACATTGTTTCAGTGAACATACATTAACTATACACGCAAGTAGGTGCATATGCATACATTGAACATTTATTGGTCATACACATAAGGGTGATCAACCCGTCATTGATTGCGTAAGTCACAAAGACGGACGCTCCGTCCTACCGTCGTAGGCCGTAATTCATACCGTGTCTACCGAAGTAGTCTGTCCTTCATTACCGTCCGACAACCTTTGGCCGTCCGTCTACGGTGTCTATCGTCGTAGTTCGTCCTTTCGCCCGTTTGCCCGAACTATTATTCATGCAACCGTTCTACTTATCATTGATAAGGCATTTGCTTCGACCGTCCATTGATTGCCTTTCATACGTCCTAGTTGATGAAGGAACGTATATGTCCTGGTTGCATGATAGTCACATGGCCGTGCGTCTACCGTAGTAGCCGTTAGCATCGAAGCGTCCATAACATTCACATATATTCATAACATGCAGTATATAGTATATATATAAAGCACGATTTCGTACTTTTGTGTTATATCATACGTTCATTCATAATTCATAACATACTTGCTATGTTTCTTTGTTCATAAGCATATATGTCATAAATATAACTATTATGCATTGACATATAACACATAACATAACATTCATTCATATCATGTATACACTTCAGCCCCAAAATCATTTAAAATCATTTGCACGTAATACGTAGGGGGCACATAGAACTCACCTGATGAGTGGTTTCTGGAGTACTCTTAGCAGGTCACTGAGTGTCACTAAGGTCACTCACATTCTGTATAATAAAGTCATATACATAAGGTAGTGCTCTTAAATGAAACTAGATATCACTATGCTTGAATCCAGTAGTTTCGGGGGTGAATTTTATCGAAACTATAGTAGTTTCGGGTCATGGGTTTATATCGAAACTATGGCAGTTTCGGTAAGTACTTATGTAAAATCTTAGTAGTTTCGGGTCAGGGGTTTATATCGAAACTATGGTAGTTTCGGTAAGTAACTTATGTAAAATCTTAGTAGTTTCGGGTCAGGGGTTTATATCGAAACTATGGTAGTTTCGGTAAGTAACTTATGTAAAATCTTAGTAGTTTTGGGTCATGGGTTTATATCAAAACTATGGTAGTTTCGATGGGTCTGCATATATCGAAACTAGTAGTTTCGATAAATCAGTCTTCTTCCCCGACCAGAAACCCTAGATCTGGCCAATTATTTCTAGTTGAACAAGCCTTGAACTTTTTACGTCCAAACGTTCCTTTTTCATTCATGAGCACAAATATGTGATTTGTTTCAAGTTTTATATGTAAAAAGTCATGTCTTTATGCGACTTAAACCCGAAACCCCAACCTGTGTAAAAACTCATATCTAGAGGTGATGCTTACCTCTTGGAGTCCGGTTTCCGTTGCTATGTGTTGTTGTGATGTAAACAAACGATTCTCGAGACCTTGAGCTTCTTTCCCTGCTTTCTCTCTCTGGAGTCGGTCTCTCTCTCTCTCTCTCACTCTAGAAACTTGCGCAAAGTAAGGAAGTGAGGGGAAAAGGTTGATGGCTGTTGATTAGTAAGGGTTTTACCTTTTTATCTCGGGCCTATGGGCCGACTCTTGGCCAAGCTTGTTCTCCTTTTATTTCTTTCTATTATTTTGGGATGTTACAAAACATCAAAGTAGGAATGGCTCCTTGCATTCCTCGGGGCATTTCCCTACGGGCAACACAGGAATGGCATTGAATTCGAAGTTAATAAATATACTTATGATGTATAAAAATCTACAAAATTGAATATATTACCTATGTTTGCTCATTGGTGAGAGCTGATTTATTATGAGCAGGCATGATTGTTCCACAAATTCATATCACCATGACAAATTTTGGTCTGCAAATAAGTGCTTAACCTGTTTTTATCAACTGATTATTCAGGGAATTAAAGAATGTTTTAAGAATTCAATCTCATTCCTATGTTTTAAGCCCCAATTGAAAACCCTAACAAAACCACAAAAAAACGCCACAAATCAAAATTATATAAGCCCTAATTTAAAACCCTAACAAAAAATTATATAAGGCCCAATAATATAAGCATTCAATTGAAAACTACAAAAAGACACAAAAAAACGCGAGTCTACGGTTTATGGAATCAGTAGAAGATAATCTGAAAACAAAATCACACAAATCGAGTGCTATTTAGAGGATTTTTACCTGCAATTGATTGCAATTTTTGTACTTTCTGATGTTTCAAGTTCCACAATCGAACATGTTAGAAATATGAACCAGAGCTCCAATGGAGAAATCTCTTCTCAGTTGGTAGCGGCTTCCAATGAGTAACGCTAGAACCAACCAAATCAGCGGCGCTAGCAATTGTTAGAGCGCAAGTGGAACGGGCGACTGGAACGGTCATTCGAATGGAGATGTGCACGAAAAAGGAATGTGGATGTGCAAGAATGGGTGATAAATATCCTATGGTAGAAAGGGAATGGGGATGTGCAAGAAAATGAATTAGGGTTTACGATTGAAGAAGAAAACGAACTAGATGATGATGTTAAGAGAGAGAAAATTATTTGACTTAAATATATTAAAAAATAGCAGAATAAAAAAAGTAAAAAGACCCATCTACCTTCAAATCAATCCTCACCACTCATTTTATCCAGATTAAATCTGGACCACTCATTTCATCTTACACCAATAAAGCAACAAATCATATTGAGTTTTAAGGTTTTCTAATGGGGAGTGGGTTTTGATTTGAACACAACCTATATATATATATAGGGTGAGGTTCAAATGCTAACCAATATTTATGTGATAACTATGATAACCATTCTCAAACATAGTGTTACGTATACGTACCAAATAATGTTACACATACGTAAACACTATGTGTCACGTATATGTAACATTATTTGGTACGTATATGTAAGACTCATCATTTCCGTATTTATGTTCGAGATATATGTTCACGATACTTAAATACTCTTTTAAGAATTAAAAGAAAAAATAATTTATAAATTATATGTTTGTTTGATAGTGGTTAGCACGGTTATCATATAAAAAGTTGGTTAGTATTTGAACCCTTATATATATATATATATATATATATATATATATATATATATATATATATATATATATATATATATATATATATATATATATATAGAGGCATGTTCTTTTGAGAACTAAACATATGTTGAGAACCGAAAGAACCGCACAAAACGTGTACATATCGCTTTAGTGAAAAAAGTAAAATTCAACAACATTGTTTTATTTATCTCTTCTCACTCTTAGTTTGAGTTTATCTTCTCTCTCCTGAATTTTTTTAAGAAAAGTATAAAAATATGCATATATGCATTCATTTGTGCATATATTGTGAGTGCATATATGCATTTAAAAAAACGACTATAAATTCGAGATCTTTTAAAACCAAACCTTAATCATATTGAAATGTACATAAATTCTAGTCAATTTATATTATAAATAGTGCAAGAGTTAATGTGGTTCTCACAGTTCTTAACATATTGTTGGTTCTCAAAAGAACATACCCCTATATATATATATATATATATATATATATATATATAACTTGTTTATGAAAAATCACAACGAACTTTTCAATTAGTTTTTTTATTTTTGAACAGCTAATTTTTTCACACATAAATACTACCAAACCTTGTCTTTGTAAAGATTTGAATTCACACAACTTTTATGGAGAGACAAGCATCATACCATTAGACCACTTAGATCATGGGTAACTTTTCAATTAGTTAGACGATTATTGTAATTATAATTTAATTATTCATTTCTATATTAAAACATCACAACGAACTTTTCAATTAGTTAGGCAATTATTTTAATTATAATTTAATTATTCATTTCTATTGAAACTTAGAGCATATGGCAATTGTGGTTTGTGGAGTCGCCTATGGCAGACGTGACACCTTGTGGAAGAGTCTGGTTACGGACATCGCAGGTTTTCAAGAGAAAAGTTTGTGGCCACAGACGAAAGGAGATGTTTTATGAGACGGAGAAGAGAAGAGGCCTCACGAAAGAGAGCAGTCTGCGAGGTTGGCCGAGGTAAAAATAATAGAATAGTATACTCTTAAATTACAAGGTGTGTGAAACACATAAAACATCCTCGCATGCAAACCCTCAAAAACCATATTTCTGATACCACAAGTCACTAGGTGTTTGTGTATGCCTTTTAATTTTCTTAGTTGTAAAAGTGACTACAATAATAATATATCTGAATGTTGTAAATTATAATGGAGGGAACCCTCAATATATTGGAAAGAAACTACAAACCCTAGAAACCTGACTGGGTCTTTGGGCTTATTACAAAAAAACCTTAATAATATAAACACTCATCCTCAATGTGGAGCGTAAATGTTAATCATGACCAACTTGTTACGAATAAAACTTAAAAACATAATCGAAAAACTAAACTGGAATACGAGCAGGACAATAGGATTCTTCTAAGAACAAGAGAGTAGGAACATGATTCGAGTAGGAACATGATTCTTGTAAGAACAAGATAGCAGGACAGTAGGAACAAGATTTTTGAATGAACAAGAATATGCATGACAGCAGAAACATTAGGGAACATGATCAACATCAAGAAATAGATTTCTTGGTTTTCAACCAAGAACAGGGACTAGAATAGGAACAGGTGAGCCCTAAACGGTGAACATCGGTTTCTTGAAGAAGAAATGGTAAGCCATGATCGATGAACGATGGCTTCTGGGACAGGAACATGTAACCCATGATAGGAATCTCGAACATCGGCTTCAGGTACAGGAATAGGATCTGGAACGGGAACACGGTGGCAGCAGTGGTCAACACACATTGAACCGAACATCGACGTGGTAACTGGTGTGGTACTTAGAACAGGTGACAGGAATAGTCACAGACACAACTCTCGAACAGAAAACGGGCGGTTCTGGTGATCGGCGACCAACAGACGGTGGTTAATGGCGATTTACTTGGACTCGGCAATTTATGAACAGTAACTTCCAATTAACAGTGCTTTCCTGCATGAAGAATACCGTGTGAACAGTGCTTCCAGTGAACAGTGATCCGAGTGTGAACGGTAATCACGTGTGAACAGTACCTCGTGAAACATGAACAGATTCACATGATGGTTGGTTAGGGTTTGTGTCGTACCGGGACAAAAAGCAAAAAGAACAAAGAAAAAGAATTAGGAACTGAAACTTGGAACCGGATTAGGGACAAGGCGGCGACGGCGGCTCGCCAACCTGTCTAGGGTTTGTATCAGATCTTTAGAGTCTTAGCTCTGATATCATGTAAAACAGACTGGAATAATAATAATATATTTGAATGTTGTAAATTACAATAAAGAGGTACCCTATTTAAAAACCCTCTAAACCTGATTGGGCAAAGCCCTAATAATATAAAATATTAAATAATATAATTAGCATTAGTTAACAAAAATGTTTAATATGAAATTATAAATTAAAAAGTATTTTTTTTTCACTTGATAAAGCTTATAGTCAATTTGTAAATTTTACATAGAGTTTCCGACCTTGGCACTCAACCTAAACAGGATACAAATATTTATATAGGGGAAGCTTCTGTTAAAAAATGAATTTTCGTTAAGAAACCTAAGAAACTGGGTCAAACGAACTCCGATTGAACTAATTCGAGTGACGTTGGAACCGGTTCGTTGAAATAAAGCCTAGATCTAAACCCTAAACCTTAAAGCTAAACCCTTAAAGCTAAACGTTAAAGCTAAACCGTAAAAGCTAAACCCAAAAACCTAACCACCCCACCCCCACCCCCACCTCCAAAAAACCTAAACCTACCCACCTCACTCCCCAAAAAACCTAAATCCCCCCATCCCCACCCCCAAAAAACCTAAACCCCACCCTCAATCCCCCAAAAACCTAACCCCCCCCACCAAAAAAAACCTCGACAAGCCGGTTTCAACGCCGCTGGAATGAGCTCAATCGGAGTTTGTTTGACCTGATTTCGGTTAAAAAAGAAATTATTTCTTAGGTTTTTAGCGAAAATTCACTTATTATTTGAACATTCCCCCTATTTACATAAATACATAATCAAAAGCATAAAAGTCTTAAAAACAGATTTAAATAATTAGATGAGCGCCAAAGAGGTTGAGGTAAGGCCCGAAGTCCCAAAGGACCCGGGTTCGATCCCTGCCACCACCATTAATTTCCGCGGCATCGAAAATGAGGCCTAGCTCTTATGCTGATGCACCAGGGTTTTACCCACGCCGATCCAGGGTTCGAGCCTCGGCTCTCCCTCAAGCCCGGAAGGGGCCGTATTGGGTGAGGTGTTTCCTTGAAAACTCTCCAACTCTGACGCCAAGTGGGCCCGGTTAAGATAACATATTGGCCGGAGTTGGACGAGTCTCTCCCATGTGACGGGAGGGTGCGACGTCACAACATTCAATGTTCGCCTTTAAAAAAAAGATAATTAGATGAGCATTTTTGGACGATAAAAGATTGTAACTCGATGTTTTTAGAGGCTTGTTACATCATTTAGTACCTCAAGTAAACATCTAATCAACATGACGAAAACAAAGCCAAAGATGTACACAAAAACAACAAATGATTCAGTGCCAAAACCCTCTAACCATGCGAACAAATCGATTCGATGACAGGTTCCTAAGGATCTTCCTCGCATCCAGCACTTGATCATCGGCTAACTTTTCAATGTTTTTCAAGTACCCGGAACTCAATATTTTCTTTCTCCCGCTGTTACATCCTGATAACGACATGATTATAGGAAGCAGAAGCTTTCGCGTATTTGAAGACCCTTCTTGATCAATTGATTGCATAATCAAGCTCACATTTTGATCATTTTCCACCAATCTTTTTCGGTTCTTAGGGATTGAAACCAAATTTGACAACGTCTCGGATGCCAAATCTCTAACCTCAATAGGCTTCGCAGCGATGAATTTGATGATTACTTGTATGAACCCAGCCTCTCCCATCGCTTTCTTAAAATCATCCGATATCCCACTTAACCAAAACGCAGCTTTTAGAGCCGATTCTTGAACAACCGAGATGTCACCATCTTGAAGAAAATGTAGTATGTGATCCATGAAACCATAACTCATTAAGCTATTCAATCTTGTCAAATCTGAACACAAACTCATGATCACCCTTATAGATGCATCTCTACTTTTGGACGAAAACGACGACTTGGGATCCAAAACATGGACCAAAACACGAATCCCCCCTTCGTTACAGATTGATTCGGCCACTACCTGATCCCCAAACGCGATAGCTTGGAGAAACTCCATGGAGCTGATTTGGGAAACTTCGTTTCTCGACTTGACGAGATTAACAAAGATGAGAAGCGCGCCTTCTTCGACTACAAACCGTTTGATCTCCTCTACACCAACAAGATTTTTCAACACCCCACAAGCTAAACCAACCAAGTCACCACCAGTTTCACACTCACTAGCAGATATTCTCAACAATGACGTCACCCCACCATGAGCTGAGACTGACCAAACATTTTCAGATTCAGCTGTGCATTTAATCAAACACCTTGTAGACAAGTTCTTACTCAAATCACTCCCACACTCCAAAACTCGAATTAACGGCGCAACAACTCCAATTGAAACTAAAACACCCTTATATGAATCAAACCCGCAAATCATATCCAATGACTTCAACGCTTCCTCCTGAATTCCCAATTCTTTTGAACTCAAAAACTCCATCAAAACCTGAACAAACCCTTCAATCTCCATGGCTATCTTCAAACACAGATCGTCTTCTTGAATCACTGAATTGAAGCAAATTAAAGCCTGCTTCTTCATCTCATTGCTCCCAATTTTGAGCCTTGAAAACAAATCATTGATGTAAAATTTGATGTCGTCTTTTGAAGATGTGGGACCGGGTTTTGAAACCACAATGGCGTAATCTTGATTTGGGGAAAAACAAACGGAGGAAGATAATTGGGATAAAGAGTTTATGTGGGTGTTGAATTTCTCACAGATTATATCAAGATCACTCTGCATCAGAAGCTTCCCGGTGTAGGAAAGATCGATGCATTTGTGGGCCAGTTGTGTGGTGAATTCGGTTGTTTCTTCGATGGCTTGAATCACGCCGGAGTAAGGTGAGGTTTGAATTTCCGGCGGGAGAAGGGCGAGAATCTCATTTAGCTTGTTTCTTATCAAGTTCCATTTGGATGAGAAGACTGAGATGGAGTGAGAGAGAGTGATTAAGGAGGAGATTTGGTCGGTGGGTTCCCGGAATCTTGAATTTCCGGCGTGTTCTTCCACCATTTTGGTGCTTTACATATTCCGGTAAGGTTTCCCGGCCACTTGTTGGGAAGATTCGGACGTGAAGTAATGTCGCATTAATGGTGTTGTCTGTTGTGTTTGTTACCTACAAATGTGGTGGCCGGTAATTTACCAAACTATCCTAGAGGACTGTTGGCGAGCGTGCGCCTCTTAAAAACGAGTCATGTTCACCGGTCGGCGGATTTACATGACATGAACCTAGAAATTTTATATTAACTAGAAATTGTACCTCGCGCTTCACGACGGAAAGCGTAACTTAAACAGTTGAGTCGCTGACATTAACGTTACTAAGAATAAAAAGAAATGTGGTTAAAGTTTTTTTGCTCCGCACCCCGCGGCGGAAGGCGGACTTAAAACGATTGAGGCGGTCATATTGACGTGGCTAATCACAAAAAGAAATGTATGAAATTACGGCGACTCGGTTGTGGAGGTCAAAACATACATAAAAGACAGTTAGATAATTATACTGATGTTTTTCAATTGGTCTCGGTCTCATTCTTCGCGGTTGTCAGACGATATAACCCACGATACCTAAAAAATACTTTATTTTGAATATGACTCCGTTTTTAGCAACATTTACATTGGGACATCATCAACAAAAAATAATAATAAACAAACAAACGCGAAAGTTATTGAGGAAATATAAAATTATATATATTAAAGGGGTAAACTCAAAACTCAAAAAACTTGACGTGATTAAAGTTAAAGTTTATAAAATGAAAGGGTGAGTTTTGTCATTTGAGTAAAGTATGGGGGAGAAGTCGTCGGTGGCACAAAGCCACTGACACTTCTAATTGAGTAATAGTATAATTCGAACATATATGAATCCGAATATCATATCAGACAAATAAACCTGAAAACAACACGTGTGTTCATGAGTTAATACATTTAACCAAAAAAGTTATTATTTTTTGCATATTGGTATTTTAAAATTACAAATTTATATAATTTTTTATTTTTTAATCAATTAAGTTTAAATTACGTCAATTTGTATTTAAACTTTTAATTTTGATATAAGAGGTACATAAATAGTTTAATTTACTACATAAAACACATTTTAAATATATAAACTGTTAACTCGTGAGATTAACACAAGCACGACCCATTTAACTAAACATGTATGAAGGTGGACCAACACCCGTTTAGTCTAGATCTAAACTCGCAAATTTTTCGTTATGTTCATGTTAGTGTTTGGAATTTATAAATGATGTGGTTTTAAGGTTAAGGGGTATTTTCGGAATTTCACCGTCAGCTTGAGGTTAAGGGGCTACTTTTGGAATTTCACAAGTAAGATAGATTGTGAAAATGGTGTGGTTTTGGGTTTGTTGCGAGTTAGAAAGAAGACAAAGGTGGAATCTTGATATGAAGAAAGTGGCAAACTGGCAATGCAATTGGCAAGTCACTACTTCCAGATCTAAACTCATCAAATCCAGAGTGAAAAAAGTACAGATAGTTCATGATTTATATTTAGGGACTTGTACTTTACTTTACTTTAATGTGGTCTTGAAAAACACAAATAAAATGTATAAATTATATTCAAAATTCTAATGTTTTAAAACTTCAAGTCAAAATATTATAAGGCTATATATAATTGTTTTATTAAAAATTGAAATTTTTTTTGTCATGTTAGTAGAAGATAATTATATTCGGAATCATTAAGGTGTGTAATGGTTTTATTATCTACGTATATATACATATACAAACACACACATAAACTTGCCCCATTTGCCCGTGATTTCAATCTCACATCCTCATTCACGCCCCCAATAATACCTAGGGGCGGTGTTCCATGCCCATAATTTCTATCACGCCCATAACACGTAGCCTAAAGAAATACAATTTTCATATTGTTTTGTCATACACGAATTTATTTTGCGTGAAGTTATTTGGAGAAGACGAAGTTATTTTACGTACTTTTAAATCACTTTTTCAATACTTTTTACTATTGTATTTAACTTTTATAGTCTTTATTTTTTTCTTATATTTAACTTTTAAAATTAATTACACAGATAGTTCATGTGTTTTTGTGGAAAATAACAGTTATTAATAATAAGGGTTTCAAGTTGTAAGTATGGGCATTATGTTTTTTATTTGTAACAAGTTTAGGTATTAACACTAACTTCCGTTAGTATTTCTATTAAACTCAAGGGTATTTAAGTCTTTTCACAACAAAAGGACTGATTAGGTAATTAAATAGTTTGGTGAGTAACCATTTTACAACCAAAATTACCCACAAAGACCATTACTAATACTATTATTATTAACACTAACTTCCGTTAATTTTTCTGTTAAACTCAAGGGTATTTAAATCTTTTCACAACAAAAAGATTGATTAGGTAATTAAATAGTTTGGTGAGTGACCATTTTACAACCAAAATTACCCACATTCACCATTACTAATACTATTATTATGAATAGTTAAGCTAGCACACTACTGAACCAAGTAGCCTGCTGAATATTTTTCTTTTATTTTTCCCTTTATATTTTATATAATTTATGCTTTTAACATGTTTTAATTATGTACTAATTTCGTTATTCTATAGTTACTTTCGTTCGTTTACTTTTTTTTAAACGGATTGAATGGCTGCTTTTATTTTTATTTTCTCAACGTTCCGATATATTTTTTTTAAACGGAGTTGTATTCAAAATCGAGTATTTTTTTTGTATCGTAGCCTGTAGCAATTGTCGTTACTGTTATAGTACCTTGACGACCCGAACCTATTATAAGAGAACATTATCGGTATTCACTTTTATGGTTTTCGACGGCCCGAACCGATAACGACCAAACTCCTGTCGCAGGGTTTTGACGAAAAACAACCAGACTTCCGCGCTGATGCGCGAGTGTTCGTTTATACAAGTTTATTCAACTCTTTTTTTTGTTCTACGCAGATACATCCCGTCGTGAAGCGCGGAGAAACCAACTAGTTTGTGTAACTAACCATTTAATCCAGCCCCACCCACCCCCAATCGTCTCCTTTATCTGCCACTTTCACTACCACCGATCTCGTCTTTCCGACCATCCAAATTCCGACGACATGAATGGACTCCGGCAAAAGTTAAAGAACTCTCGAAAACCTTGTAACCCATCCCCACCTCACGAGCAATGCTCCGCTACCTCATAATGGTGATATGAAGTCGCGACAGTCCCTGCTCGACTTTCCGGTGACAAGCTTCCTCTTTCCGGCAGACTTGATACACAGCGCAAAACTCAAGGCCTAACATACCAAAGCCCATCTCCGCCATGACCCAATCTTGTCACCATGTCTAGACCATTATAGTCGACGCCATAGTGCACCACAAAAAATTCCGGCAACCAGATCCAACAGAGATTTGGTGGAGACTTGTGAAGCGATGGTCGTCGTCAGAGCGGGATGGTGTTGGCAATGTGGAAAAACATAATAACCATACTTGTAACTTGAAACCTTAGTACCGATATATGTTACTTTTCACAAATCACAGGGACTATCTGTGTAATTAACTCTAATTTTTATGTATATATTTGTGTAAAATTTGCGTCAAGTATTTATATTTATGTTTTTATTCAACCTATATATGTGTTTATGTATAGGGAATTGATCATTTAAAACTCCTAAATATTTTAAAAACTCGCAAGAACTCGTCAAAAAATCAATTAAAACCATTTTTTTTGTTTTTATTATCTTTATTATTATAATACAACATAAAAAAATGACTTTATATATGTAAATTTACATGTATTCATATATTAAAAAAAATCTACACATGTGTATAAATTTTTTTTTAAATAATTTAGAGAGAAGAGATGAAATAAATGGAGAGATAAATAATTTTTTATGTTATATTTTAATAATAAAGGTAGTGAAAAAAAAAGTTTTAATTGGTTTTTTGACGAGTTTCGAGAGTTTTCAAATATTTATAAGTTCTCATTAAATCCTAACCCTGTATGTATATTCGTATGTATGTATTTAGATACTAACAAAAAATATAAAAACGATAATAGATGGAAAATTTTAAATAAATAAAAATATAAAAAGCTTCTCGATTTGATTGATTACCTTGTTAACTGAAGACGAGATAAATAAAGAAATCCATGAGATATATTTAGAATTCTCCTAAATTATTTTTTTCATTTATGAAAAGTATATGTTGAACTTTTTAACATTTTTTATAACTTTATAACGAAAAGATCAACTTTTCTTAGGATAGGATGAGAATCTTGTAATACTTTGTGAACATGAGGTTTCTTTGAGAGTAAAGTTGACTTCTAAGATTTTAAAAAAGGACGAAGGAAATATATATATGAAAGTTAATATGTCTATAAAGACTTGAAAGTGACGGCCACATTAATTATTTATATATATATATATATATATATATATATTTTAAAGACGAATTTCTTTAATCCTGTCACTAATGAGACTTGAACTCGTGACCTCCAAACCCCTTAAGTGTTCCTAAAGATTTTGTATCTACCATTTTTATACAATGTCGGTTTCTACAGTATTTTTATCATTTTTTATTAATAAATATTTTATGTATCTACCGTAATAAAACAATATTTTTTTGTGTCAAGTGGCAGCACCATATTCACTCTCACTAATTTTTTTCTAATTTTTTTTGCTGCCCATCGTCTTTTTACCCATTTTCACAATCGCGCGGGTCTTTACCCAACCCAATTCACATACTCGGATCTAATATATGCCTACATTCCCGTTCCTTCATTGAATCGTAACCCTAATTCTTACTTGCCCCAACTTCACCTGCAACCTTCATTCTTTGCCTTCCGGATTCATCCCTGGTCTCGCCAGTCTTTGTCTTCAACCTGGTCTCCTTCTCCCTGGTCTCGCCGGTCTTTGTCTTCAACCTTCGTTCTTTAGCCTCCGGATTCATCTACCTGCTCATCCAATAGGTATGTTTTATCAAATCTTTTTTTTGCCCTAAATCGATTATTTTTTATTTTTTTCGTCGATTATTTTTATTTGATTTTGGCCTAAATCGACTTTCTGTTTGTATACGTTTCGTCGCCGGTTTCTGTTCGTTGAGTACTTATTCAACACCAACCAATCTCTTCCATCGATCGCATAAGGTTTGTGATATCAAAACTTAATCATCTCTCATTCCTCTAAATCGCTAATCTTAAACAATTTGGTCTATTTGTTTTGATTTTCAACTGTTTAGGGTTTTATAGAAATTTATAAGAGAAGTACTTTTTTAGTTGGAAGTTTGATAGAAATTTATTCAAATCACGGGGTGAGTGGATGCAGGATGTTAAATTGTTAATAACTTAGTGAAGAGAATCATGTAGGACCTGAAATGTTAGAGAAGATGCTTTAAATTTATGACAATTATTGTTTATGCATAAATTTGTTAAAGAACAACATTTACTACACTAAAACTATATCTGAATAGTCACATCTTATGTTTCTAAGACATCAATGTATTGAAATTGGATTGTATATATTAGTTTCAGAGTAGCTTTATGTATTTTCTTAACATTGACCCTACTAAAACTTGATTTTCCATAACAATTTCTTGATTATTGGGAGATTGGATATCTGTTTTCTATCTACAATAAGAAAATTATAGATATTATATGAATTTTGGATCTATTTTGTAGGTGGATTATGGTTTCCTTTTGGACCTCGTGTGGTTTCACTTGTAAGAAGTCGATTCTTCCAGAAACATCCAACTTCACTCAAAAACCACTCCAAAGTTTCTACTTCATGTTCGTTAAACGAGAGTAGCGCAAAAGTGATTTATAGTGTAGCTCTTGCAATGGGTCATAACAAGGTAATCAATTTACATTCTATTTGCAACGGGTCATAACAAAGTTTCTACTAGCATTTATATCTTAAAGAATTCTTTTTTACGCGTTCACAAACAATAAAAGTATCCATTTTTCAGTTTACTACAATCAACAAGTTCTTTTTGTTTTGTATAGAAAATGTGACTTGGTCAAGTTTTACAATTTACATGATGTTGGTAACAGGAGGCTCATCTAGAATGCAGTTCAAGGGTTCCTGCAATTGTGAGTGCTCTTGAAAAGATGGAGCTCACTCCAAAGGTAATGTACAAGAATCATTTCCTTTTTCACTTTGTTTATTTCCAAAATGAAATTTCAGTTTTAGTGATACGCGATTTATATGCTTGCAGATTCGAGGATCTGAGATCATTCAACTTCAAGATTTTAGAACTGCTACAGTTGAAGATATTGCAAGTGTGCATTCCAGATCTTATGTTTTTGGCCTTGAGAAGGTATAATACATGTTTTCTTGAAATGAATAAAAAGCACACAAGGAAAGGATTTGTGAATGCTAAACACCAAAAAAACATATATACTGTTTATTAGAGGTGGCAATTTTTATTTTTTTTACTCAAACTCGGGTCGATTTGTGTTGTATATATCCCCATTGGGAGTCAAATGGGTAAAAGTTGTAAAACTTAGCTAAAAAGGAAATGGGTTGACCGGGTCAAACGGCCCAAAAGTCGCCCAAATTGCTCTCAAATGCCACAAATAGCCTAAATTGCTTTATTAAAAAAATGTGATTATTATCTTAACCTTATTCTTTTTATAATCTTATTTACTATTTTAATTTTTTTCCCCAGATTTCAAAAAAGGGGAAATGATAATTAAAGAAAGTAAAAAAAATTGTTGACGGGTCGCCCCAATCCGATCTGACTCATTTGGACCAGTATTAGAAAGTAATCTGGTTTGACCACCCCAACTGTTTATATCTGCTTGGTCTCAAACTACACATATTGTAAATACTCTTATTTGGATATCTGTTATTCTCAAGTTACACATATTGTTTCTTGTAAACCTATTTATAATGGAGCAGGCTTCATAACAAGGTTTTATACACATTGATGGCTCTGGACCCACATACGCCACTGCCACAGTAAGAGCATTCCATTAAAAGGGCCTCCTTAAACTACTGATTCCCCATTCTCAACCGTTGATTATTAATTGTTATAATACCATAAGCAATGCAGGCATTTGAGGAGTCACTGATTGCTGCGGTAGTATGTGTTAGTGGGTCGAAGCAGACCTGTTTGACCTGTTCTGTTTTTAGCTAAAAAATATTATTTAGCCTGTTTGAGATTAAAAAATAACCCAAAATCAGCCTGTTTTGTAAATGGGTCTGAATAACCACTATTATTTGTTACTGAAAAAATTTCTTATTTGATGAAATTATAGGTGGCAGCATAAAAATCAGTCAGACCCCCCTAATTGGTTTCACCTTAATACGGCCTCCAGTAGGCCTGTAAACGAACCGAACGAACACGAACATCGGTGTGTTCGTGTTCGTTTATTTAATTTTAACCGAACACGAACACTTAATCGAACACATTTTTTTGTTCATGTTCGTTCATTAAGAAAATGGAAATGTTCGTGTTCGTTCATGTTCGTTCGTTAAAAAGCTAAACGAACGTAAACGAACACAAATGAACAAACATAAAACGAACATTAATGAACGCATATGAACAAGTCTAATACTTAATAATTCATCCAAAAAAAACATGTAAATTAGTGGTTCAAATGTATATGATATATCCAAAAATCAATCTTGATTCTACAAAAAAAAAATCCATAACAATTCATCAAAAAAGCATCCATCCACCATTCATGTTTCATCTAAAAATCCATCATCTATTCATCCACACTTAAACCTGTAATAAAAATTAAATAAAATACATAAGCTCAAATTATAGGTTCAAATTTACATACTAAATCAATAATTCAAAATACTTCACCCAATTCATATATTTCATTCATATATTCATCCACACGAACATTAATAAACGAACATAAATGAACATATATGAACGAACATAAACGAACGTTCACGAACATAAATGAACGAACACGACATGTGTTCATGTTCGTTCGTTTAATTAAACGAACAAAAAAATTTGTTCGTGTTCGTTCGTTTATTAAATGAACGAACATAAACGAACTTCCCGCCGAACAAGTTCATGAACAGTTCATGAACGTTCGGTTCATTTACAGGCCTAGCCTCCAGGACACCACGCGGTTCCTAAGGGTCCCATGGGATTTTGTGTGTTTGGTAACTAGCTATTGCAGCCAGATATGCTCACGGGTCCATGGGCTAAAACGTGTTTTCATCATTGATTTTGATGTCCATCATGGGAACGGGACGAATGATGCATTTTATGATGATCCAGACATTCATTTATTTATTTTTTAAGTGTAATTTAACGAATTACTTTGATTTTGTCTCTATCAGGCAAAAATAAATACAAAAAAATCGTTAAAAACAAAAAGTGAAAAATGGATTGAAAGGCACATCAAGTGAACTTTAAAAGCATACAACCTCTTAAATCATTTTATTAAAATAAATGTCCAAGCACTTCTATGTATACAACATTATCTAGAGTTACAAGTTGAGACAGATTAAAACTATTAATATTAGATAAAAATGATAAAATTACCGGTAGAATATCAAATGTTGTAAGAAGTGTTTGGACATTTATGAATTTTAATAATTTACATTTGTTAGCAATATTATTATTGGTTTTATTAAGTTATTTTCTTAGGTATATGTAATTAAAAGCATAATCTATATTTCATTATTTGTATTGAACCCGTGTAGTACACGGGTCTCTAACCTAGTATATAATAAATAACATTAAAACGAAAGGAACAAAACCAAAGCAGCCGGGTTTTGTTGTTTAGGTTTTCTCACACCTTACAAGTTTTACAAGTATTTGTAATGAATTCTTGAAGAGTTGCATTGAAGGATACTTAACAAATAATATATCGTCATGGAAAAAAACATTTTTTTTTACTCTTCCCCATCACATGTTTATATATATATATTTTTGTTTATTAAATTTAAATAATATTATTGGATGTTTATGACTAAATAAATAGTTATTTTAGAAATTGAATAATTAAGATAACGGGGTAATAATGTTAATATGTTTGTGTAAATAAATAACTATAAATATTAACAAAATAAAATAAAAAATAATAAAGGAAATATATTTTTATAAAACAAATACTCTTTTATAAAAGGCACTATGAAAATATGTAAAAAGAAAATTCTTAGGTCCCATTTTAAGCATAACATATAATTCTAGGATATAAGAAAATGGAATGTATTTTTCAGATATTTTTTTAGATTTCGAGATCCAAAAATAAATTTTGAATGGTTTGAATCTGAAACGCTTGAGTACCCTTTTTATTTTATTGAAAAGGTTGATCAATTTGTTTAGGTTGTTTGTTCCTGAAATATAAAACGTTTTCTCTGTTCCTGAATAGCTTCCGCTTCCTCGGTGAGTATCTTGGTAGAAGATATTATTTCTTGAAACTGTGGTTTATTGGTTTTTAAGTAAGTACATAACTCAACCAAAAATTTCCTTACATGTCCAATTTCTAATGAATCGAGATAACTGTTTGTTTCGGTATAAATAGTAAGTATTTGTTCTTATACCGCCAGAGGGGCGGATTGAGATTGTTTGAGCAATTCACGTAATCGTTGACCTTTGCTAACTGATTCTGAGTAGCTTTATCGAGATCAGAAGCAAATTGTGCAAAAGCTTCTAATTCTACGAACTGTGCCAATTCCAATTTTAATTTACCGGCTACTTATTTCATAGCTTTAATATGTAAAAAAGAAAAATTGTTTAAGTAGTAATAAAGTTGAAGGAATTGAATACTCGAACTAAAAGGTTGAACACTACACTAATAGTATTTTCATAATTCAAAAAATTTATTTAATGAATTAGTTGAATTACAAAAGATTTGTTTTTAACGAACCCAAGCCATCGAAAATAGTTTGTTTGTGTTTTCTTTTTTACTTATCACTAGGTTGAGGTTAAACTCAATCATATTTAGTTTATTATCGTTGGCAATAAAGTTATACAAAAGGGATTGTTAGTATCCTCAAAAGAAGTTTATGAGAAAGACCCAAATTATAATTTCGTTTATTTGTGATTATGTTATAAGTTGGGAGCCACCTCCATGACTAATTGAAACGTGTCACAATATTTAGCCAAAATAAAACTTTCCTTTTTCTTCTATGCTTTTATAGCATACAACTATGATAAACATTCATACAACACAACGCTTGTCATGATTTGAATGAATAAATACTAGTTTTAGTTTATAAATATGGTACATTGAAATCGCAAATTTAAACACTCCTCGTTAATCTATACTAATAAATAAAGGTTTTGGTGTGACACATGTCACTTTGTGGTGCATCCTTAGTATATTTTTTCCGCCTCTCTCTCTCCTATTAAATAGTTATATTAAAAGAATATAAATTTTAAATATTTAATATAAATATAATTATGGATACTTATTATTTAATTATACATAGTTATTATATCATTAGTCTAATGAATTTAATATGAATTAACATTTATCAATTACATAAAAAAAATTTAATACCCAGTTGAAAAAAAAACGTTTTAAAAATTAACTTAACAGAATTTATAACCCTCACGTCAAAATATATATTTTTAAAACATATTTTGACGAGTGTATGTGTTAACAGATTACATTATATTTTATTTAACTCATGTATTACATTTATTACTAAGTATCTTAACAGAATTTATAACCCTCATGTTCTTTCTCGATACACAGGTTTTAAAGAAAATAATTTTTATTACTAAGTATATAACATTACATTTATTCAACTCATGTAATATACAAGATTCTAACCTAGTAAAGTATAGAACAATGTTCTACTAAATACATAATTATATTTCTAAAATATAAATTCCAAGATAAAACATAGCAATCCTCTTAAGATTCAACAAATAATAGCAATATTCCTCTTAAATTCAACAAATATTTGTCCATACTACGAACATGAAGTATCACTAAAACCAAGGTTCTTCCATCATGATACGGTCTTCCATCATAACTTGTTCCACTACTTCAGGATCCATCCCTAATTCTTGAAAATAAGATTGTTCTTTGGGGTTATTGTTCTTTCTCTAACATCGTCAACAAACAACCCATCATTGTATTCAGTTAGAGATGAAAAGTACTATGCTAGAACATAGAGGTTCCAAAGTTACTTACAAGTTAAGATGTTCGAGTAAAAAACATTGTTAGTAATAATTAAAACGAGTCAGATCAGCGCAACACGTAACACAAATTTCTTCATTATTTTTTTACTTTTTAATATAATGATTGTATCAAATATTATTAAAAAGTATATTATTATGATAATTTATTTTTAAAATACATGTTTCAAGTTTCGTGGATATTTTATCTTTTTTTAGTGTCGCTTCCACCCTTTCGGTGATATTTCCGGCTATTTTCTAAACCAATTTCATCCATTAGAGCGTGAATTGACCCGTTTTAAAAATAAAAGAGTAGAAACTGACCAAAAGTAAATAAAAAGCCGACTGATGAGTTACCTGTAATATTTTTTTCCGTTTCAAATTTTGCTTTCTTAACATTTTCAAGCTTTTCACTATTTTTATGTATCATTTTTTTCAACAACGTTAGCCATGCTGACGACTTTCTCCTTAAACCCGTGTACAATACTTTTTATTTCTACTTTCGTGGTAGAACATGTTATGTCATGCCCCATTAGTTGTAGATTTTTGCTTCTCCTCTTAACATTCGCGAACAAATCATATCCCCCCCCCCCTTCGAAACCATTCATTTGCGTATTCATGTTTCTCCCAACTAACCTTTTTAAATCCCTTCATGACAACCCGATAAAATAGTTAGATAGACAAGCCATATCTTAAAGTAAACATCATACAAAGGCATAATAAAGTTTAAAAAAATAATAAAAACACATTTAAGGTTGTTTGGTTAATATAGTTAATTAATTATTCATGTGAAAATTATAAAATAAAGTCTAAAAAATAACATAATTACCTTTTAAAACCCTTTACTAACCGAACACTAAAAGATAAGTCATCAGTTTTCAAGATTTGTTTCTTATTTTTACTTTGATGTCAATTAGACTTAAAGTTTAAACAAATAGGTACCAAAAACCTAACGCCCCATTTAGTTCACATGATTAAATGGATTTGGAATTGAAATTGGAATTAATTTCAATGAAAAATATGTTTGGTGGGTCTATTGAAGGAATAATAATTGAAAAGTTTTCCTATGATCAAAGGAATTTGTAGGTGTTGGATCGGGATCTACCTTGATCCAATGATTCAACACATTAACCGAACCAAATCGTGCGGAGTCCGATTTGATTGGCAATCCAATCTATGACACTGATCGGGTCGAGAGAAATGAGCGGATTAGACTTCGAAACGAAGGTTTCTATCGACCCTTTTGTGTAGAGAAGTTGGATACAAGACCTGGAAACTCTAAACGGACAGAGATTCGACAATACAGGTGAAAAGAGTTTGTGTTATGTTGGTTCTGCTCTGGTCAGTCTCTCTATGTGTATATGTGTTGTATATGTGTGCTCATGAAGTGAAAGTTATATATATAGTGCAGAGGCCATTCGTACGAATGAGCCATGTGAATGGACTCATTCGTGCGAATGAATCAGTAGAATGGTTCATTCGTAAGAATGAATCATTAGAATGGTTCATTCGTACGATTGAATCATTCTCATGACTTATTCTAACGAATGAATCATTCTCATGATCTATTCGCGCGAATGGATCATTCTCATGATCCATTCGTGCGAATGGGCCTTTCAATAGCACGATTGATTAACGTTATCGATATTTATCAGATCATTTAATACACAGTCGTTATATATGAGTAAACATTAAGGATAAACATGTAATTTCATTAATACATCAAATAATTACATTAAACATAGATGAAATACATATTACAAGGGATTATGGACGTATTATGCATCTACATACTCCCCCTTGGACCTAGATCCCTTCAAAATGACCTAACTAACATTAGTTGGTCTTCAACATCTCTTTTGTATGAGTTTTCCAGTTGACCCCGGCGTGTATGTCAAAAGCAAAGCATATACATATCACTTTCACATACTGCAACGCCTGGTCTATATCTGCAACTTCAAAAAACGGCTGACACTTGTATAAAGTTGTAACATCTTGTTCAGACAAGTTGGTCAGCCACAAGGGATCAAAGACCCTGATGGTCTCCCATAACCCTTCTTTACAAAGCACTATAACAGCTTCACCAGTACGCCCATCATAGTACCACCATTTGAACTGATCTGAGAAGTCCTGGATCATTTTCCTTAAAGGAATCTTCTTCATGATCGTTGGAGGCTTCCACTTTAAGACAATTAGGGGCTTCTTGGTGACTGGATGAACCTTTTCCTTATGAATGTAACGTGTAGGCATTTGTGGCTTGAAGTTCACCCACTTCTTCCGGTATTCGTATTGTAATTGACGTTCAAACCATTCGGATAGACCGGAAGATTCGCTGTATAGAAGCTTTAGACTCGCCAATTGATTTACTTCAAATGCGGGCAGCGTCTTGAAATCATGAGGGTACCTGAAATATTGTATGCCCTTCTCTCTTTTTATAGCATAGCAGCTTAAGTCTTTGAAGTATGCCCAACTGATTATACGACCATCAGACTTGTGTCCTTTGAGTCGATAAACTTTAGTGTACTTGGTTGGAGGAGAGGGCTTTGAGTTCTTCTTTAATTCGGCCATGTATTCCATCCACTGACTTTTACGTTCATTCAGCTCGTCAATGTCAATAGTGGAGGGACCGGCTTCATCCTGTTTGTTGTCGATAATGCGGTTGACCTCCTCGTCGGACTGCTGAGTGAATTAGTCCACGAAGGAGGGAAGATCATCACCATATACTGATGTGTACTTTGGATATTCTTGATCAGTGATGTCTTCGACTTCAACCTCATCAACGTCTTCTAGTTCGTCAGAAGAGGGATAATCATTTGTTGGAACAGATGCCTCTTCAGTAATGACTTCGTCGGGATTAATTTGAAATAGCTCGGCAATCTGTTCTTTTGACAAGCAGTGTACGATTTCCCCTTCCTCTTTGTCATAAATAACTGAATGTTGGATGATCCCTTGCATGTCAAGCACATAAGTTAACTTTGAAGGTTGTTGCTTGAGAGGCATCACATCCAAAACTATTTTCATAAACAAACAAAGAATAAACATGTGAGAATTTGAAGTTTCATTGATTTAATCAAAATAAAACTGAAATTATTTACATAATAATCTAATATTTACAATAAGACAACTTAAAACACTTAAAACAAAAATTATCAACCTTCAGTGCCCTTTTGTGTATCTGATGATGGGCCTTCTGATTTGTCTGATTTTTGCTTTGTGCGTGCCTCTGCTTCTGCTGTCTTTGAAGCACTTGATGCAGCACCAGCATTGGCACCATCATCCTTATCTTTGTCATTATTATCATCATCATCGTCACCATCATCATCCTCGTCATCATCATCATCATCATCGTCACCATCATCACCATCATCACCATCTTTGCGAGCACCCTCAATTCTGGGTGTCAGGTCTCTTCTGCTTTCTAAGTCTTCCAACAGTCTCTTATTTTCCTCCTCAAGCCTTTTGTATCCTCTGAGCATGTGTATTAACAGTTGTAGACAACTGTTGATTCTGGTTTGTAGCAGTGAGAAGGAGGGTTTGTTGATCATTGCATCTAGTGGAAAGACTTGTGATGGCTTGGGCTTGTTCAGTATTTTGCAGAGTCAACTGACTGATCTGCGAGCCCTGTTGGTCAATACGTTTTGATTGCTCTTCATTCTGAGCCAGTAAACGAAGTACCAAACTGTTTAAAGTACTGATCTGGTCGTGTAGAGAGACAGTCGGCAGTGACATTGAAGATTCAGCTCGAATAGTTGATGGCTGTGATGTAGGAGCAGTCGTGTAGATGGGAGGAGGCACAGTTTGTGTCTGAGGCATAGATGTTGACATTGGAGCCTCAGACCTGGTGGCAGTTGCTGTAGTAGCAGAGGTGCTCTCCGTCCTTCTGACAAGTTTAAACTTTTGGCGTTTGGCCATTCTCTTTACTCTTCCTTTCTTGACTGGGGTAGATTGGGAAGAAGGAGCAGCAGATACTTGTGGACAGTCAGGGACAAAATCAACATCCCTGACGTCATCATCAACCCTTGAGCTTCCTTGATCTGCTCCCCTTTTTCGTTTTGTTGCGACCAATCTTGCCCCTTGTTGACTGATTACAAATTCGTCTTCAGTATCCTCAGAATCAGTAAACAGGACGGTGTCCAGGTTAACGTCTTCTGGGTTAGTTGGAAGGGAAGAATCTATAGCAGCAACAGTGTGGGTGGTGGCAGCGGTAGATGGAACATTAGGAGCATTGCCACCATCTCCCTGACCATCTTGGTCGTCATCATCTTGGTCATCAGCTGGAGGTACAACAATATCCTCCCTGTCAGAATCACTGTTATCATGACGCCATTTTCTGTTTGTTGGTGCCACATAATCTAGATTTGCCAGATGTCCAATAAGTCTTTTGTGAGGTGGCTTTGTTGGTCTTCCCCTGTAGGTCTGTACCCTGTTGAGAGTGACATCCGTCATGTGTTCTAGCTTGATCATGTCGATGTCTGACCTTGGCAGAAGAGGAAGTTGGTCATCTATTATCATCTGTAAGAATCTGGGGTACATAAGATACGCATTGTCCCCTTTTAGATAGATGTTTTCCTTAAGATGTGTGAACACCATCTCGAAAAAGTTGAACGGAATGTTCAACACCAATGCAACGAATGCGCTCTGAATTGTTTCGCGCATATCATCAAATCCGCCACGACGGGAACCGAGGCAATGTAGAAGAACATGTCCTAGATACTTGTACTGCGGACAGAGGTTCGCTTTATTTAAAACTCCTTCGGCAACATTCCCGTCGTACTTTATTCTCATGAAGCAACCGCGGACCAGATATTTATCCAGTGTCACTGGATCTTCAGGATGATCACCGAATTGACACAATCGGCGAATGTGAGCTGCCGATACAACCACATCTTGACCTGCGATCTTCCCGCGTATGACCGGTGGAGATACCTCGCAGTCAATCTCGGCAGAGGCCCAGAACTCCCTTTGGTGCGACATATATGGAGTGCAGTGATAGGATATAGCATGAGCAATCCTTGATCTAGACAGAAATTCAATCATGCCGACAAACGGTCGTGCATTCTTTGATGTAGGAATCATGTACGCACATATGTTGCTTTTAATGGAAGCCTTAAGAACAACTGGAGCTCTGTTCGCCATAACGATCAGTCTGCAAACACAAAAACATGAAGCACATCAGATCAGTACATGCAAGATTTTGGAAATATGAACTTTTGGACCATTTTCCCTTTGTACGAATGAACCCTAAAAGTTGGTTCATTCGTGCGAATGGATCATTCTGCCTATTCATTCGTGCGAATGAGTTTCATTCATATGAATGAATATTCATTCGTGCGAATGAGTTTCATTCGTGTGAATGAGTTTTCATTCGTACGAATGAGTGTTCATTCATGTGAATGAGTGCTCATTCGTGTGAATGAGTTCTCATTCGTACGAATGAACATGAAGAGTGTGTCCATTCGTACGACATACGGGTCGCGATCCAAATTGTCCAAAAATCAACCAAGACACGAAAAGATTTGCCGAAAAAGACACCAAAACACTCGATTATGGTTTTCAACCAGTATTTAGCATTTTAATCAGTTTATTAAGTCACTTTTTACGTTTTTTTTAGGTTTTGTTTTTGGTTTTGAGCCCTAAATCTAGTCGAACATCCATGAATCGGTATACACTTGATGAATACTTGTGGGGTTATACCTGTAAAATGAAATCGAAAGATTAGATCGGTGATTTGACGGAGTTTTGTTCAAAATCAGAATTGGATGAAACAGACGTGCGAATGCGATTTCTGTTTTGTGCGAATGAGACTGAGAATGCGAATGAATGGCCTTTTTATAGGATGGCCTGGTTCATTCGTACGAATGGACCATTCTGGTCAGTCCATTCGTGCGAATGAGCTAGACTTGATTCATTCTGTCACTCATTCGTACGAGTGGACCATTCTGGTCAGTCCATTCGTGTGAATGAGCTAAACTTGATTCATTCTGCCACTCATTCGTACGAGTGGACCATTCTGGTCAGTCCATTCGTGTGAATGAGCTAAACTTGATTCATTTTGCCACTCATTCGTACGAGTGGACCATTCTGGTCAGTCCATTCGTGTGAATGAGCTATTCTCCTCATCCATTCGTACGAGTGAGACATTTTGCTCATCCATTCGTACGAATGGGACAATCCTCTTATGCAAATTAAACTTTTCAAGTTAAATGGGGTATCCGACCACATCGGTCTTGACAACAATTTGATTATGAAGTAATTTACATTTAATTATGAAGTGAGGGATCAATTATGAAGTTTTGGAATAGTTTATGAAGTAAAGGAACGATTTGATCAATCAGGAAGTCAAGCGGTTTTCAAATTTTGATTTTCAGACAGTCGTTCGAGTCTTATCAGATAATCTAAAATTCAGGAAAAGTAAAATCTTTTTGGATTTTTGAATATGTAATGCTGAAAATAATATCAACAAGATATATACACGCATGTCTTAGTAAGAATGATCCTTATGAGAAATCATACAAACTTAGTGACTAATGATCTGAGACATTTTGAATTTTGTAGATACAACTATACAATGGTATTTACACATCTTTTTGTGAGAAAGATCCGAACATAGGATCAGTACTAAACTCATAGCAATCAGCAACATTGCAAATTATCTGAGCTTTAAGTACACTTAGTCAAAATGCGATCATTGATATGTTTGTCCATCTTAAACTTATGCAGACCTTTTCTCAACACTTACAAGATGATCTTGAAGGATTAAGTCCATTATCTGTGTGTCCCACACTAGTTAAGAATTGACTTGAATTACTTTTCAAAACATGTTAATGTTTCAAATCAGCACAACTTACTTAACCAGTCATCATAAGTTCATGAGATCTCAGTTATTCCCTGTTACTTCTTTACTACACCAATTTTTTTTTTTTTTAGTATTCACAGTGACAGCCATCAGCTCATGGACGGCTTCAGCCAGGTATTTACAAGGCAATATGGCACGTATACAGCTAACGGTGTTTGTGTTCATCTTATCCCATGGATGGCTTCAACCAGGCTGCAACCCGGTAATATGGCACATATACGGATTCGGATTCATACTTTTATTTTATTCTTAATCGCATGGACGGCTTCAGCCAGGTATTTACAAGGCAATATGGCACGTATACGACTTCGAAATCTAATTTTTAATTTTATAACTACTTTCTGATATCTCATTAAACCGATGATAACTGGTGTGCACAGAATGAGAAACACCTTCAGTTTCTATTGTTGATTTTCGTCAATCCTTTCACCATTATGTGACTCACAAGACAATATCTAATATGGTATAGATTGATCATCAATGGTCGAGATTCAGTAAGATAAGTCTATCAATGCATCACATGTCGACTTAGTGTGACTATTCACTATGACATTTAAATGCAATGTGCTTCATACATATGGTTAGTGTGCCATCACTTCCCAAAGGTTGGATACGATTTCTCATTTTTGAGTTTTTCAGATGTTTTTGGGTTTTAGACTGTACAAAAATGGGAAATCTTTTTTTTAATAACAAACTGTACACAAATAACTGTACACAATATAGAAATCTTTTTGGAGTTTCAGATAACTAGCGTCTGTGTACTATCATTTTTCTCAGCGAGAGATCATTTTCTAACTGACATTTTCTCCCCCTAAAATCTTAAAATGAAAAATCTTTTTGAGTTTTTGAGATTTTTAATAAACACAAGAAAGAAAATATATACAGGAACGTAATTGATAAAAATGATTATTGACTCGACTCTTGGTCCGGAACAACGTCATCCTTCTTTTTCATGCCGTTTACCTCTAACAAGAATAAAAATCTTGGTTTGTCAAAGGCTTTTGTATAGAGGTCGGCATTTTGGAAATCAGTGTTAATTTGAACCATATTAATAAGTTTCTTTTCAAAACAATCACGAATGAAGTGATATTTTATGCCGATGTGTTTGGTTTTTGAATACTGAACCGGATTCTTAGTGATAGCTATGGCAGCAGAATTATCTACATAAATAGGAGTGTTAGAGAATTGCAAACCGTAGTCCCGAAGTTGCTGTTGAATCCAGATAATCTGTGAACAGCAACTGGCAGCAACGATGTATTCAGCTTCACATGTAGATGTAGCCACTGAAGTCTGCTTTTTGCATTGCCATGTCATAAGACGGTTTCCAAAGAACTGACACCCTGCAGATGTAGACTTGAAGTATGTTTTGCAACCACCATAATCAGAATCACTATATGCAGTAAGCTCAAAGTTATCATCATTAGAGTACCATAATCCAAGATCAGGAGTACCCTTCAGATAACGAAAAATCCTTTTGACAGTAATTAAGTGGGAGACTTTTGGTTTTGACTGATATCGGGCACAGAGACACGTGGCGAACATGATGTCTGGTCGAGATGCCGTGAGATACATGAGAGATCCAATCATGGCTCGATAGAGAGTAGCATCAATATACTCCCCCTTGTCATCAGGCGAAATCCTGTGATTGATCGCCAATGGAGTACCAACAGGTTTGGCATCAGTCATACTGAATCGGCTCAGTATGTCTCCAACATAATTTGTTTGATGAAGGAAAATCCCTGTCTCAGATTGATCTACTTGTAGCCCTAGAAAGAACTTCATCTCTCCCATGGAACTCATCTCGAATTTGTCCTGCATAACTCTTTCAAATTCTTTGCACAGAACATCATTCGTTGATCCGAAAATAATGTCATCCACGTATACCTGTACCATTAAAAGTTCTCCACCCTTTTCTCGAATAAACAACGTGCATTCGATGACACCTCTTCTAAATCCATTGTTCAGAAGATGAGTGGAAAGTGTCTCGTACCACGCTCGCGGAGCTTGGTGCAATCCGTACAGTGCCTTGTCCAATTTGTAGACATGGTCACGATGCATAGGATCTTCAAACCCGGGAGGTTGACTGACGTATACGACTTCACTGATTTCTCCATGAAGGAAAGCACTCTTTACATCCATTTGATAGACTTTGAACCTTTTGTAGGATGCATAAGCAAGAAAAATTCGAATTGCTTCCAGACGAGCAACCGGTGCAAACACTTCATTGTAATCTATTCCTTCAATTTTCCTAAATCCCTGAACGACCAAACGAGCCTTATTTCTTATGACTATTCCTTGATCATCCCTTTTGCAACGAAGAACCCATCGAGTACCAATCTTCTTAGCTCCTTTTGGTAAATCAACTACCTTCCAAACTCCGAGCTTCTGAAATTGGAGTAGTTCTTCCTGCATTGCATTTACCCAAGATTCTTTTTTTAAAGCATCTGTTATAGACCGTGGTTCGATTTGCGAGACGAAACATGAATGCGCACAATCGTTGACCACACCAGATTCCATGATTTATGAGTAGACTCCAGAGTTGATCTGACCCCTAGTTTTGACACCAGATGTGGGATCACCAATAATACTTTGTTGAGGATGAATTCTATCAATCCTACCCACAGGATGAGCAGGAACCTCAACAGTTTGATCAAGGTTTGTGATACTCTGTTCAATTGCCACAGAATGTGAAACATCATCACTCAATTGTACAACATCATGGGAAGGATCTTCAATCACCTGGTCTATTTCTTGTCGAGAACCCTCATACTCTGAAGAAGAAGAAGAAGAGTCATCATCCTGTGTGACTTGTGTGTTACTGGAGGACTCAGGAATGTCAGATGATGAGGGAGTAGGTTGCACATGTTCATCAGGTGCGTTTTGAGCATCATACATCATTTGAACAGCAACCTCCTCATCTGAACATTCTGGAGGAAGATTAAACGAGGCAAAAAGTTCTTCATAATCAAACATCCAAGGAAGACCTTTTCCAGCAGCAGGAGAGGTATACTTTTGAACATCAACATGGTACCATTCTTCTACATTCCCAGAAGCTTTGTTGTAAACTCTTTTATTTGGAGTGCTGTACCCTAAGAAGTAACCTTCCTCTACTTTCTCGTTAAACTTGCCATGAGCATCTTTTTTCAACATGGTACATGGAGCGCCGAACGGTTCAAGATACTGTAAGTTCGGTTTCCGTCGATGCAACAATTCAAAGCAAGTTTTATCGTGACGCTTGACAACTAGAACCTGGTTGAGCGTGTAACACGCATTAGCAATAGCTTCATTCCAGAACTGCACGGGTAAGTGTGAGTCAGCGAGCATAGTCCTTGCCGCTTCTATCAAGGCCCGATTCTTTCTCTCAGCAACACCGTTCATTTGTGGAACATATGGCGCACTGAATTCATGGTGAATACCAAGTTTTTGACAGAAAGTTTCCATAAGGTGATTTTTAAATTCAGTACCATTGTCAGAACGGATCCTCCTAACCTTTAACTTATACAGAGACTCCAATTTGGTAATCAGAATCTCCACATATTCAAAAGTTTCAGATTTTTCTTTTAAGAACATCACCCAAGAATATCTCGAATACTCATCCGTCACAACCAAACAATATAAGTCTCCAGCAATGCTCTTCCGGTTGATAGGACCAAACAAGTCCATGTGTAAGAGCTCTAGTGGTATAGTGATGGAATATTGAGATTTGGGTTTATGAGATTTCTTGGTTTGTTTGCCTTTCTTGCAAGAAACACACACGTCAGGAAGATGAAAACTTTTCACAGTGACTCCTTCAACATGATTTTTGTGCACCAAATGATTCATTTTTCTGAGACTAAGATGTCCCATTCTTTTGTGCCATAAAATAGAATCCTTCTCAGTGGCTTTTGAAACAAAACATGATGCTGTGGACACTGAGGATGATGCTTGTGACATGTCAAGAATATAAAGGTCATTCACTCTTGGAGCAGACATAACCACCATGTCTTCTGGAATCATAAACTCCTTTTTCAAGATATAACAATGCTTGTCATCAAAAAGAACCTTGAACTCCTTATCACAGATTTGAGAAACAGAAAGTAAGTTGTTATCCAACTGTTTGACAAAGTTGACCTTCTCAAAACTGACAGCTCCATTCGACAGTGTTCCCTGAGCTGAGATAAAACCACCTTTATCGCCTGCAAATGAAACATAGCCCCCTTTGATATTTCTTACGTTGAAAAGGAGAGCTAAGTTCCCAGTCATGTGCCTGGATGCCCCACTATCAACAATCCAATTATTGCTAATAGGATTGTAAAGGACAACCTGCACAAGAAAGAAAGTAATTAGTTTAGGTTAGGAACCCAAGCCTTTACGGTCTTGGGTTTCCCAGACTCATCTACAACAGTACAATCCATCCACTGTCCTTGTGGACTTTTGGAACAACCATTTGACTTTGAAGTACAGTCGTCAGAAGCATCGTCTGATTTTACTTTCCACACATGTTGGTTGTGCAACAACTGTTTGTGGTAAACAGTGGATTGCTTAACGATTTGTACAGGTGTGGAACTCGAAACAGAGACCAACAAGTCATGCATCTTTTGTTTAACTTTCTTTTGATGCACTTGTTGTTGGGTAAAAGAGTTAGATTTTGACTTTAAAAACTTTTGTTTATTTTCTGGAAAATGGTTAACTCTTTTACTTGGCTTCTGAAGATAAGGACAGTTGACAACAACGTGTCCTTTTGTACCGCACTCAAAACAGTATCTCCGCTCAACCAACCTCGGAGATCTGTATTGATTTTCACTTTGGTGAGTTGTTGAACCACCAGCCTTAGCTTCTTTTTGTTCAGCTGAAGAGAGTGACTTGTTTGATTGAACAGACTCTCCAGCTTTAACAAAATTAACCTTTTTGATTGAGGCTTTGGTTACTTGACTCTTCTGATCAGAAGTAGTGGGATAAGATGGACGGAAATTGGTTTGTTTAATTTTAAAAACATCTTTAGAAGCAGATTTTGAAATACCAATGCTGTCATTCTGTGGAGCAGACGAGCTTTTGTGTCCCAAACCACGAGTAGGGCACTCATCGTCGTCTTCATCCCACTCTTCTACCATTCCATCAACACATTGGGAATTCGAGGTCGAAGCACCATTATCGTTAACCTTTGGTTGAGGAATTTTGTTTTCGGTTGGATCAACGACAAGTGGCGTTTTGACCTTAAAGTCAATGATTGGGTTATCATCCGGTGTGTTTACCATAGTATTCAACACCGGTGGAGGACAATTTTTATACCCCATTCCAGCATTTTTCTTTCCTGGACGACGTGAAATCATGTAATCAAGAAGGTAAGAAGAATTTGAATAACTTTTCAGCTTTTGATTTAAAGTTTCATAATCACATTCGACAAGCGCCAGCTTTTTCTTTGTTTCATCAATCGTGTTTAAATAAAAAGTGATGGAATTTTGTTTTTTGATAACACAGATTTCTAATTTATGAACTTGCCTATTTAAAAGATCAATTTTGTTTTTGAAGGCAAGTTCGTTTCCCTTTAAAACACGGTTTGCTTCAAGACAAGCAGTTAAATCAGTAATTAAGTCTGTGTTGTGACTTTTAAGTGTCTCAACTTTCTTCTCAAGTTCATCACAAATTAAACACGGTTGAGATTCAGACTCACTTTCAAAACTGTCAAAATTTACCTGAATGCCTGTGGATGTTTTTACCATAAAATCACAGTTACAGGTAGATTCAGAAGAGGAATTGTTATCATCCACATCAGCTGTCGATTGACTTGAAGAGACAACAGATGATTTATCTTCATTCTCAGCTGTGAAGCCAAAACTGTTTGAAGATGTGTCGTCTGCAGCTGATGAACTTTCTGAAGCAATCTCTCTCTCAGCATCAGAATCTGATTCTTCATTGACTTCTACAGCCTGTGCCATGTAAGCTCTATCCCCTGAACTGCCATCAGTTCCAAATTTAAAAGACCAATCAACAGTCTCATCTGTTTGAACAACCATAGCTTTTGTTCCACTTGAAGTGCCCTTATCTTGTGCAAGAGTAACTGGAACAAGGTTTGTTTCTATATTTTGAGTTTGTTGCTTCAGTTGGCTTTGACGGTTGTTGAAAGGGTTGCGGTTTCCAGTCTGTTTAGGCTTTTCACATTGCCTAGCAAAATGCCCTTTCTCACCACAGTTAAAACAAACAACAGCAGACAGATCAAAACCATAAGTAGTGTCTTTGTTCCCTTCGAGAGTTTTTCCTGTCCTTTTTACATAATTTCTCGCTCTTCTGACTGCACTTGCAAGAGCCCACATTATATCAATTCGATCCATTTCATCCTTATCAATCTGAGCATAGTCTTCTGCTGTCAGATGACTGTTTCTAACCTGTCCAGCAACAAGACTGTCATATGAATTGACAACGGTAGACAACAGTGCCATGTGTTCCTTGGCCACTTCGATAGTAACCTTGTCGAAGTTGTCTGTTTGCAATTTAATGGGGCTTGGTGGAGGAGTACTAGCAGTATTTCCCTGCTTTGGAACCGAGCTTGATGAAACTGAAGCATGAGCTGTTGAAGACTGGCTGGCTGAAACATTTGACATGTTTGATACAAACGCAGTCTGCAAAGGAACATTTTGTTGAGTTGATGTAGAATAGTACAATGAAGGATCCTGAGCTTGTACGCCTCTCTTTAGCTTCCACTTATTCAACACCTCTTGTTCTCTTAATTTCTGAAGAAATTCATTGATATCAATGGTTTCAAGAGTATTGTTCTGTTTGAGAACCATCAAGAATGAATCCCATTTTAGTGGTAGCGCATCTGCCATGCATTGAACCTTTTCTTCTTTCGTTGTTTTGATCTCATGGGCATGCAATTCACTCATCAAGTGATAGAATCTCTCAAATAGATCATCTAAGGACTCATTCCCAATATACATGAAATTATCAAATTCCTTCTTAATGGCCTTAGCATTGATAGCTTTCAACGAAGCATTTCCTTCGTGACGTTGTTCTAAGGCAACCCACAGAGATTTTGAAGATGTAAACTGCCTGAATTGATGAAATATTTCTCTTGATATGGCCTGAGATAGGATAGCATATGCCTTCTTTTCTAAGTCATAATCTTTTCTTTGTTGTTCGCTTAAAAGGGAAAGCAAAACAGGAGTTCCATCCTCACTCAACACTTTCTGATATCCATTCTCTATCATCATCCATAAGTTTGTATCAACTCCATTAATGTGTATCTCAAACCTGTTTTTCCAGTAATGATATTCATCCATTGTCATGAGTTTTGGAGCCTTGTTAGCATTTCCAGCTTCATTATCGATTAATAACAAGTTTTGGATTTTACTGTTCTGACTGGAAACAAAGGCTAAGTCCGACATGGTAAAAAACGAAGTTTTTCGACACTTAAACAAAATTCAGAAGAGATTTGTGCGAATGGAATTTTCTATTCGTGCGAATGGAATTTTCTATTCGTGCGATTGGAATTTTCTATTCGTGCGATTGGAATTTTCTATTCGTGCGAATGGAATTTTCTATTCGTGCGATTGGAAGCTTGAACAAATGAGCGGGAGACTTGATCTATTCGTGCGAATGGTAGGAGCCATTCGTGCGAATGAAGTTCATCATAGTAGCCATTCGTACGACAGAGGGCAGTTTGACTTTTTTGCACCAAAAAGCACCAATGATTGAGCCTTTTATCAGATCTGGAAACTGAAACGATCAGATCACTCAGAAGCAATAAACACAAGATTTGAACGTGGCTAAACAACGATCAAGTGATCTTTATAACATTCAAGAAGCTAGAAAAAGCAAGATTAAAAGCAAGATTAGATTTTCTATGTTGAATCTAGAGCACAATCAGGCTCTGATACCACTTTGTTGGATCGGGATCTACCTTGATCCAATGATTCAACACATTAACCGAACCAAATCGTGCGGAATCCGATTTGATTGGCAATCCAATCTATGACACTGATTGGGTCGAGAGAAATGAGCGGATTAGACTTCGAAACGAAGGTTTCTATCGACCCTTTTGTGTAGAGAAGTTGGATACAAGACCTGGAAACTCTAAACGGACAGAGATTCGACAATACAAGTGAAAAGAGTTTGTGTTATGTTGGTTCTGCTCTGGTCAGTCTCTCTATGTGTATATGTGTTGTATATGTGTGCTCATGAAGTGAAAGTTATATATATAGTGCAGAGGCCATTCGTACGAATGAGCCATGTGAATGGACTCATTCGTGTGAATGAATCAGTAGAATGGTTCATTCGTAAGAATGAATCATTAGAATGGTTCATTCGTACGAATGAATCATTCTCATGACTTATTCTAACGAATGAATCATTCTCATGATCTATTTGCGCGAATGGATCATTCTCATGATCGATTCGTGCGAATGGGCCTTTCAATAGCACGATTGATCAACGTTATCGATATTTATCAGATCATTTAATACACAGTCGTTATATATGAGTAAACATTAAGGATAAACATGTAATTTCATTAATACATCAAATAATTACATTAAACATAGATGAAATACATATTACAAGGGATTAGGGACATATTATGCATCTACAGTAGGACCGGTAAATACAAGATGGTTCTATTCCAGTTGAGATTGGCGGAAACAATCACAACTTAATCAAAGTAAACAAGTAAACACAAGAAGTACTGATAAATGCAATTTGTATGAAGCTTCAATGGTTACAAGATTACAGAGAAATCTCTAAGAAAAGCACTAAGATACAATGATTCTAAGTACTACTTATATAGTAACTTAGAATCAAGACAGACCCTTGATTATAAGGATCAGATCTAACACAGACCGTTGATCTTGTATTGAAGCTATTCTACATGTACAGACAATAATAATAACTATGCTAGTTAACTTTATTCAAACGTCTTCTAAGGCATCATTGTTTGCATGCTTGGAGAAGAGCGTGGTTGTCTTTTATTGTCTTGTACCAATGACATTCTTTCTGCGTGGAGTGTGTCAGAGTAGCAGCAGAAAGTTGTCAGTGGTAATGGTTGTTTTTGCTTTTGTAAGGCTGGTCAGCTGCAACGTTTGATCTTCAATGAATGGATAACTATCAGCAGCAGAGTTATTTATCAGCAGTAAGACACAACCATCCAAAGATTCTGATGATTTGCCTATCAGCAGCATCAAGTGTTGATGCTGCTGAGAAGCCTATCCACAGCAACTCTGGTCTTCAGCAGATAAGGCTATCCGCAGCAGATTTGTTCTTCAGCAGAAGAACAAGTATCCGCTGCAGATAAGCTTATCCGCAGCAGTTTTTTGGTCAGCAGCAAACTCTGAGATCAGCAGCATTTGTACTTAAAGAATTTTGTAGCCATCAGTCTTTATTTCTACAAACTCCCCCTAGACTAATGCTACCAAAACTCTCTTACTGCTTTTGTTGCTGAAGCTTTTGCATGTGGCTGACGATTCTTGCAACCTCATAGCCTCTTGGGTCCTTGATGGGATTGTTAAGAGGAAGCTCAGATAAAGTCTTGATGTCTTTGCTTGGCATTTTGAAGATAGCCTTGCTTAGACACCTCATCTTCTGTCCTTTAACATCTGTTAGTGTGAATTCATCCTTTTCAGCATTGTAGGACTAGTTAATGAATGGAGAGTGGGATTGGAGAGGTTTGGCATCAATAATTTCATCTTTGCTAGGGTTGAAGTGATGTTTGATCACCAACAACAGATGTCTCCCACCTTCATTCTCGGGCTCATGAGCTTCACCCAGCTCCATTATTCTTCTGAGATCAGAATCTGGAAGTTGTAATATCTCATCAACAGTTGCATAGAGTGATCTTCTTTCTTCTGTTCTTCCCCTGAAGACTTCAAACCTTTGATCTTGAGTGCCGTAGGAGCTGGGTGGGAGGATTTGGACTTTGTGGGTGGAGAGGAGGGAGGTCTAGGATGGAGAGTGGAAGGTTGTTGGATATAGGAAGTGGTGGATGAGGGAGAAGGCTTGGGTTTCTTTGGTTTCTTTTCTTCTTCTTGATTGATTACCCTCTTCTTTGAGCCTTTCTTCCCCAGTCTTTCTTCCTCTTCCTTTTTGACTCTAAGGTAAAGGGCTTGCAGGTTCATGAAATTCATGGGACCCAGCCTTTTTCCACTCTCTCCTCTAGCCTTTAGGAAGTTAATCATGACCTTTCTTTCTTCATGAGATCTTCTGTTAAAGGCAATGGTCTTCTTGGATTTTTGTTTAGCTTTTTCTTCTTCTTCAGCCCTTTTCTTGTTTGCCAATTGACCCTGCTAACCCATGAAGGCTCTGTAGATTTCTTTATTTGATAGTTTCTCAAGGTATTCTGCATCCTCACCTTGAGAAACCCGAGCCTTTGTCCACTTGTAACATCCCAAAATGTCGAGAAATAAAGTTAACGAGTTCAAGCGGGCCGAAGTCGGGCCGGGTCAGTCGCGAACCGGGCTTGGGGAGGTCTCCCCTATAAATAGCCAAGGTCACCACATGTTTCTCTCATTTGCAATTCTAGAGAGAGAAAGTGTCGGAATCGCACAAGATTGCACCCGCTCGTGTCTCTTGCACTCGTGAGAAGAACCTCCGGATCAGAAGCTCGATTCAGGTAACGATCCGACCTAAATCTGAGTTTTTAGTTCGTTTTTGGGTTTTCGGGTCTTGGGTGAAAATCGGACGTTTTTGTGGATGAAACTGAAAGATAATCATAGAATCGAATTCCTTAATGGAAAACGAACGTTTTGGATGCAACATGTTCGGGATCTTGACATGATCAGACCCGAAATGCGAAAGTTAGGGTTTTCGCGAAGAACAGGTTGTGCGCACTTGCTAAGTGCGCACGGAGCAGGTCCTGCGCACTTGCTAAGTGCGCAGGAGGAGGAACCTGCGCACTTGCTAAGTGCGCAGGAGGCAAGGTCTGCGCACTTGCTAAGTGCGCAGGCAGCAGAGTCTGCGCACTTGCTAAGTGCGCAGGCAGCAGGGTCTGCGCACTTGCTAAGTGCGCAGACATCAGGCTGTTGTGTAGAGATTAGTATGTTTAGAATGGTTAAACCGTTAGAGTCGGTAATGGTCTGATGTGTATGTAACTACTCAATTCAGATCGGAAGTGATGTGGTTGGACCCTTGATTAGGACAACCGAGACTAGCTTATAAGGTGAGTTCTAGAAGCCCTCTTTTAAATGTTTTTATATAATGTTTTCGGGCTGGTGTGTACACGTATGAAATATTGTTTTATAAAATGATGTTTATGAAACTACGTTTACGAAAGGAAATGATTTGAAACGAAGGGTTTATGGAAAGAAAGTTTATGAACGGAATGTTTACGAACGAATGTTATAAAGAAATGGTTTAATGAAAAGGTAAAGGGTTTTGAAAGTGAAGGAAAGGTTTTATGAAAAGAAAACAAAAAGGGGCAAAGGTTTTAAAGAAGTCATTACAAATCTAATCTGTCGAATGAATGGAATTGACGAATGAAGTCTGGGAATGTGATTCCCAGCCTTGTGGTAAATTATGGACAGTGAGCCATAGTTACCACAAGAACAACAGGGGCATTGTCTCTGTGGCATGTCAATGGTTTTGATGTTGTACAACTGGTAAGGGAGTAACGACGGTTACTCGGGTGATGACGATCATCCTAAGCGAACGAGGTAATGGGAAATCAATGACGGCGATACGTAACGGTTGATTTCCAAAGGAAAGATGCGTGTTGGGCAATGACGGCGATACGTAACGGTTGACCCCACGCATTGAAGGGTTGGGCAATGACGGCGATACGTAACGGTTGACCCACGTAGTGTATGGTTGTGGCAATGACGACGATACGTAACGGTTGCCCACAACATTAAAGGTTCCTACGGGGACATAGAGACGCGTAACGATACAGATTTAGATAATAATGTATGACTTAAATGAATGTTAATGTTTTAAACAAATGATTGTGTTTAAATATGCGAAGGTTTACGAATGAAAGGCCCTGTTTTCTTATACGAATGTTAAACCCTATTGAATGTTTGAATGATGAACCATTTCTTAAAACGAACGAAAACTAGAACTCACCAGCGTAGCTGACGTTTTTAAGTGTACACATTCAGGTTAAGGCAGGTTATGAGGATGGACGGTGATGCTTGGCTAGAGATGAAGAGTTACCCGACTGCTTTTGAAGACTGGCATCCCGTTATGTTTAGTTATGATGTAAATATGTTTTAAACTGTGTTTACGCTTCCGCATGTATGAACAACGATTAAGTTATGTTTAAATGAAATTTCCGCTGTGTTATCTGATATTCATGTTTAAGAACTGCTTGTGAATGAGTAAATCCAATAAGTGAGGCCTCCCGGGTTTGGGGCCTTACAAGTTGGTATCAGAGCAATAGTTTGAGAGATTCGGACACTCTCAGTGTCTGAACTTAAACTTTGAATGGGACCGAAAGCGGATGCCAGTACGGGTAACTCGAGCCAAAGCATCAGGTATGAAGGTAATATATATATTACGTATATAGTATGCCTTAGAAAGGGTTAAGTAAGGACTTGTGTTCTGATGGAATCACAAAGGTGGTCAAATAGAAATCGAAAGGTAGTGTAATGGTTAATTACAGATGGCCAGTGTATATTAACATCTTACAGTACTTATTGAATTTTATTTGTTAACTAGCGTGATGACATTGGATTTCTTGTCTAATAGAACGAAATGGCAAGGAGAGGGAACGGAAGGCGTGGTGGCCGTACCGGTGGTCGTACCGGCGGTCGAAATGGTGGGCGTGGCAGGATTCCTGCGCGCCAAGAACACAGTGAAGAAGGAAGTGTTCACACTGAACCGGCGGTTAGTGTGCATGAAGCTGAGCAGACACAGGTTGAAGAGCAACCTTTCACTTTTGAACCAGAAGTGAGAGCAGCAATAGCTCGAGAATTCACAGAATTGATGAAGAATTCTCTGCCAGGTCTGTTGGCTGAAGCGTTGAAGCAGGTCAATGGGGCGGGTGGGTCTAGCGCGACAATTGGTGCTCAGAACAATGAGACCGACAATGCACCGCCTGCTCGCGGATGTGATTATAAGTCCTTTAAGGCATGTGACCCGCCGATACTCACTGGAAAGAAGGACGCGGTGGCTACATTTGATTGGGTGATCCGTATGGAAGCTGCTATTCGTCTGAGCGAGTGCCGAACGGATCAAGTGGTAAAATTTGCTGCTAACTCCTTGAGGGAGGAAGCATCCCACTGGTGGGAAGGTGTACGTCAGGCAAAAGGGAGCGAGATTGTGGATGCAATGATGTGGGCTGACTTGAAAACTTTAGTGATTAAGAATTTCTGCCCAAGGAACGAGATTGAGAAGGTGGAAAGGGAATTTCTGGGTTTGAAGGCCGGGAACATGACGCACCGGCAATACACAACCCGATTTAATGAACTGGCACGTCTGGTACCACACCTTGTCACTACAGAAGAGAGAAAGATTGCCTGTTATATTCAAGGGTTGCCGGACCAGGTCCGCACCTATGTTAAGGCAAACGCCCCTACTACCTATGATTTGGCAGTAGAGCTAAGTGGCGTAGTATTTGACGATCTGGCACTGAATGTTGTTGCCGTTGAAGAGCAAAAGAAGAGACCGAGCTTCTCAAACAAGCGAACTGGGGGAAAGATGTTTGGGTCTCGTGATAAGAGGGCTCGGGTGGGTGAGCCGACTGTTTGTAAGAAGTGTGGAAGGGAGCATGTAGGTGAATGCAGACTGGGATCTAGCTTGTGCTATAAGTGTGGCAAGACCGGGCACTACTCTCGAGAATGCCCGCAAGGCTACAAATGCTACAACTGTGGGGATTTCGGCCATATGAGCCGAGAATGTACCAAGCCCAGGATGGGGGAAACCGGGAAAGGAAAGGGCCCGGAAAAGAAGGGAGAAGGATCTCGTGCAAAGACTCGTGCGTACGCACTGACGCAAGAACAAGCCAGGGCGGATCCCGATGTGGCGTCAGGTACATTCGTCCTTGACAACACTCTTGTTTCTGTGTTGCCGGTAAGAGTTTTATATCTGCGTCTTTTTGTAAACGAGTGAAGTACACTGTTAGTAAGTTAGAAAGGGCCTTTAGCGTAGAAACCGCAGAGGGTAGAACTGCGAGAGTGACCGATGTAGTCGACAACTCCACGATAAAAATAGAAGGTCATAGGTTCCCTGTCAGATTGTTTGTTATGGTTTTGGGAGGGTTCGATGTGGTGTTGGGTATGGATTGGCTAACTGCCAATGAAGCGCAAATTATATGTAAACGAAAGATAATCCAACTCAAGGCTCCGGATGGTAGCAAAGTCGAAGTCTTTGGAGATCGTGACGCCCCGATGCCAAACGTCATCTCAATGATTAAGGCAACGAATTACTTGAGGCGCGGATGCGAGGCTTATCTGGTATATGTGATTGACAAGTGTAAGGAAGTGAAGGAACTAGACGATGTACCCGTGGTACGCGAGTACCCGGAGGTGTTTCCAGAGGATTTGCCTGGGATACCACGCGATAGAGAAATTGAGTTTCGAATTGACTTAGTACCAGATGTCCAGCCCGTGGCTAAGGCTCCATATCGACTAGCACCCGTGGAAATGAAGGAACTTATGGTCCAACTAGACGAGTTACTTGAGAAAGGATTTATCCAACCGAGCATCTCGCCGTGGGGTGCTCCGGTGTTGTTTGTAAAGAAGAAAGATGGTTCGATGAGAATGTGTATCGATTATCGCGAGTTGAATAAACGAACGGTGAAGAACAAGTACCCTTTACCAAGGATCGATGACCTGTTCGACCAGTTGCAAGGCGCAAGTTGGTTTTCGAAAATCGACCTTCGGTCCGGGTACCATCAGTTGAAGGTGAGGGAAGAAGACATACCGAAAACTGCATTTGGCACGCGTTATGGACATTTCGAGTTCCGCGTAATGTCTTTCGGATTGACGAACGCCCCCGCAGCGTTCATGGATTTAATGAATAGGGTGTGTCGACCGATGCTGGATCGATCGGTAATTGTGTTCATCGATGATATCCTTATCTACTCCAAGAATGAGGGTGATCACGCATGTCACTTAAAGGAAGTGTTGGAAGCTCTAAAAAAGGAGAAGTTGTATGCTAAGTTCTCCAAATGCGCATTCTGGCTTAGGGAAGTCCAATTCCTAGGTCACGTCATTGGCCCGAACGGCATTATGGTTGACCCAGCAAAGATAGTAACGGTAAGTGAATGGGACATTCCTACGACGCCAACTGAAATCCGCAGTTTCTTAGGATTGGCGGGCTACTATCGGAGATTCATCCAGGATTTCTCGAAAATAGCTTCGCCATTGACAAAGTTGACTCGGAAAGAAGTAAAGTACGAATGGGGTTCGACCCAAGATGAGGCGTTTAAGAAATTGAAAGAGAAGCTAACACAGGCTCCAGTCTTGGCCCTTCCCGAGGGCAGTAAAGACCTGGTGGTATACTCTGACGCGTCGGGTCAGGGGTTAGGGTGTGTGTTGATGCAACGCGGTAGAGTGATTGCATATGCGTCGCGGCAGTTGAAAGTTCACGAAGTCAACTATCCGACTCACGATTTGGAACTTGCTGCTGTCGTATTTGCATTAAAAATCTGGAGGCACTACCTGTACGGGGTAAAGTTTACTATTTACTCCGACCACAAAAGTTTGAAGTACTTCTTCGAACAAAAGGAACTTAATATGAGGCAGAGGAGATGGTTGGAACTCCTGAAGGACTATGACTGTGAAATAATGTACCACCCTGGAAAGGCAAACGTGGTGGCTGACGCTCTAAGCCGAAAGGATGTGCCTACTCCTATTAGAGTGAAAGCTTACCAGTTGGTGGTAACATCGGATGTGATGAGAGAAATCGAAAGAGCTCAAGATGAAGCTTTGAAGGAAGAAAATATAAAGGGAGAAAGGATGGTGGGCCAACAGGACAAGTTGGAATATAACACCCTTGGTGTTAGAACACGTTATGGACGGGTATGGATACCTATGGGTGGCGAGCTTAGAACCAAAATCTTGGATGAGGCTCATAAGTCTCGTTACTCTATCCACCCTGGTACCAACAAGATGTACCAAGACCTGAAGAAAGACTACTGGTGGCCTGGAATGAAATGTGATGTGACGAAGTATGTAAGCAAGTGCTTGACTTGCTCGCAAGTAAAGGCTGAACACCAGAAACCGTATGGAAAGATTCAACCACTCGATATACCGGAATGGAAGTGGGAACACATTACCATGGACTTCATAACTAAGCTACCTCGCACAGCTAAAGGTCATGACGCCATTTGGGTAATTGTGGACCGATTAACGAAGAGTGCTCATTTCCTACCTATTCGCGAGGCGTTCTCGTCGGAAAGGTTAGCAGAAGTGTTTATCAACGAAGTAGTAGCACGGCATGGGATGCCTTTGACGATCGTATCTGATCGGGACACACGATTCACATCGAGGTTCTGGAAAAGATTTCACGAGGCGATGGGCACGAGGCTTAATATCAGCACAGCATACCACCCGCAAACGGATGGTCAGTCCGAAAGGACCATTCAGACTTTGGAGGATATGCTCCGTGCTTGTATTATTGATTTCGGTGGCAGTTGGGACAGCCATCTGCCGTTAGCCGAGTTCTCCAACAACAATAGTCATCACATGACGATAGGCATGCCGCCTTACGAAATGTTGTATGGGAGAAGATGTAGAACCCCGGTTTGTTGGGGTGAGATTGGACAGAAGGAATTAGGAAGTCTCGAAGTCGTAAGAGAGACGTCGGAAAGGTTTGATCAGATCAAAGCACGAATGAAGGCCGCACAAGATCGTCAGAAATCCTATGCGGATAGACGACGAAGGCCTATCGAGTTTGATGTTGGGGACAGAGTAATGTTGAAAGTGTCCCCCTGGAAGGGAATCATTCGATTCAGAAAGAGAGGAAAGTTAAGTCCGAGGTTTGTCGGACCGTTCAGGATAATGGCACGGGTTGGTGAAGTCGCTTATCGGTTGGAGTTGCCTGATGAGTTAAGTGGGATTCATCCTACCTTCCATGTATCACACTTTCGAAAGTGTTTGGCGGATGAATCGGCTCACGTACCACTTACTGACATCGAGGTCGACAACAGCCTTAATTACATCGAAGAACCCGTGGCTATCTTAGACCGAAAGGAAAAGCGTTTGCGTAATAAAGTTATTCCATTGGTTAAAGTCCAATGGAGGCACCGAAAGGGATCGGAGGCTAAATGGGAAACGGAGGCGGAGATGAGGGATTCGTACCCTCAATTATTTGACTTGTGATAGGTTTCGGGGACGAAACCTATTATAAGGGGGGTAGACTTGTAACATCCCAAAATGTCGAGAAATAAAGTTAACGAGTTCAAGCGGGCCGAAGTCGGGCCGGGTCAGTCGCGAACCGGGCTTGGGGAGGTCTCCCCTATAAATAGCCAAGGTCACCACATGTTTCTCTCATTTGCAATTCTAGAGAGAGAAAGTGTCGGAATCGCACAAGATTGCACCCGCTCGTGTCTCTTGCACTCGTGAGAAGAACCTCCGGATCAGAAGCTCGATTCAGGTAACGATCCGACCTAAATCTGAGTTTTTAGTTCGTTTTTGGGTTTTCGGGTCTTGGGTGAAAATCGGACGTTTTTGTGGATGAAACTGAAAGATAATCATAGAATCGAATTCCTTAATGGAAAACGAACGTTTTGGATGCAACATGTTCGGGATCTTGACATGATCAGACCCGAAATGCGAAAGTTAGGGTTTTCGCGAAGAACAGGTCGTGCGCACTTGCTAAGTGCGCACGGAGCAGGTCCTGCGCACTTGCTAAGTGCGCAGGAGGAGGAACCTGCGCACTTGCTAAGTGCGCAGGAGGCAAGGTCTGCGCACTTGCTAAGTGCGCAGGCAGCAGAGTCTGCGCACTTGCTAAGTGCGCAGGCAGCAGGGTCTGCGCACTTGCTAAGTGCGCAGACATCAGGCTGTTGAGTAGAGATTAGTATGTTTAGAATGGTTAAACCGTTAGAGTCGGTAATGGTCTGATGTGTATGTAACTACTCAATTCAGATCGGAAGTGATGTGGTTGGACCCTTGATTAGGACAACCGAGACTAGCTTATAAGGTGAGTTCTAGAAGCCCTCTTTTAAATGTTTTTATATAATGTTTTCGGGCTGGTGTGTACACGTATGAAATATTGTTTTATAAAATGATGTTTATGAAACTACGTTTACGAAAGGAAATGATTTGAAACGAAGGGTTTATGGAAAGAAAGTTTATGAACGGAATGTTTACGAACGAATGTTATAAAGAAATGGTTTAATGAAAAGGTAAAGGGTTTTGAAAGTGAAGGAAAGGTTTTATGAAAAGAAAACAAAAAGGGGCAAAGGTTTTAAAGAAGTCATTACAAATCTAATCTGTCGAATGAATGGAATTGACGAATGAAGTCTGGGAATGTGATTCCCAGCCTTGTGGTAAATTATGGACAGTGAGCCATAGTTACCACAAGAACAACAGGGGCATTGTCTCTGTGGCATGTCAATGGTTTTGATGTTGTACAACTGGTAAGGGAGTAACGACGGTTACTCGGGTGATGACGATCATCCTAAGCGAACGAGGTAATGGGAAATCAATGACGGCGATACGTAACGGTTGATTTCCAAAGGAAAGATGCGTGTTGGGCAATGACGGCGATACGTAACAGTTGACCCCACGCATTGAAGGGTTGGGCAATGACGGCGATACGTAACGGTTGACCCACGTAGTGTATGGTTGTGGCAATGACGGCGATACGTAACGGTTGCCCACAACATTAAAGGTTCCTACGGGGACATAGAGACGCGTAACGATACAGATTTAGATAATAATGTATGACTTAAATGAATGTTAATGTTTTAAACAAATGATTGTGTTTAAATATGCGAAGGTTTACGAATGAAAGGCCCTGTTTTCTTATACGAATGTTAAACCCTATTGAATGTTTGAATGATGAACCATTTCTTAAAACGAACGAAAACTAGAACTCACCAGCGTAGCTGACGTTTTTAAGTGTACACATTCAGGTTAAGACAGGTTATGAGGATGGACGGTGATGCTTGGCTAGAGATGAAGAGTTACCCGACTGCTTTTGAAGACTGGCATCCCGTTATGTTTAGTTATGATGTAAATATGTTTTAAACTATGTTTACGCTTCCGCATGTATGAACAACGATTAAGTTATGTTTAAATGAAATTTCCGCTGTGTTATCTGATATTCATGTTTAAGAACTGCTTGTGAATGAGTAAATCCAATAAGTGAGGCCTCCCGGGTTTGGGGCCTTACACCACTCCTCTCTCATTTCTTTGGCTAGTTCAGAATCAGTTATTCTGAACTTGGCCTCTTCCTTCTTCTTCTTTTCTCTTTCTTCTTATTCTCTATTAAATTGTTCCTGCAGTTGAAGAGCAAGAGCTTCATCGTCTTGAATTTGATAGACTGTAGTAATTTTGACTTTCAGATCATCCAGCTGTTTGGCATACAGCTGGATCTGTTGTTCTCTGAGGAGAATGACTGTTTTTCTGTCTTGGGCTTTTCGTAATTCAGCCATCTCCTCTTCTTCTATTCTTCTTCTTCTTTCCTCTTTTTGTTTCTTTTCCTTCATTATCCTCTCTTCATCTTCTTTAGTCATGAGTCCCTTCCCCTTGTCTTTGCTGGATGCCTCTGCTTCAGCTTCATTGACCACAATAGCAGATGTAGTAGATGTTGTTGGGATCTCAGCTTCAGCTTCATTGGCAGTTTAGGGAATGGACAAGGGAATGACACTTTCTTCATCTTCTTCCCATTCCATACCTGTCACTTCTTTCCAACAATCCTTCACCTTTTCCTGTTCTCTTCTCTTGGATTCTTTTTCTGTGTTTAGTTTGACTGTTGGTGAAGAAAGGAAGGATAGATCTAAGTCAGAGTCATTCATTACAGGTGATTCCTCCTTATAAAGAGAAGCCTTGATGAGTTTGATCATTTCTTGACTTTCAAAGGAGTTGATGTTGCAGATGAGTGATCTGAGCTCAAAAACCTTGTGTAGGAAGTGAATGTAGGAGTAAGATCTCTTTGATGTTGATTGAGAGAGAAGATCCATTGCTTAAGAAGAAGGTGAAATCAGAGGACTCTATGCTCACCCATCCTAGCACTTCTAAGTCCCTGACCATGATGTTGTATAGGAATCTTCGCCAGCAGATAACTTCTTCGCCAGCAGGTTGTATAGGAATCTTCGCCAGCAGATAACTTCTTCTTCAGTTAAAGCATTGCTCCTGATTAAGTCAAGTCTTCTTAGAGCCAGTCTTTGTTCTGCTGTTGATGAAGATTCAGGATAAGCCACCCTATTTGCTTCTTTTAGTAGTCTTTCAAACCAGGGCATATTATCCTCCATTAAGTCATAGAACCAGCTGATTGCAAGTTCTGCTGAGAGATCGGATGAAGTGTTGATGCATCTTGTCAGATACAGATTAAGAACCTGGAGGGCATTAAGAGTATTCCAGTTTAGCTCTTCTACTCCACTAAACTCCCATCCAATCCAGAATCTCTCAGCTATGCCATCATACCCCCAAGCTAGAATGGAGTCGAATTCTAGCTTGTTTGAAGTTAGTGAGAATTGGGAAGTAGATGTTTGACTTATTATGGCTGCAGCTTCAGGAAGTATGCTGAATGATGGAGGTGTGTCTTCATGGAGAGTTTCATCTTGCAGCACCTCATCAACAGCTCGGACAACTAACTTCCAATCCTCAGTGATATCTTCCTCTTCGTCTACTGAGTCTGACAAGTCATGGATTTGAACAAAAGCCGGTTTATATAGCGAACTTTGAAAAACAGTCTGCTCTTGTATCCATTCTTCTAAGCTGTCCGCATCATCTTCCTTGGTGATTACCTCCCCCTTTTTGGTTGCATCAGTGCATAAAGAGTTATCTGTTTGAGTGCCCACTGATATAATGGAGGGAGAAGTTACTGGAGGGCATTGATGGGCTTCATGCCTAGAGACTTGGTGCCTTAGTTTGAACACTTTAGCCTCTAGCATAGCTACCCTAGTAGTCAATTCCATGTTATGAAGTTTTAGTCTGTCCACATCCACAGTTGTGGAATCCTTGGAGCTAGATGAGGCCTTAGGCCTAGCCTCTGCATCCCCATCACCCTGGTTTTCTTGGCGCTTGGGATTCCTCTCAGTGAAGAGTGTTTCAAAGGAAACATCTTCACTGTGAGTTTCCGTGGTTAGGGTCTTAGCTATGTTGTCACTGTCCTCCTGGGCAGTTGATGTACCGGGAGTAGTGACAACCCTTTCCACATTCACTCTGTCAGTACCACTAGAGTGAACCTTCTTGGGTTGATGAACTTGGGTTAGGTGCACCTGCAGCCAAGTTAATCAGTACCTCCGAGATAGTGGTAGTTGGAGAAGGTATATCATCTTGACTAGGTGCCTCTGCACTTAAGTTCAGAGAAGAGAAATAATGATATGGCTCAGCGGTAGTTCTATGGATCCGGGATGTGATCCTGATCCTAATAGAGAAACTTCCAAGGAAGTCTCTCAAATGGTATGGCTATCCCTTTTGATATTCTCATCAGAATGTTGGGATTCTGTATGAGGGCTTTTAGGTTGGGATTGGGCCTGTGAGACAAGAAGAGAAGGACTCTTCTTGCTCCTTTTTCTAGTGTATGTCGTTACAACTGGGGCCCTTTGTTCCAGTTGAACGATAACATCCAAAACAGGTGTAAGTGATTTTTGTACCTGTGCATCCTGGGTACTTTGTACTTGTTGTTCAGGATGTGAGGTGGAGGGTGTGGGATCAGTATCAGCTGGGATTACTGAACTGTCACCCTGGGTACTTTGTATGTTCACCATTGTAGATAACAATGGAACATTGACCCCTGAGAACTTTTTGGAAACAGTTCTCATACTTTGAAAAATATTATTTTTATGACCCAGCATGATGTAGATTCTTACAGGTTTTGAGAGATCTTTTAGTTCCTGGTTGAAAACCTCCTGCAAGAATCAGGCGTACATAAAAAATTGTTGCTTTGCACCCTCTTGAAGGTTATATCTCAACCCTCAAAGATGAGGTGTTCAAAGTTGAAACCTTGGCAAGTAATCATACCGTGAACAGCAGAGGCAAGTGCAGAGCTCACTTGATGCCATCCACTTCTCTTCTGAGATATGCATTGTAGAAGAGTGTGGTAGAGATACTTCCATGGAGGGCCCATCAGTGCCTTCTTGTCACACCCCCACCGATGGCGGAATTTACGCGAGGGATGACGAATTGAAATCATCACAATGATTAAAAGAAATACTATTAAATTAACCGAATAATTGCATTACATTGTTTTTAAAAACACACAACCAAACAAAATAGATAAACAAATAGTCTTTATTAAACTTTATAAATAACTAAATCTCCTAGAGCCAAGTCTCGAAGTCCTAGCATGATTGTAACAACAACCTAGTTATTAGTACCTGAAAAACATGCTAAAATATGTCAGCTATAAAGCCGGTGAGAACATAGGTTTAAGTAATTACATAGTATAGATAATGAAGATTTTTGCAATTCATAAACAAGATTCAATAACAAGTAAACAAACTTTTATACATCGATTAACCCAAACCTAATGACAATATTGGGTTCCCATAGAATTGATATAGCATGAATAACAAGTTTTGCAGTTTCTGTATATCTAGTCTCAAGTTGATATCGTATCTCGTCAACTCAAGAATTAGATCGGCATGTCAGGCCCATAGATCTATGACTTACTCCCGTTGGATTATCCCAAGTTAATGGTTGTAGAGTGTGTATAAAACTGTTTAAGTTTACAAGTATAGAAAGTTGTTATTGAAATTACAAAAGTAGTATTTGAGTTTGATATAGTTTGAACAACCTTTGATATACGAGCATGTTTCCACCCCAAAGATAAAAAGTAAAAGGGGCTATGTATCTCACCTTGCAAATGAAAGGGTCGAACTTGAACTTGTAGTAACTTGGATCGAATGCCTTAACGACTCCTTAAGTTAAGTTTGTTACGTTAGAAACAAGTTAAGGATAGTCGAGGGGTTGACAATGTAATTAGTTGAAAGTGGTTGTTGTACACTAGAGTGCTTATCATTCCAGAGTAGTACCTCCAACATAAAAGTTCCCAGGAAAGAGTTGGTTGGATCGGAACCCCGTCTTTTCCTAGCCAGAACTTTAATGTTTGTCAGATAACTACATACTGGTTTGAAAGTTACCCTATTTGTATACTTGACCAAGTTTAGGGTTTGTTTGGTAAGTTTGGAAAGTATAAGGGCTAAAGTGAAAATATAAGTTTAGTAAAGATAGAAATGAAATAAGTTAATTATTAGAGGGGTTTAATTTGAAGATAAGGAGTTTTAGTAAAAACATGATTTTTGAAATTGAAAGGAACAAGAAAGATCAAAACCAAGTTTTTAAATAAAAGTTTGAACAAGTTTAATTAAAATAGGGTATTTGATCTTCGATAGCTCTATGATTATAACATAAACATGCTAGGGAATCATAGATCTAGCCAGTTATGAGGAATTTTTGAAAATAAAAGTATGAACAAACAAGAACATAAGAAGAACTTACTTAGAATGGAAGGATTTAAGCTAGAATCTTCCAAAAGATGAGAAGAACAACCTTTAGTTGCTAGAGAGCCCTAGAGGATTGTTGAGGTGTGAAGAATGAATGAGGTTTAAGGCTCTATTTATAGGGTGGGTTTGAGAGGAAAAAGGGGAATAGTTGGTTAGGTTTTTTGATTAGGATAACAAAGGTGATAAACATATGTTTATAAATCTTAGAAATTTTTTTATAAAACTTTTGAATAATGGATATAGGGGTTAGTTCCCGAAATTTTGAGGATATGGATGATAGGATTGAGTTCAAAATTAGTTAGTTAATGGATGGAATGGATTAGGATAGGATTTAAGAATAAAAATAATGGTTTTAATTCATTTTGGATAAGTTTAAAGGAATTAATTGATTTTATTAATTTAAATAATAAATAATAATATATAAACTTAAAATTTCGAAAATTATATTAATAATAATGATATATGATTGAATTTACAAAAATTAACCATATTTCGAAGACGTTACAAAAGAAACCCTGAAATTTACGTATGTGTAACTTTTACCCTTGAAATTATATTTTAGTCAAACGAAGTTACAAACTTGAACTGTTTTTATTAGGTTAGAGTCTAAGGCATCCAAAGCTATTATAAGTAGCAAGATTAAGAATGAATACTAGAATCAGATATAGAATCAAAATATAATGCGCAAGTCGTTCTATGCACAATAGAATACTCGCTTTAGACTAGACTTGGAAATTTGAAATGAAATGATATTACAAGTGATATGAAGCATAAAAATGTTCATTGTATAATAAATCAATCAAGGTTACAAGGTAGGATTATAGGATCAGGCATAAAAATCAGGGATGTCACAGTCTCCCCTAGTTAAGAGAATTTCGTCCCGAAATTCAACTAGTAGAGTTTGTGCCATCCTGAAATAGATGAGGGTATTTGAGTTTCATCTGGTCTTCACGTTCCTAGGTGAACTCAGGACCACGCTTAGAATTCCAACGAACTTTAACAATTGGAATACGGCTTCGCTTCAGTTTCTTGATGTCACGATCCATAATCTCAGTAGGTTCTTCAACGATGTGCAGTTGATTATCGATGCGGATCTCATCCAAAGGAATGTGAAAAGTGTCATCAGCTAGACACTTCTTCAGATTAGACACATGAAAAGTGTCATGGATAGAGTTAAGTTCTTGCGGTAGCTGAAGTTTGTAGGCTACTGGACCAATCCTTTCCAGGATCTCGAATGGTCCAACATACCTAGGAGCTAGTTTACCCTTCTTCCTGAATCAGAAAATTCCTTTCCAAGGTGAAACTTTAAGTAGAACACGATCACCAATATGGAATTCAAGAGGTTTTCTTCTATTGTCCGCATAACTCTTCTGACGATCTCGTGCGGCTTTAAGTCTATCTTGGATTTGAAATACTTTATCTGAAGTCTCTTGAATAAGTTCCGGACCAGTTATCTGGTTGTCTCCGATTTCAGTCCAACAAACAGGGGTGCGACATTTTCTTCCGTATAAGGCCTCAAATGGTGCACACTGAATGCTGGTGTGATAACTGTTGTTGTACGAGAACTCTATCAGAGGTAAGTGATTATCCCAACTTCCACCAAAGTCGATGACACAGGATCGTAGCATGTCCTCAAGAGTTTGTATGGTTCGTTCTCTTTGGCCATTAGTCTGAGGGTGATAAGCCGTGCTAAGATCCACACGTGTTCCCAATGATTTCTGTAAAGATTTCCAGAACCTGGACGTAAACTGACTGTCTCGGTCAGCGATGATGGATAATGGAACACCATGACGAGCTACGATTTCATTGATATAGATCTTGGATAACCTCTCCATTTTATAGTCTTCTCGGGTCGGTAGGAAGTGAACGGATTTAGTCAGGTGATCGACTATGACCCAAATTGAGTCATGCCCGCCGGAGGTTTTAGGAAGCTTAGTAATGAAATCCATGGAAATTTGATCCCATTTCCATTGAGGGATTTCGGGTTGCTGGAGTAGGCCTGATGGTTTTTGGTGCTCAACTTTGACTTTTTGACAGGTCAAACATCTTCCAACATACGGAGCTATGTCTTTCTTCATTCCAGGCCACCAATAACATTTCCTCAGATCTAAGTACATCTTATCGGAACCTGGATGAATAGAATAGTGAGACTTATGAGCTTCATTTAGGATAAGTTCTCAGAGATTATCAAAATTAGGAACCCACATTCGACCCATGAAGTAAAGAATTTCATCGGTCTTGGACTCCAATTGATGTTCAGCAATACTTGCCAATTCATCCTTTAGATCCGTCCTGACAAGTGCTTTCCTTTGGGCTAGAAGGATTTGGGCTTTGAGACTAGTATGTATAATCATTCCCATCGCACGAGTGCGTGAGGGTTTGATTCTTTCCTTTCTGCTGAGAGCGTCGGCTACTACGTTAGCTTTACTCGGGTGATAGCGTATCTCGCAATCATAGTCATTTAGTAGTTCCACCCAAAGCCTCTGTCTCATATTTAACTCCTTCTGATCGAATATGTGTTGTAAGCTTTTATGATCGGTGTAGATAACACATTTCGTACCGTATAAGTAATGTCTCTAGATCTTTAAAGCAAACACTACAGCACCTAGCTCAAGATCATGAGTAGTGTAGTTCTTTTCATGGATCTTAAGCTGTCTCGATGCGTATGCAATGACCTTTTCTCGTTGCATAAGGACACAACCTAGGCCTTGGTTGGATGCGTCACAGTACACAACAAAGTCCTCGTTGCCATCTGGTAAAGTCAGAATTGGTGCATCACATAACTTCTACTTAAGCAACTGGAACACATCTTCCTGTTTTGGTCCCCAGTCAAAAGTATGGTTTTTCTGAGTCAGAGTAGTGAGTGGCAGAGCAATTCTCGAAAAGTTCGAGATGAACCTTCGATAGTACCCCGCTAGACCCAGAAATGAGCGAACCTCTGAGGGAGTCTTTGGTGCATTCCAGTTCTTGACTGCTTCAATCTTGGCAGGGTCAACATGGATACCCTTGTCATTGATCACATGACCTAAGAATTGAACTTCACTAAGCCAAAACTCACACTTAGAGAACTTAGCATAGAGTTGCTCTTTCTTTAGAAGCTCAAGGATAAGTTTGAGGTGTTTCTCATGATCGGTCTTGGTTCGGGAATAGATCAAGATGTCATCTATGAAAACAATGACAAATTTATCTTGGTAAGGTCGACAAACATGGTTCATGAGGTCCATGAATATCGCGGGTGCATTGGTTAGTCCAAATGGCATAACTACGAACTCATAGTGTCCATAGCGGGTTCGAAAGGCGGTTTTGGGTATGTCTTCTTCATTCACTCAAAGTTGATGATAACCAGAGCGTAGATCAATCTTTGAAAAACAGGCGGCTCCTTGTAATTGATCAAACAAATCATCAATCCTCGGTAGTGGATACCAATTCTTGACGGTTAGTTTGTTGAGCTCTCTATAGTCAATGCACATCCGAAAGGATCCGTCTTTCTTCTTGACAAATAAAACCGGAGCTCCCCAAGGTGAGAAACTCGGTCGGACAAATCCCTTGTCTAATAATTCTTGAAGCTGACTGGATAGCTCCTTCATTTCTGATGGGGCTAAGCGGTAAGGGGATTTGGCAACAGGAGTTGCACCAGGTACAAGGTCAATCCGGAACTCGACTTGTCGGATAGGAGGTAGTCCGGGAAAATCATCAGGAAAGGCCTCCGGGTAGTCTTTAATGATAGGGACATCTTGTAATTTCTTTCCTTCAGTCTTCTTTTCCACAACGTGAATGCCATAGTAGTGGGTATTCTCAGCAAGCTACGGACTTTCATAGATGAAATGATCTGTAAGTTTTTCCCAGACCTCTCTCCATGGATAGTCAAAGTATCTCCAGATTTAAGGGGAATACGGACTAGTTTCTCAGCACAAATGATCTCAGCATGGTTGGTGGATAGCCAATCCATTCCTACCACTATGTCAAAGCTTCCAAGTTGGATAGGGATAAGATCGATTGAGAACGGATGATCGTCAAGTGTTAAAGTACAACCTTGGAAAATAGTATTGGCATGTAATAGATCTCCATTAGCTAACTCAACAGAATAAGTAGTATCTAGTTTAACAAAGTTAGAGCTAAGCAAAGATTCGAACTCTGTTGAGACAAAACTTTTGTCTGCTCCGGAGTCGAATAAGATAGAAGCATAGTGTTGATTGATGATAAACGTACCCGTAACGACGTTTGGATCCTGACGAGCTTCGGTTGCTCCAATAGCAAAAACTCGTCCATTAGCAGTTGGGTTGTTGGCATTGTTCGGATGCAGCTTAGGACAACGATTCCGGAAATGACTTGGGTCACCACATTCATAGCAAGCCCAAACAGTGTTATTTCCAGCAGTAGCAGCAGTGGTGGCTGCCACAAGAGTATTTTTGTTAGCCGTGGCAGCTGGAGCTTTGCAAGTCTGGAATACGTGACCAATTCGGCCGCAGTTAGTTGCGGCACTCTCCGAAGTGATGAAAAGGGCATTTAGGACACTTAGGCATATTCCCGGTATATGGCTTCTTCACATAGGCCTGAGGAGCAGGAGCAGCTTGGTTTACCGGTGTAGCAGGAGTTACCATAGCAAACCCTTTGGAAGTCTTTTGTTTCTTGTTATAGTTACGGTTAGGCTTCTTGCTTTCAGCATTCACCTTCTTAGAACCCCTCCTAACCAGAGTTCCCGACTTAACCAGATCGTCGGTGATAGTAGCAGACAATAGGATTGCTGCCTCCAAAGTAGTGGGTGAACTAGATAAGGTAGGGATTCAGACTAGAGGGCTCAAACCAGTAATGTACCGGTCAATCTGTCTGCTAACCGGTGTAACCATACGTGGCACTAGAATACTGAGCTCATGAAAACGCTCGGTGTAGGCTGCATGCTCACCACCATCCATCTCATGGTTCCAAAACTCAATCTCTATCTTCTTGAGTTCATTACTCGGGCAAAATTCCCTAATGAGCAACTCCTTAAACTCATTCCAAGGCAAGGCTAGAGCTACGTTTCTTCCCCTGGCCCTGATTTGGGCATTCCACCAAGTAAGAGCCCATTTCTGAAATGTGCTTGCGGCAAACTTCACTTTCAGATTTTCTGGACTCTCAGCCATGTCTAGAGCAGATTCAACTTGTTCAATCCATTGGAGCAGCCCAGTTGCTCCTTCAGTACCATTATAATCAGCGGGCTTGGAGTTGGTGAACTTCTTATAGTGGTCAGTGTTGTTATTATCGGCTCTAGAACCGCCAGTGTTACGTAGTGAGTTACTGACTTGGGTAACCATTTCAGGAAGGACATCCCTTAGTTGTCGAGTGATGATAGCAGCAATCTCATTGATCTCGGTAGTGTCACGACGAGGAGGCATTCTACAAGATAGAGTATAGCTAGATAAGTTGATAAACGATAGATAGAGTCGCAAGATAATCAAAATAGGAATTTTATTCATAATCAAGTTGTTTAATTACAAATAAGGAAAGATAAAGACATAAGTACATATAACCACTTAATGTCTCGAATTGAAAATAAAAAGAATTAATTGACTAATCAAAACTCTAGATCTGTATGGTAGATGGTAGGAGAGTGTGCTTCAGCCTATAAGCGATACTCACACCAAGATTTCCCAGGAAAGAGTGACAGGTCCAAAGGGATTTATGCGCCACGCCTTTCCTAGACAGAGCCCTTCGTGTACAGGTACCCACTCTTCCAGATTACACACTGTCCTTCGATCCACCAATTAGATCCTTGGTCTTGAAGAGAGTGATTTAGGAATCGTCTCAGCTCTGTCTTCTATGTCTCGGATGATCGAAGACTTGGTAGTTCCAACTCTACTCTCCTTAGGTTCCACCGGTCGTGTAAAGCGTACGTTCTCCGGGCGGTAACGACTAGTTGCATCAGACCGCAGCTCCGGGTTGTTCATGTCTCGAGTTTCTTGTGTCCACTTGATTGAGCTTGGGGTTGCTATACTTTTCCATGTTAGGTCGATGAAGTTATCCATGGCTAGAAGAAGGGAGGTTAGAGATAAGTTAAATACATAAGGTTAGACACAAAGAAAAAGTAACTTCTTAATAGGGAAATTCTAGGGTTATAGACTAGGTTTATTCTAAAGCAACCTAATTCTCTATAACCATGGCTCTGATACCAATCTGTCACACCCCCACCGATGGTGGAATTTACGCGAGGGGTGACGAATTGAAATCATCACAATGATTAAAAGAAATACTATTAAATTAACCGAATAATTGCATTACATTGTTTTTAAAAACACACAACCAAACAAAATAGATAAACAAATAGTCTTTATTAAACTTTATAAATAACTAAATCTCCTAGAGTCAAGTCTCGAAGTCCTAGCGTGATTGTAACAGCAACCTAGTTATTAGTACCTAAAAAACATGCTAAAATATGTCAGCTATAAAGCCGGTGAGAACATAGGTTTAAGTAATTACATAGTATAGATAATGAAGATTTTTGCAATTCATAAACAAGATTCAATAACAAGTAAACAAACTTTTATACATCGATTCAACCAAACCTAATGACAAGATAGGGTTCCCATAGAATTGATATAGCATGAATAACAAGTTTTGCAGTTTCTGTATATCTAGTCTCAAGTTGATATCGTATCTCGTCAACTCAAGAATTAGATCGGCATGTCAGGCCCATAGATCTATGACTTACTCCCGTTGGCTTATCCCAAGTTAATGGTTGTAGAGTGTGTATAAAACTGTTTAAGTTTACAAGTATAGAAAGTTGTTATTGAAATTACAAAAGTAGTATTTGAGTTTGATATAGTTTGAACAACCTTTGATATACGAGCATGTTTCCACCCCAAAGATAAAAAGTAAAAGGGGCTATGTATCTCACCTTACAAATGAAAGGGTCGAACTTGAACTTGTAGTAACTTGGATCGAATGCCTTAACGACTCCTTAAGTTAAGTTTGTTACGTTAGAAACAAGTTAAGGATAGTCGAGGGGTTGACAATGTAATTAGTTGAAAGTGGTTGTTGTACACTAGAGTGGTTATCATTCCAGAGTAGTACCTCCAACATAAAAGTTCCCAGGAAAGAGTTGGTTGGATCGGAACCCCGTCTTTTCCTAGCCAGAACTTTAATGTTTTGTCAGATAACTACATACTGGTTTGAAAGTTACCCTATTTGTATACTTGACCAAGTTTAGGGTTTGTTTGGTAAGTTTGGAAAGTATAAGGGCTAAAGTGAAAATATAAGTTTAGTAAAGATAGAAATGAAATAAGTTAATTATTAGAGGGGTTTAATTTGAAGATAAGGAGTTTTAGTAAAAACATGATTTTTGAAATTGAAAGGAACAAGAAAGATCAAAACCAAGTTTTTAAATAAAAGTTTGAACAAGTTTAATTAAAATAGGGCATTTGATCTTCGATAGCTCTATGATTATATCATAAACATGCTAGGGAATCATAGATCTAGCTAGTTATGAGGAATTTTTGAAAAGAAAAGTATGAACAAGCAAGAACATAAGAAGAACTTACTTAGAATGGAAGGATTTAAGCTAGAATCTTCCAAAAGATGAGAAGAACAACCTTTAGTTGCTAGAGAGCCCTATAGGATTGTTGAGGTGTGAAGAATGAATGAGGTTTAAGGCTCTATTTATAGGGTGGGTTTGAGAGGAAAAAGGGGGAAAGTTGGTTAGGTTTTTTGATTAGGATAACAAAGGTGATAAACATAGGTTTATAAATCTTAGAATTTTTTTTATAAAACTTTTGAATAATGGATATAGGGGTTAGTTCACGAAATTTTGAGGATATGGATGATAGGATTGAGTTCAAAATTAGTTAGTTAATGGATGGAATGGATTAGGATAGGATTTAAGAATAAAAATAATGGTTTTAATTCATTTTGGATAAGTTTAAAGGAATTAATTGATTTTATTAATTTAAATAATAAATACTAATATATAAACTTAAAATTTTGAAAATTATATTAATAATAATGATATATGATTGAATTTACAAAAATTAACCAGATTTTGAAGACGTTACAAAAGAAACCCTGAAATTTACGTATGTGTAACTTTTACCCTTGAAATTATATTTTAGTCAAACGAAGTTAAAAACTTGAACTGTTTTTATTAGGTTAGAGTCTAAGGCATCCAAAGCTACTATAAGTAGCAAGATTAAGAATGAATACTAGAATCAGATATAGAATCAAAATATAATGCGCAAGTCGTTCTATGCACAATAGAATACTCGCTTTAGACTAGACTTGGAAATTTGAAATGAAATGATATTACAAGTGATATGAAGCATAAAAATATTCATTGTATAATAAATCAATCAAGGTTACAAGGTAGGATTATAGGATCAGGCATAAAAATCAGGGATGTCACACTTCTCGATTGTGTACTCATTTTGATTTCCAGTGTACCCCATGGATACAAAGGTCTTCATGTATTCTTCCTTTGAGTATGAGATGACTGACCCCTTTTCTTGAAGCTGAAGATGTTTTCGGAGAGTAGCTTCAAAGATGATGATGTCCTTGCCGTCTACATTGGCTTTTATTTGGGAATCCCCTGTTCAGTAAAGTAGACGGCGGTGTTCCAAAAATCCTCCATATAAGGAATATAAATGGTAGGGTTGACTGTTAGTGCAAAATGTATCTTTGATCGGCACATAAAATCAATCATATCATCGAATCCTTCAGACTTCTTTCCTTTGGTTAAGTAAGCCGTGAGGTTATGATATGGGGAGAACTTATCATCATGATTGTTTATGTCTGCCATTTTTCTTGGTTTGGAGGGAAAGGGAAAGATTTTGAAGGGTGGTTAAGAATGGAAGGCTTTGAATGTTGTGGGGGCTTGAGGGAAAGTGATGGGAGTTAGGGCGAAATTGAATGAGAAGGTGTGGTGAAGAGATTTGATTTGTTCTTCATAACGGTAGAGGAGGGAAAAGCAAAGTGACTTGTACAGTACAACCTCATTCACTTTTTACTGTTACAACTGTAATACACTACAGCAGTCATGGTAAAGACTGAAAGGAATTTTTAGAGTGGGTAAAAGTTAATTTAGACTTATTTTTACCTATCAGCAGCAAACTTGGTTAATGCGGATGGTTAAGCCTGTCTGCTGCAAGCTTGGTTGCAGCGGATAGTTAAATCTGTCAGCAGCAAACTCTATTGCTGCTGATGGATGCAATGATTCGCAGCAAGGGTGTTGCTGCTGACTGCCTTAAAGCTATCCGCAGGAAACTTGTTCCTGCTGATAACTTAAAGCAGTTAGTGACAAAATCTTTGCTGCTGATTATTAAACCTGTCAGCAGCAAAAATGGATGCTGCTGACTTGTAACTTTTATTTATAACAAAAGACAAAAATATTTACAAACACAAATTTTAGAGACATATTTTAATCAAAGTTCATCATACCAGTAGATTCAACTAAATATCTAAATCTAGCTTCATCATACGGTTTTGTAAACAAATCAGCATATTGCTCATTGGTATGAACTTTGGTTAAAATAATTCTCTTTTTCTCAGCTTGATCTCTTATGAAATGATACCTGATGTCAATGTGCTTTGTCTTGGAGTGCTGCACCGGATTGTTTGTGATTGATATAGCACTCATGTTGTCAATATGAATAGGAGTTGCCATGAAAGTCATCCCATAATCCAGCATTTGATTTTGTATCCAGATGACTTGTGCACAGCAACTTGAAGCTGCAATGTATTCTGCTTCTACTGTAGAAGTTGAAACACATGTTTGCTTCTTGCACTGCCATGAAATAAGTCTTCCTCCCAGAAACTGACATCCCCTGAGGTGGACTTTTTGTCCAAGTTACATCCCCCATAATCACTGTTAGTGTATGCATACAGATTAAACTTATCGTTTTTAGAGTACCATAGCCCAAGTCTTGGGGCTCCCTTTAGGTATCTAAAAATTCTCTTGACGGCTTGAAGATGTGAAATCTTTGGATCTGCTTGAAATCTTGCACAAAGACATACTGCAAACATGATATCTGGCCTTGAGGCAGTGAGATACATGAGAGACCTTATCATTGCACGGTACTGATGTTGATCAGTGTCTTGACCATCTTTGTCTGGAGTCAGCTGATGGTGTACTTGCATAGGGGTTCGAGCAGCAGAGCAGTCAGTCATCTTGAATCTTTCCAGAATGCTCTTGACATATTTAGATTGGCTGATGAAGATTCCATTTGGGACTTGTTTGACTTGAAGACCCAGAAAGAAATTTAGCTCACCCATTGAGCTCATTTCAAACTTTGAGTGCATAAGGATCTCGAAATCTTTACACAGCTTCTTCCTTATTGATCCAAATATGATATCATATACGTAGATTTGAACCAGTAAGATTTCTCCCCCTTCATCTTTGATGAACAAGGTCTGGTCAATGGCACCTCTTCTGAAGTTGTTGCTTAGCAGATATCCAGACAAAGTTTCATACCAGGCTCTTGGGGCTTGATGTAAGCCATATAGAGCTTTGTCTAGTTTGAACACTTGGTTAGGATGTGCAGGATTTACAAAGCCTGGAGGCTGCTTGACATATACTTCTTCACCAATCTTCCCATACAGAAAGACACTTTTGACATCCATTTTATAGACCATGAAATTCTTGGATGCAGCATATTCCAGGAAGATTCTGATGACCTCCAGTCTGGCAACAGGAGCAAAGACCTCGTCATAGTCAATTCCCTCTTCCTGAGTGTAGCCTTGAGCTACAAGTCTGGCTTTATTCTTGACTACAATGCCTCTCTCATCTTGCTTGTTCCTGAATACCCATCTTGTGCCAATGGCAGATTGACCAGGTGGAAGATCAACAAGCTTCCAGACCTCCTATCTTTTGAATTGCAGCAACTCTTCCTGCATTGCCTCAATCCAGCTGCTGTGTTGCAGAGCTTCATCTATCTTCTTGGGTTCCACCTGGGATAGAAAACATGAAAATAAACATATATTGGCCTCATGATATTTTCTTCTAGTTAGAACTCCTTGGTGAACTTGGCCAATTATATTATCCAGAGGATGTTCCTTGTTGATCCTTTGAGCTGGTACCACCTCCAGTTGTATCCCTTGTTCAAGATTGCTTTGATTTTGATCAGGGATTTCTTCATTCATGGTTGAAGAGTTTTCAAGATCAACGGTTACATCAGTGTTATCAGCAATAGTGTTTGCAGCATTTACAGCATTTACCGAATAGTCTTCATTAAAGTTTTCATGTTCAGACAGGCTGCTGCTGGTTACATTTGAGAGTGTGGTTCTGGCTGCACTTGCTTCAATGGCTTCCATAACAGATGGAGGATCAATGGATGGTCTTCTCAGACTGATAGATGATTTTGGAAAATCCAGTTTGTAGTCAGAGGAGGTGGAAGTAGGTGCTTGAGAGGAGGAACACTCCACATTTGAGAAGATGAGAGGCTCAAATATTTGGATGAAGGAGTCTATGTCAAAAAGCCAGTTTGGGCCTTTTCCCTGTTCACAGACAATGTGTTCTCTACATTCCACATTGGCTGATTTTTCCACAATTCTTGTTCTTGAGTTGAAAACTCTGTAGGCCTTGGATTGAGAGGAATAGCCCACAAAATATCCTTCTTCAGATTTGGCACCAAACTTAGGAAGAACCCCATGTGTGATTAGAATTGTGTATGGACACCCAAAAGGCTTTAGAAACCCAATGTAGGGAACTCTTTGAAACCAAAGTTCATAAGGTGTCTTGTTGAGGGGCTTGACAATGAGAACTCTATTTTGCACATAGCAGGCTGTGCTAACTGCTTCTGCCCAGAATGTGAGAGGCAGTTTTGAGTCAGCCAACATAGATCTTGCTGACTCAATTAGAGTTCTGTTTCTCCTTTCAGCAACTCCATTTTGTTGAGGAGTTCTTGGAGCACTGTATTGTCTTTCTATCCCCTTGCTTTCACCAAAACAGTTCAAAGTGTGGTTCTTGAACTCTGTGCCCTGATCACACCTTATGATCTTCACCTTTTGATTGCTTTGATTCTCTACCCTAAGAATGTAGGATTTGAGAATTTCAGCAGTTTCATCTTTAGTTCTCAAGAAGCATACCCATGAGAATCTGGTGTAGTCATCAGTTATCACCAGACAGTATGAATTCTTGCCAATTGACATGACATTTGTAGGACCAAAGAGATCCATATGCAGCAGCTGTAGTGGAGTGTCATTTGTATTCAAGGTCTTGGGCTTGTGAGAACTTTTGTGTTGCTTTCCCTTCAGACAAGCAATGCAGTGATCTTCTAGCTATAATTCTTTATCAGGAAGCCCTCTGACAAGATTGTCCTTCATCAATTTTTTGATGGTTTTGATGTTAGCGTGGCTTAGTCTCATGTGCCATAGAGCTGATTCATCAACTGAGGCTTTTGACAGAAAAAAGGATACACGAGTGACCTCATTCATGTCAAGCACATAAAGATTTTCTTTTCTCTGAGCAGTTAATAAAATTTTCTCTGGAGGAGGTTTGGATAAGCCATGAGATAGCACAAAGCATTCTTTGTCTGTGAAGAGCATCCAATGCTTTTGATCACATACCCGAGAAACACTCATGAGATTGAAGTCCAATTCCTTGACATAATTTACCTTATCAATACTCATTCTTTCATTTAACACAGTCCCTTGTCCAGTGATAGATCCTCCTTTTGAGTCACTCCCAAAGGAAACATATCCTCCATTGAAGTGTCTGAAGTTGGAGAGGATGGATCTGTTTCCTGTCATGTGCCTGGAAAAACCACTGTCAACCATCCAGGTGTTATTCTTGTGACCTGGCTGCCCCTGCACATGAGAGAGATCTAGTTAGTGGGAGGAATCCAAGAGCTTGCATCCTTGAAGAAAAGGGTTCTTGGAATATCAGATTCAGCATGTGTGCATTCCACCAAACCAATGATGATTCTTGGAGGGATCAAAGCTGGGATCTTGGCTCTCCATTGCTGAGGAGATGGTTTTCCAGTTCTCTTTGCCCTGTCAGCAGCTGATGTTGCTTTGGCTGCTGATGGATTTGCTTTATCAGCAACAGATTTTGCTGCTGATGATTTTGGCTTATCAGCAGCCGATGTTGTTGCTGCTGAGGACTTCGGTTTATCAGCAGCAGTGGTTTTGCTGCAGATGGTTTTGCTTGAGCAGCAGCAAACTTCGTTGCTGGTGAAGGCTTGTCCTTTTGTTTCTTGGGCTTGGCTTGATAACCAACATTTTTGCTGGCTGCTGTTGGTTCAACAACCAATGTGTGTTTATCCTTCTTTGCCTTGTTGACTGAGGACTTCTCTTTAGAAGTTATAATGCTGATAGGCTTTTGTTTATGAGGAGCTTGATTAAGGATCTGGTTGAAGGGATTAAAATCACAATTTACAGCAAAGTGGTCTGATTCACCATAGATGATGCAAGATTGTTGAGGCTTTGGCAGATGCTTCCTTTATGGAGAGAGAGAGCTTCTGAAATGAGTTGCCTTGGCTTTAGAACTCCTTACCTTTCTGTTCTTGTGTGTCTTCTCAAAAGCATGTTGTTTGAGGTTTCTCTGCTGCTGAAGGTAGTAAAAGCAGGTGCTGGCAGTGTGGTTGTATTTTCCACAGACAAAGCATGATTTGGCCAGTTTGTCCCTTGAAAGGTAAACATAGTCCTTTCTTTTGAATAGGTCTTTAAAGTTCCAAGGGTGAGCTTTGTTGTGCTTAAAGGTGGCCTCTTCCAATGTCTTTTGAACATATGGAATTCTTTCTCCAGGCGCCTGACATATGTCAAACACCTTTCTGAGAGGCTTTGAGTTGTTGGAGGTTGAAGACTGCCCCTTTTCAACATTTAGCTTTCTTCCTTCTGGAGGATAGCTAATTTTGATTTGGTTGAAAGGCATAGGAACCGGAACAGCTGGTAAAGGGACAGGAGTACTTGTTTGAATGACTTCTAGAACAGGCGGTGCTGGTACTTGTACTGGTGATGAGACCTCCTCAGTTTTAGTGGACTCTGAGCTAGTTGACTCAGATTCTGACGAGGTAGTGCATTCTTGTACCAATGGTTCATGTCTTGAAGGATCAAGATCTCGGTTGGCCTTTTCAAGATTTGAGAGATTGAAGCTTGGTTCATGGATGGCAACGTAGTCAGCAGTAGGTGCAACGACTTGATATTGTTCAGCATGATAACCCAGACCAGTTTTCACCTTATCATGAATTTGAGCATCCAAAAGTCTTTGCAGCTTTTTGGATGCAAATTCATATTTGTCAACATGAACTTTCTGTTCTACCAATTCCGCTCTGGTAGCTTTTAATCTAGCCAGTAGATCATCAATCTGAGTTTCAAGATTAGTTTGTTCATGTTTTAGTAATGAAATCTCTTTCTTTAGGCAGTTAATTTTTTCTTTATAACTGTTTTTTACTTTTATGAATTCAGATTTCATTTGATGAAACTCTTCATTTTGATCTATAAGGTTTTGATTATGCTTTCTGTAGCCTAACACCTTATCAATACAAGCTTGAGAACAGAGATGTTCATATACCTGAGACGGTATCTCAGTTGTGTCTGCCATAAGATCTTGGTTGTTAGCAGACAGTTCTTCATACCGGAAGCTCCAGTCAAAGTCAGAAGTTCCAAAAGCTGCACAAGTTGCAGTTTGAGCTGGAGGAGTAGCTTGTTGCTGTTGTTGTCTTGGTTGGGCTTGGTTAGCTTGTCTTGATTGAGGAGCTACTGGGTTTGCCCTCGGTGCCTTGCATTCTTTAGCAAAATGACCCAGTTGGTTACAGTTGTAACATCTTAATTTGCTTTTATCCAAGCCAACTCTGGTGTTGGAGTTGTTACTTGGAATGGGTCTTCCGGTTCTAGAGTAGAACCTTTTTGCTCTTATAGATAGCATGGCATACGAGTGCTGTATATATCCATTTCTTCTAAGTCATCTGGATGGAAGCATTCCAGATCCTCCTTGATAAAGGACATGTTGCATGAGTTTTCAGAAAAAAAAAAAGCAGCAGAGGTTGAGGTTTGAGGAGGAGCTTCTAGGAGAAATGGTGATGTGTTTGTTTGAGAGGTTGGAGTTTGGGGATGAGTGATGATGGGAGGATAATAGTTTCTTGAACTAGGACCTGAGTGGTCAGAGTGGAGGGCAGAGGAGGTGGTGGTGGATGTTGAAGCTGTTTGGTAGTTTGAGCTTCTTTCTTTTGCCTGAATCATCTCTAGCTCATAGGTTTTTAGCATTCCAAAGAGCTCAGTCATCTGAAGAGTCTTTAGATTCTCAGTTCTTCTGATGGACACTGTGTAGAGTGTCCAGCAGCTCGGTAGAGACCTGATGAACTTCTTGAGAATATCTTCATTCTCTAGTTTCACCTTTGAGCACTGCAACTCACCTACAAGATAAGTAAATCTGTTATATAGAACCGTTAGAGACTCGCCTTCCTTCCAGACGAAGTGTTCATACTGCTACTTTAGGATGTCTCTTCTATTTTCTTTGACTTCCTCTGACCCAGCAAACATCTTCTCAAGAGCCTCCCATAGCTCCTTTGCAGTTTTGTAACCTCTGAAGTTATGAAAAACTTCATCTGGTAAGCACATCTGGATGGCTCCCAAGGCTTTGAAGTCTACCTCCATTTTCTTGATGTCTTCATCAGAGTACTTGGAGGGTTCTTTGGGAACCAGTGCACCTCCGGAATCAGCATAGGACACCATGGGTATGTATGATCCATCTTTAATGGATTTCCATATCCCATATTCCTGATAGCAGAAGAAGCTTTCCATTATGTTCTTCCACATATCGTAGTCTTCCCTAGACACCAGTCTTGGTGGTCTGTTGATGCTTCCAATATCTTCAAATCCATTGTTTTGAGCCATTTTGATTTGTGATAGTGAGAGACTTTTATCAAAGAGATAGTTTAGAATAGAACTGAAGAATGATTAAACAAGTGTGAGTTTGTTTAATCTATGAGCCAAAACTCTGATACCACTTGTAGGATCGGTAAATACAAGATGGTTGTATTCCAGTTGAGATTGGCGGAAACAATCACAACTTAATCAAAGTAAACAAGTAAACACAATAAGTACTGATAAATGCAATTTGTATTAAGCTTCAATGGTTACAAGATTACAGAGAAATCTCTAAGAAAAGCACTAAGATACAATGATTCTAAGTACTACTTATATAGTAACTTAGAATCAAGACAGACCCTTGATTCTAAGGATCAGATCTAACACAGACCGTTGTTCTTGTATTGAAGCTATTCTACATGTACAGACAATAATAATAACTATGCTAGTTAACTTTATTCAAACGTCTTCTAAGGCATCATTGTTTGCATGCTTGGAGAAGAGCGTTGTTGTCTTTTATTGTCTTGTACCAATGACAGTCTTTCTGCGTGGAGTGTGTCAGTGTAGCAGCAGAAAGTTGTCAGTAGTAATGCTTGCTTTTGCTTTTGCTTTTGCAAGGCTGGTCAGCTGCAACGTTTGATCTTCAATGAATGGATAACTATCAGCAGCAGAGTTATTTATCAGCAGTAAGGCACAACCATCCAAAGATGCTGATGATTTGCCTATCAGCTGCATCAAGTGTTGATGCTGTTGAGTAGCCTATCCGCAGCAACTCTGGTCTTCAGCAGATAAGGCTATCCGCAGCAGATTTGTTCTTCAGTAGAAGAACAAGTATCCGCTACAGATAAGCTTATCCGTAGCAGTTTGTTGGTCAGCAGCAAACTCTGAGATCAGCAGCATTTGTACTTAGAGAATTTTGTAGCCATCAGTCTTTATTTCTACAGAATTCACATTCCTTCACACTAGTGATGGAATTTAAAACTTTCCATTGCAATGTTTGATAGTTACAAAAAATCCCTTGTCTTTCCTTCTTTCTTCCCCAAATCACGACACTCTACTGAACATAAAAGCGGATCAAAAAGTTGGAACATTCCAATCTCAAACAAAAATCATTGATTATCAAAATAGAAATCCAAATAAAAAACAAAATTAAAAAATATGAACACCGATGAAATAGAAATCCAAATCAAAAACAAAAATCAAGTTCAAGATTCCAAAAAAGTTGCTGAAAATGAACACCGATGAAACGATGAAGAAGCAGGATCGATTTCCAGATTATATCGAAATAGAAATAAGAAGTCGAAATATGAAACACAAAACGATTTCCAAATTACCCTTGAACATGAGACATATGAAGATCGATGAAAATGCAAGATTAAAACCTGAACTTTCGTTAAGAAGATGTAAGATTCTCGATTTTTTGGGTGCAGTGATTCGAAGATGCAGGAACCGAAGATTAACACGATGAATCGATGAAGATGATGGTGGAGTTTGATTTGGTGATGCCGATGACAAAGGCTGCCGGTGGAGGTTAATGACGATGGTGGTGTTGATGATAATTACGTTTGAGAAAGGTTGAAGAAAAGAGGGAGGGTAAATGTGTATTTTTAATTTTTAAACATTCCAATTCCATTCACAAACTTACCAACCAAACACCCTACTAATTTTCAAATGATTCCATTCAAATTCTAATTCCATTTCCATTTTCAATCCCTTTAAAAAACATTCTGTGAACCAAACGGGCCTAAGAGTTTCAAAAGAGATGTTTATGAAATATGTGTTTCAAAACCAATATGTTTGACTTCAAAAGTCAAGTCAAAACATTGCATCTTCCCTTTCCAACACTTACATATACGTTGAGTTGCGAATTGAAGCTACTAAAATTTGCATGTTTGAAATACATGGGAAGAACATGAGTTGCGAATTTGTTAATGTCCCAAATGATGAAACTATCACAATAAGGGAGGTTCCATGCTATTAGATCATTGATTTCTTCTTTTGCCACCATGTTATAAAGTTTGTGCAAGAACTTTGGTATACCATAACCATCACCAACACGCCCATCGCCCTCACTACCTTTACCACCATATCCGGTGATCACTCTTCCGGCCAAGTCGGTCAACGTCATGAAACAATCATCATCACTCCCCGACCCGTTAAACTGATCACTAATTGGTTGAAAATCTTTCTCAATATCAACAAAATGAATCCCAAGGTCAATATCAAGAAAAGTTCTTTTTTGCCCAATCGTCTCAGAACAGGTGAATAGGATCTTGTTGATCATGGCTTCGGTAATAGTTTGAACCTCTGATAAAGTTTGCTCTATGACATATTTGAATCGTCGTATTATGTTGCTAATTTGTTTTTGGTCATGTTTTACTTTACCGAATGTAGCTTTGAGTTCGTTTATAGGGACACAAGGCTTGTTGATGACATTAGATTGTTGGTTTTTTCCTTATGGTGGTTTTTAACAAGTGTAGTCTTCCTTCTTGGAAATGTTCATGCTCGAACTCCAATCGATTCCATTCTTTCTTCTTGAAACCCTTTGAAATCGAATTAAACGATGAATTCCAACCAAATTCTCAATAAAAGTATCTAAAATCAAGCACAACAAAATCGAGAAATAAAAAACAATACCCACATAGTTATTGAGTTGAGAAATGAAGTTATCAAAATGACTCGTCTTAAAGTAGTAAGGGAGAATCTGTGAGATAAATCGTTGTTCTTCGATATGATGAAGGTGGTGCAAAACGACCCCCAAGATATGATGGAGTTTGTTGCTTGATCGTCAACCATCAAATATAGTTTGATCAAGAACGGGGGTACACCATGGTTGTCATCTATCCTCCCTTGCGTTGTATTAGCCATTGGACATGGTGGTTCCGATCCCATTGGTCCATTGTGACTAGTACCACCAAGATCGCCAAATCCTGCAATCTCACCACAAGAAATTTCACTCAAACCACCATCGCCGCTACCTATTCCTCCTATAGCAGGACTAGTTACATCCCTATAACCACCACCAACAGCTCCTACGTTGCCACCACCGTGGTCTTTAGCTTGTGTTGTCTCCATTGCACCACAATGCATGTGAACCATCGACACACATGCCTACTTATATACATATCTATTCCCCTTAATTAAATGTAGGGTGTACAATATTCTTATTCCTCACACCATAAGTGATAAGTGATAAGTGATAAGAAAGAAATGTTGTATTTTCGTATTATTTTAAATTGTTTATTTAGCATAAATATATATAATCCTCTTTGTCAAACTGATTGCCACCTGTCCTTTTTTTTCAAAGTTGTTCATACATTTTAATCTTTTAAGTAGATTTTAATTGATGGGAAAAACGCAACCGACCACGAACGGTAACAAAACAAATGCGCGGAAGCAAATCTCTTTTGGTCAAAACTTTCCCGACCCGAATGAACCTATTAGGATGCAAACAAATAGGGTATTCCAAAGCAACCAAAACATCCCCAAATCACTATGCAAATAAAATAGAGAGACCGGAATTTTTAGCGTGGAAAACCCCTCAAACGAGAGAGTAAAAACCATGGGACTACTAGATCCGCTTAAAATCCACTATCACCAAATCAAGAGCAATACAAAGTCTTCTCTAGGTAAACTAAAGGCATACAATAATCATCATATATACTTGGAATCATAAACATCAAGCATATGGAAACCAAAAACAAAGACGAGTAAAAGGTATCACCAAAGAAGATTGTTGCAGAACCTGATCTCTTGGAACTTCTCTTTGTCTTCGCTGAGTCGATGGAATCACAGAAAACAAAACCTTTTGTTTAGAACATCACCAACTCAAAAACCTATTTTTGCTCTCATTCTTCTTTCTCGAGATAGCAGGCAGTCCACACAAAACCAACACCAAAAATCTTTTTAATGTTGAGATGATAACATAGATGAGCAAAAAAACCTTCATCTATGTTGTGGTTGTTAAGAGGAAGATATGGAGCACTAACTCCACCACCAAAACAAAAAAACTTATCACACTTTTGACTTTTATTGGAGATATCCGATAGAAGCAATAAAAGAAAAAATATAATTATTTTTCTTTTCTTTTGGGCTAAATTATAAAACCCTCGTGGGTCAAAATAAGCCCAACAAATCTCCCCCTTTTGGCCTATGAGTAAGAGTTCGCCATCCCGTCGATCGAGCAACAGATCTTCAACTTTTGCCTTGTCAAAGTTTTAGTCAACATATCGGAACAATTATCATCGGTGTGAACTTTATCAAGTTCAAATAACTTGTCTTCGAGAGCATCTCTAATCCAATGATACCTCACATCAATATGCTTTGTTCTTTTATGGAACATAGAATTCTTAGCAAGGTGAATATCGCTTTAATTATCACAAAGAACCACGTAGCGCTGTTGCATAAAGCCAAGCTCTTGCAGAAATATTTTCAACCACAATAGTTGTTTGCAAGCTTCTGTTGCTGCCATATACTCAGCCTCAGTGGTGGACAAAGCAACACACTTTTGAAGTTTTGATTGCCATGACACAGCTCCCCCTGCAAAAGTCATTAAATATCCATAAGTGGATTTCATGTTGTCCTTATTTCCTGCCATATCAGAATCCGTATAACCAACAAGAACCGGCTCTCCATTTCCAAATGTGATGCCCAATTTGGAAGTACCACATAGATATCTAAGGATCCACTTAACTGCTTCCCAATGCTTCTTACCCGGATTTGACAGAAACCGACTAACAACACCTACCGCATGGGCAATGTCAGGTCTAGTACAAACCATTGCATACATCAAGCTTCCAACCGCTGAGGCGTATGGAACTCTATCCATTTCTTCAATCTACTCCTTAGAAGAAGGGCAATCTTTATCGGTTAGCTTAAAGTTGGGAGTAAGAGGTGAACTGACCTCTTTGGCTTTAGCCATGTTGAATCTACAAAGCACCTTCTTAATGTATTGCTCTTATGACATGTGTAGCTTCTTTTAAGCTCTATCTCTAGTAATCCGAATGCCAAGAATCTGTTTTGCTGGCCCCGCGTCTTTCATAGAAAATGACTTGCCTAATTCTTTCTTCAGCTGAACAATTCTCTTTGCGTTCTTGCCAACAATCAACATGTCATCAACATAGAGTAATAGGATGATAAAATCATCATCACCAAACCTCTGGAAGAAAACACAGTGGTCTGAAGTAGTCTTTCGGTAGCCTTGCTCCCCCATGACTGACTCAAATTTCTTGTACCACTGTCTTGGTGCTTGTTTCAACCCATAAAGACTTTTATGAAGTTTACAGACGTAGTCTTCTTTACCCTTAACCTGAAAACCTTCAGGTTGCACCATATAGATTTCCTTGTCCAAGTCACCATGAAGGAATGCTGTCTTGACATCCATTTGCTCAACCTCAAGATCAAGACTAGCTGCCAAACCAAGAATCACCCGAATGGAACTCATCTTCACGACTGGAGAGAAAATCTCATCAAAATCAATACCCTTTCTTTGACTGAACCCTTTGACAACCAATCTAGCCTTGTACCTAGGCCGTGAGATATGTTCTTCAGTCTTCACTTTGTAAACCCACTTGTTTTTCAAAGCTCTCTTGCCCTTAGGCAGTTTCACCAACTCAAAGGTATTGTTCTCATACAAGGAATTCATCTCATCTTGCATGGATTCAACCCACTCCCTTTTATGCTCATCTTCCATGGCCTCCGTATAACACTCGGGCTCTCCCCCATTAGTAAGACATACTCATCAGCAAAAAAATGGGTGGAAGGATGATGATCTCTCGTAGACCACCTGAGTGGGACAAATGATGGCATATCAGGTACTGGTAGTTCAGGGTGGAAATCCTCACCCTGCTCTAACTGCTCTGGAATATCAACGTTATCAGTACCATGTTGTTCATCATTTTGACACATCATCTCCATTATGTGTCTCGGTTTGCTATGGAGGAACCGGATCCAAATCAGTAAGATCATCAGTTTGTTGAGGAACTATCTTTGTCTTCTCAATATCTTTCAAACCCCGATCTTCCATGAACACCACATCACGACTTCTTACGAGTTTCTTCAAAACCGGATCATATAACCTGTATCCAAACTCATCTTGCCCATAACCAAGGAATATACAAGGCTTGGTCTTAACATCAAGGTTTGATCTTTCATTTTTGGGAATATGCACAAAAGCCTTGCATCCAAAGACCGCAAATGACGATACGAAACATCTTTGTTACTCCAAACCCTGTCAGGAACATTAAAAAACAAAGGAACACAAGGAGTTAGATTAATAACATGTACCGCCGTATTCAAAGCTTCACCCCAAAAGGAATTAGGCAACCTTGCATGCGAGAGCAGACATCTAACCCTCTCAACCAATGTTCTATTCATCCGTTCTGCCAAACCATTCAACTGTGGTGTCTTTGGAGGAGTCTTTTGATGTCGAATACCTTTCTCTCTACAATAAGAATCGAAAGGACCAATGTACTCACCTCCATTATCTGTCCGAATACACTTAAGCTTCTTCCCACTTTGTCTCTCAACTAGGGCAAGAAAATGATTAAACACGTCTAATACTTGATCTTTAGATTTCAAAGAATAAGCCCAAACCTTCCTTGAATGATCATCGATGAATGTGACAAAGTATAAACAACCACCAAGTGATCTAGTCTTCATGGGACCACATACATCGGAATGCACCAAATCAAGTATACTTTCTTTTCTAGAGGGAGGATGACTCTTAAAGGAAACTCTAGTTTGCTTACCTTCCAGACAATGAGAACACTTCTTCAAATGAACATCATGCACACCAGACAAGACATTTCTCTTCAACAATAGAGACATCCCCTTTTCACTCATGTGACCAAATCTCTTATGCCATAAGTCGGTCATATCAGAATTCATCACTGAGTGGACCGAGTCTTTAGAGATCTTCGGATGTGTCATGTATAACTTTGAACTTCTTTTACCTCTTGCCACAATCAAAGAACCACGAATGAGTTTCCACATTCCATCACCGAGGTTACTGTGGTAGCCATCATCATCAAGTAAGCCTGCGGATATCAAATTAAGTCTAATATCTGGAACATGTTTTACATTGTGTAAAACCAACTCCATCCCAGTATCAAACTTCAAGCAAATATCCCCAACACCAACAATCTTAGATAGCCCATTATTACCCATCTTAACACTCCCAAAGTCACCAGGAGTATAAGATGAATAAAAATCCCTCTGTGATGTCACATGACAGGTAGCACCACTGTCAACAACCCAACTCGAATCATCATGTGCAAGGTTAATCATATCATAATCACAACAAATAAAGAACTCTTCGGTAGCAGTGTTAACTTCAGCAGCGTCATTATTACCTTCATCTTTCTTATGGTTGTTCTTTTGGTTGTTGTAATTGGCCTTTTTGTTCTCCATTGTTCAAACAAGTCTAAACCTAATAACAAGAGCCAATGGCTCTGATACCAGTCTGATGGGAAAAACGTAACCGACTACAAACGGTAACAGAACAAATGCGCGGAAGCAAATCTGGTTTGGTCAAAACTTTTCCGACCCGAATGAACCTATTAGGATGCAAACAAATAGGGTATTCCAAAGTAACCAAAACATCCCCAAATCACCATGCAAATAAAATAGAGAGACACCAAAATTTTTAGCGTGGAAAGCCCCTCAAACGAGAGAGTAAAAACCACGAGACTACTAGAGCCGCTTCAAATCTACTATCACCAAATCAAGAGCAATACAAAGTTTTCTCTAGGTAAACTAGAGGCATACAATAATCATCATATATACTTGGAATCATAAACATCAAGCATATGGAAACCAAAAACAAAGACGAGTAAGAGGTATCACCAAAGAAGATTGTTGCAGAACCTGATCTCTTAGAACTTCTCTTTGTCTTCGCTGAGTCGATGGAATCACAGAAAACAAAACCTTTTGTTTAGAACATCACCAACTCAAAAACCTATTTTTGCTCTCATTCTTCTTTCTCGAGATAGCAACAACACCAAAAAACCTTTTTAATGTTGAGATGATAACATAAATGAGTAAAAAAACCTTCATCTATATTGTGGTTGTTAAGAGGAAGATATGGAGCACTAACTCCACCACCAAAACAAAAAAACTTATCACACTTTTGACTTTTATTGGAGATATCCGACAGAAGTAATAAAAGAAAAAATATAATTATTTCTTTTCTTTTGGGCTAAATTATAAAACCCTCGTGGGTCAAAATAAGCCCAACATTTAACTTGATTCAATTTACATGATTTTAAAATAATCCAAGCGACTGAGATAAAATTTTAATGTAGTATATAAACTTTGTTTCTTTTTTCTAAAATGTTGATAATGAAAGCATTATATGTTTTTAGTAACAAAGCATAACCATAGATGATTAAATGCTATTATATAACATTTGTTTGTGACTTAATTAGCTGAATCAGACAATACATGTATTCCTTAACAACCGTTACCCAATTTGTTTTTTAATTTAATATCAAACATACATTGTGACAATATTCTTTCTAATCAAGGCAAGACAATTGTGGCCGGAATTTTATCATCATGGTACTTGGTCAAAATGGTACACATGATCTTAACTCAAGGCATGACAATTGTGGCAGGAATATTATTTCCAGTAGGGCGGGCATGGGTCAGTTTTAGGCAATAACCAAATCAAAACTGAAAATTTCGATTATAAAATTTGAAAAACTGAAGACGTTACGAAGACTGATATACATATGTGTATCCAAACCATCGGTTTAATTAATTTTGGTCAGTTATTTTATGCAAAACTGAAACCAAACCGTTGGTTTTTCTTTCGGTCAGTTAATTTTGGTCAAATATTTCAGATATGGGTCGTTTTTTCGGTTTTTTCCTCAACCAAGGCATTCTACACATGATTTTAACTTGGTCAAAATGATACAAGTTATTGAACAGCATGTACAAGTAAAAACAGCAACATGGAAATATAACATCAAGGAATTTGAATGTAGTAGTTACTCATATTACCACCATATAATTGGAATTTGGAATAGAGAAGCTCAAGTAAAGTAGGTTTAGGCCGACGTTTGTAATTTGTAAATGAGTACTAAATGGAACATAGCCAGAGGCTTAAGAGTGAATATGAGGAAAACTGTTTGTTTGTTTAGTTGAACCGACTGACTTATATTTGGCTGGAGTCCCTGCCAAAGATGAAACGCCTCATCCAGTCTGAAACCACCAGTGACCTTGTACGCCAACTCACTTGCTTGCTGTTGAATTCCAAAAACAAAACAGGACGCATTGAATATAAAATCAATTATAATTAAAGAACTGCATAAACACTTATGGGAGAGAAAAAGAGAGTCGGTTCTACTTAAAATTTGAACACTGCTAAGGAGTGGTTTAGGAAAACCAATTTTTAGTAGAAATATGATAATAGAAAAAAACACTTGTACTTATTGTTTTAATTGTGATGTATAAGACGGTTATATAACTGCTTCTCACATGCACAATATACAAGTGCTTATACAGTTCCCGTGGTTCTCTACTTAAAATTGGGTGTGTAGTGAACTGCGAGAACTATAAAAGCACTTTTACATATTGCTTTAAAGATATAGTGGGAGAGAGAGAGAGAGACAATTATATGGTTATGAACATAACCGTCTTAGCTGTTATTATAGTTCTCTATTTAAATTGGTTCTTTTTAAGGTTTATTCTGTTTTAGGAAGATAAGTTGTCAATCTACATACCTTGCATAAACCGAATACCATAGCCACTGAGAACTATGACCAATAGAAACCCGATCCCCAGGGAGTTGTGCAGCTGTTTGCTCTCCTCCTAATGGAGCAAATTGACCAAGATGCTTGTATCTGCACACAACCAACCAACACTTGTTTCAATATCCTAATGCCATTTTTATAGGTTTTTTTGGACATGTTTGTAGGTACCTAAAAGGACGAAAACGATGTCGTCCCGACTCTCGAAAACGTATAGGACCTTCTGGATGTTTCTCACATTTTTCCATGCGGTTGAAGCAATCAGCAAGGTAGGAGCCCTGCTAAGCTGCAACCTGCAGATTACCAAGCATCATGCATGAGAAAACTATACATGTATAAACTTTTTAAAAGATATTGTATGTATCAAACAATTTTTTAAATCTAATGTGTTTTTATTCAAATTTCGTTTTAACATATACCTGGGCGGTTGCAGGTAAATTCTTCACCTGATAATCAACTTGAGACAGAGCTGATTTAAATTCATCAACATTGACTTCTTTTGCAACATCACCATTGGACTCCTTTAGTAGATCAACAATGCTGCTCATATTCTTGTTCTTCAGATAGAGTTGCACTTGAGGATACCTATCGCATATGTCATCAACTGCCTCTTGGAACTCTTTAACAGTCAGCGTTCCTGACTGGTCCTTGTCAGCCTTTTCAAATATAGACGAAATATCCTCCTGGAATCATTCATTCAAAGTCAACCACCCCTTTTACTTATATATTGAATTAGAATGATACATATATATGCATGTATATGTTCATGTAAAAGATTGAATGTACCATGACTCTGCGCTGGTTTGTTGTGGCACAATCTCCTAGTGCATATATGTTGTTGGTCCCTTCAACCCGAAGCCATTCATCAGTAGCTAAAACGCTTCGATTCGCCTATGAAGCAAAAGATGCACATAATGTTTAATGATTAATGTCACTGAAAGAAAACAATATATAAAGTCAACAAACTCGCAGCTTGAATACCTGCCCGATTTCCTTCATAAAATCAACCACGACAGGACGAGTGGCATTGCCTGTAAACCACACCGCCATCCCATAAGGTATAGTTGAGACTTTCCCAGTTTTAATCTCTTTTGTTGAAATTTCTTTATCTGAGACCTTCACCACCATTGATCCTGTTTTCAAATCTATTCCATCTCTATGGAACTTCTCTTCAGCGAAAGTGGTAATTCTTTTGTCAAACCTGCAAGCCAAAGACCATTGTAAGCACTCGTATATGGTATAAATTACACCTCGCAATCATGACGATTCTTCAAGAACCGGGTTGATTTGGATAATTTTGGTTCGTCAAATGGGTTGTACTCATGTAATAGGTCAAATGGGTCAATCTTATTAAACATGCTAACTTAGAACATGGTCGAAATGGGCCAGCACCACCCACTGTCACCACCGACTAGTTGTCGCCATCATCGCCGTCAACACGGCCACCGTCACCACCTACCAGTGGTTGACACCACTCCACTAATGGCGAAGGCGCTGCTACCACCAACTACCGGTTGCCGTCATCACTAGCCGCCATAGAAACAAATATAGCAGTAAACCCTTTTTTTCTGAACAACTTGTTTCAAGCTGAGCCGATTTGACTCTTTTTAACCTGAACCAAATTGATATTTATTTAAAATGACCCATTTTGACCAGAACAAGTTTTGACCCATTACGTGATCCGACCCAACCTACCCATTTTGCCAGGCTTAAACAAAATGACTAAAAAGTAAAGATTTATGAGCCCGAAGAGAGTATTTACATGTTCAAAATATGGTTGGTTGCCTCCAAAAGTGAATTTTGACAAAATCTTTAACGCCTGGGTACAATTTAACCAAATCCTGTGATACAAAATCATGAAGCTCAGCTGCAAACTCTACACCAGTTGGACCACCACCCACAACAACAAACTGAAGCATCCTTTTCCTCTCATCATCACTAATATTAGGTAGGCTTGCCTTTTCAAAGCAATCGATTACTTTCCTGCGAATCTTTTGAATTTGAATTCCCATTAAATCATTAGGAATATACCTAACCCAACATAACTGATAGTTTACAGACATAAATGTGAAGTCTTGACAGGCGAGTTACCTTCAAGTAGAGGCAGTTTTCTTCCACACCAGGAGTGTTAAATGTATTAACACGGGCTCCCATGGCAACAACCAGGTAATCATAATCAACAACAAATTCTTCTTTGTCATCTTTTGTTGACCGGCAATACACTTTCTTGTTGTTTGCATCAATCTTATAACATTCAGCTTCACAAAAGTTAAAGTTGACCTTGTTCTGTTACGGGTCAATTAAACAAACATTGTTCAGTAACCATGATGAACATGTTAATTGTATGGCCATGAGTTATATAATGTCCACACAACAAATAGCAAATAAGAAAAATATATGAAAATTTGATATTTAAAATATACATTTGCCCTAGACAAAGTAATTAATAGTTTACCTTTTTCACAATGTTGCGAATTGGTTCCACAACGCTACGGGCTTCAACAGTGCCAACTGTTACACTTGGTAGTAAAGGTGTAAATGCAAAGTAATTCCTTGGTGATATCACCTGGACATCATATGAGGGGTTCTTAAGATTTCTCAAGAAACTTGTTCCGGCCCAACCAGTTCCAAGCACCACAACCTTCTTTTTCTGGTTACCCACATCATCATAATTTTCACCTGCTCCTTTTAAATTTATAGGGAAATGACTACTAGTGAAGCCAGATGAGTAAGACTACCAAATTTCATCAAATAAATCAGTTTCACACATGTAAAAGGGGTGGAAACTGAAAATCAGTATCTTGTACCCAATGTTTTTCCTCAAGTTCCAATATACAACTATCAAAACTACCTATGAGCAAGAGGAGCCATCAACCTTAAGCACATTAAGTCACAGATGCACCAAATAAACTAGAAAGCGTTAATGATTCGATGAGACATCAGCCTAATGTAATCACATGTAAGATCAAATTAAACTCAGCACGAACTTAGCAATTGAACTGATGATAAAAGCCACAAAATAATAACTAAAAAATATCATGATATGAATATGAAGGTGTGCTAGTGAAGGTGTGATGCACTCGTTAACGCCTCTCAATATCACGATTATCAGCATTTAAGTCATCAAATTGTACCATGCCAATAATCACATTCAGTTCACATCAAATCTGGATCTAATTAACTTCAAAACAACAGTTAATAAGAAAACGTATACAAAATAACAACACATGCGTTGCTGATTGCTGTACCTGATGGCGAAAACCACCAGAGATCTCGAAAGTGACGGATGTTCACGAAGAAAACCTCTCATACAAATTCAAACTCCTCATTTCCGCTTCAAAATTAAAAACAAAAAGTATCAGAATTCGGATCTAGACTCCTCGACTCCAAAAACATGATACGATGATATTTAATTCATTTATCATTTACGTAATCAAAGTAATTTGAATCAACGTAGAAAGTTCTTACTCTTCAGAGTAGAAACTCAGAATTGCAATGTGGACTCCTTGACTGCAAGAACAAAAACAAAATCAATCAAAATAGTAACGATAACGATTAATTTATCAATCCGTCATGCACATTATGAAATTTGATATGAATCAACAGACGTAAATTGAACAGTTACTTTTAGAGAGAGAGCGAGAGAGACCGAAAATGTGGGAGAAAGTGGGTGAGCGGTTTTTTTAGGGTTGGGTTGGCGTGGGGAGAACGCGAATACGGGTGACTTGGGGAGAAAGTTTTTGGTGATTCCTGGATTTCCGGGGTGGCAAAGTTGGAGCCGTAAGTTACCACGTGGTACGCACATTCTCTATTAGAAAGGTATTCACTCGTTGACCAAATTGTTTGACGAAAAGCTAAAGAACACGGGAAGCACGCCAAATATCTTCGAGACGACCTTTTAATCTCTCTGACCGACACATTATTTTATAATGTCATAAGAGATTGTTATAATTTTTAGTTAGGGCATTTACCAACAAGCTTAATAAAATATATACCATATAAAAATTTTATTTGTCTCAGATCTATAACCAAAATGGATATTAGTCGGCTAAAAAATACGAAAATGGACATTTAGCTAGAACTACGCCGGCTAAGCCTTTGGTTTTTGCCGGCTTAGCCGGCGCTTTTTTTGTTTAGCCGGCTAAATGTCAATTTTGGTATTTTTCCCTATAAAAAAAATAAGCAAAACATTAAGTGGTTTATATTATAAAAAATTATAAAAAATACCAAAATGGACATTTGACCAAAAAAGTTATAAAAAAATGGACATGTTTATTTAACCGGCTTGAAATTCCGTGCCCAAATTCCTTTTTACAGTGTACTAACCAATGGGAGAGTGACACGTAGCCGCCTATAGCCGTCTAATGCTATTAGTCGGCTATAGCCGTCTATTAACCGGCTTAGCCGACGGTTTTTTTTTTTTCTGAAATGAGAATTGGCTTGAGCCGGCTTCTTTCTTGGCTTGGATTGGCTTGATGGCTTTAGCCGGCTCATTTCAATTTTTTGTTCATTGTAGCCGGCTAAAAATGCTACTTAACCGGCTTATTTATTTATTTATTTTTTACTTAGAGAGTTAATTTTTTACTTTGAGAATGGTTTTTTAATACAATTATGTCATATTTTTTTTTCATACCTGTTTTTTATTTGTGTGGAGTGTTTGAAGTTCAGTCATATACGCAAAATGTCTGTAAACATTGTAATCTATAGCGGTGGTAAATGGGATATTGTTGGGGGTGCAATTAAATACGTTTCGTTCGATTGTGCAAAACATGGTTTAAGGTTATTTACAGATGTTACTCTTCTTTATAATGTGTGTTTTAAAAGTTTGTGGTTCTAAGAATATTACTCGATTATCGTATAAAATGTCAACATTTACTGATCCAATCGACATATTCGACGATAGTGATATTTCATTTTTTTCATTTTTTTTGGGTGTAGTGGAAAAAAATCCATTTGAAATATTTAAGTTGTATGTGGTTCAAGAAGATGGTGTTGGTTCATCAAACAAGAAACCTGTTTCTAATGGTTCGTCTAACCTAGTTCGTGGCTCAGTTGTTTCGAGCAGATTGCCTAGCTCAAGCTCTGAACCAACAATTAAAGAGGATAAATTTAAATTGTAGTTTGATTTAAATGTTCTAGCAGATAATTATGAGCCACATAATTACGTGCCAGATAATTACGAACCAGATAATTATGAGTTTTATTCAGAGGCCGATGCGACAATTTTCAAGCGGTAATCTTTTCTCGATTCTAGAGACACAAGAGCCATCATGTGAGCCATTTGCTTTGTGACCCAACCCCCAATCATTTTGACACATATAGTAAATGTGTGCAGGAGGGTAAATAATCAAGTGATTTTTATGTAGGTATGTGTTTTAAAGATAAAAATCATTTAAAGTTTGAGCTTTCAAAAATGTGTCTTAAAGAGTGTTTTGATTTCAAAGTTAATATATCTAAACCGAAAAGGTTTGAAGCATCATGTATTGCGCCTAATTGTGAGTGGCGTATTAGGGCATATAGCTATGGCGAGTCTAGTGTGATTTATGTTAGGTATTTCAATAACCAACACACTTGTTCATGAACGCAGACTTGCCCTCGTTTAAAAAAAGCAAATAAACAGGTAGTTGGTGAATTGATTAAAGATCAACTTAAGGCTAATGGACGTGTGTATAGAGGAAAATAAATAAAGAAAGATATTAATTCAAGGTTCCTAGTCAGTTTATCATACCAACAAGCTATGCGAGGGAAGAAATGGGCGTTGGGTTTATTGAGGGGAAATTCTAATGATTCATTATCTGAACTTCCATCACCTAGTTATAGCATTAGGTTTTTGCCGGCTAACCCTTTGTTTTATGCCGGCTAGCCCTTTGGTTTTTACTAGCTTAGGCAAAGCCATAGTTTAAAGATTGTTTGTTTATCAAACGACTGACTGACCACCATCAACGATTGACTTGCCCCATCAACGACTGACTTACCACCAACACCATCCTCCTCACGTAGAATGTGATCATAACAATTTTTTGCAAAATGCATGCGGAACATCTTCGCCTCAAGTTCCGTGTCTACCTCACCCGGTGGTTTGACCAACTCTTTCTTGATCAGTCTCTCCATAAAGATGCATACCCAAGGACCACAGTCTCCGACTCCATCCTTACTATATTGTTGAGGACATTCAACGGACTCCTTCTCAAACCGTTCCGAAGGGTGGAAAATAGTGAACCCAAGGTCTTTGAAATATCCAATCAAGTGTAACCACACACCGAAGGCGTACTCAATGAAATCAACCAGGGCATCAACTTTTTGACCAAGGTCCGACCCCGCATGAGAAGTAAGACTAAAGCACGACAATTTATTTAGTAAATAACAACATAAAATTCTCAGAAATTTAATGTCTCAATTGTTTATTTATTGAATACCTGTCATATGTTCTCAATTTCTTGGAGTGGAGATCAAATTCGACTAAAAACCAATGCGTCTTTATTATATTCATCGGAATATACACCTGAAAACGATAAAACGGACATTTAGTCAAAATATATGTTATAAATATCAAAATGGACATTAGCCAGCTAAAATTGAGATTTTGAAGATAAAGCATACTGTATCACATGATTTTATAGACGGGTATGGTTCATGTTCGCCATTCCCTAATGAATATTGGAAGTCCTGTTGCTCCAACCCAGGTACGAACCAAGGCGGAAAAATACTCCATGTTGTGTCATGTTGTTGTTTGTCGATAAATTCTACACTTGAAATCCACCACTCCTCATCTACCTCATTCGGTTTGATTCCAACTGGCCGATTCTTTGGCTACAAAAAAATTACCGTAAACAAACAGCTAAGTCTACTGCCGGCTAAGACAAGTATTACAGCAGACTAAATATAATAAACCTAAGACTAGTAGACATGCCGGCTAAGTGTAGTAACACTGCCGGCTAAGTATAGTAAACCTGCCGACTAAGGCTAAGTATAGTAAACATGTCTGCTAAGTGTAGTAAACCTGCCGGCTAAGTGTAGTAAAACTGTCGGCTAAGTATAGTAAACCTGCCGGCTAAGTGTATTAAAACAACATGCTAAGACCAGTAAAACAAAAGGCTAAATCAAACCTGTCGGCTAAGTGTAGTACTTTAGCCGACTAAGACTAGTAGAGCTGCCGGCTAAATCTATTAAAACAGCAGGCTAAATCTATTTAAACAACAGGCTAAATCTATTAAAAGAGCAGGCTAAGACTAGTAAACATCAGGTTAAATCTATTAAAACAGCTTGATACATTAGGCTAAATCAAAACATCAGGCTAAATGTATTAAAACAATAGTATAAGACTAGTAAAACAGCAGGCTAAATCAAAACAACAGGCTAAATCTATTACAACAGCAGGCTAATACTAGTAAAACAGTAAGCTAAATCAAAACAGCAGGCTAAAAATCTATTAGAACAACAGCAAAATCAAAACAGAAGGCTAAGGCTAAGTTTACCTTCATAGCATTCTTGATAAACTTCTTCGCCTGGCTCCATTGGATCCTCCCGGCAGAACGCCAGCTTACACACCTTGGTACCCTCAACTTGTATTTTGTCACTAAGTTTCGACACTCAGGAAGAACTTCATATATCCACATCTTTTGTATTAAATAGATAAATTAGGACTCATATATAGAACTTTAATTATTGTATTAAATATATAAATTAGAACTTTAATTATAGTAAAAAAAATTACCTTGAACGCCAAAGAAAAACTAGGTAATGAGTAAAGACATAACGACCAACTTATGTTCTTCCATGTATTTCTTTTTTCTCTCAAAGCAATTGTGAAGAGCAGGATATGTTAGGTCCCACAAATAACTTCACCACGGGTAACGGTTCCATGCAGTGATATCATCCACCAATTCTATCAGAAAGTTGTCCATGTAAGAGTTTTTCTGAGTCCCTTTGAACCCAACCTCCACCAGTAGCAACAAAGACAAATGCACGACATCATCATCCTGAATATGTGATAGATCCTCGTTATACAGCTGCTCTAATTGATCAATCTTCATTCTTCTTCCCCCAAACACATGATCCTTAAACTTTGATGTCAAAGAAGAAAGTTCCTCATCCCATCTTCCAAATCTCAGCCCTGTCATAAGACATAATTCTCTAGGCCAAAGCGTAACGGCTCCCTGCCAACCACATAATATAACCCATCCATTCTTGGGTTGAGCTCGGACTTTATCTCATGCTGAAACATTAGATGCACCATTAGAGAGTCCGCAATGGTACATTTCGCCTTTAACCAACTTTTAAAGCAGGTGTGGTTCCATATAACCCGTTGAATGGAGGTTAGCTTTTGTTTAATCGTGCTAACCACACCTAGTGAACACCTAATCTTCACCTGAGCCTGCATAATTAAACAGAAGTCTATTTTAGCCACACTGAATATTTTAAGAGTCGGCTAATAATATTTAAAGAGCCGGCTAAGTCTATATAATTTGCCGGCTAAGATTCTTGCTTTTTAATCTAAACGTTTGTTCAACAAGTCTGATTCTTTTGCCGGCTAAGACTTCTAAACTTGCCGGCTACAACTACTAAACAGTCGGCTATGTTTGTTTCTAATCAAAAGTTCTATGTAATCAAGTTCAAAGCCACACTTAGTGATTTCAGTTTTTGATATGCAAAACCCTAATCATAACCATAACCCTAATCACAACCATAAGTCGGGAGTAGCAATATTAATTTTCTACGATACCCTAATCATAATCATAACCATAACCCTAATCATCGACGAATAGTAAACCTAAAAATCGTCTTCAAAATAGATTTTAACTCGGGAGTAGCTAAAGATTTTTACCTGCATGTAATCATTTTCCATCTTCTAATCACGATGAAAACTTATAGAATTGAGCTGAAGCAACAAAATCCGCGGGTAGAATCGATTTTGGGGTAGGTTCGTCTTCGTCGATGGAATTTGGGGTAGAATCTCTTCGTTGCCGGCTACTCTTAGCCTGAAAAATGGTTTTAGGGAACTTGTAGCTGGCTTATCCGAAGTTACAACACCCGGCTAAACTCAGCTGTCTGGTACGAGGAAATTACAAAAAGGCGCCGGCTAAGTCGGCTTGGGTATTGGTGAAGGAATACGGCTAGTCATAGCCGGCTTAGTAGGCAAAAATCTATAAATTAGGCGGCTAAGCCTGCATCGGGAAAGTAAAAGCTGCAACGTAGATTTTTGAAAATTGTAGGCTCGGTTTTTTAAAATTGTAGGCTATAGCCGGCTATTTTTAAAAAAATTCAAATTTCAAATTTCAACTTACCACTAGTATAAAAAAGTGGCTTTACTTTTCAAGTAAAATTGTAAACACATTAATGGAAAATCGAGAGGAATTAGGAGAAAACGAAGAACAATATCAGTCGCAAGCGGCTGTAGTGGCGTCAAAATGGACCACTACGGGGTGGCACGTTTGCAGAAAAGGCGGGTTGGGGAATCATCTTCATCCCAACATGAGTCGGAAATCCCAGAAAATCCTGAAGTGGTTATTTCCGTGTGCTGAGTCGGAAAATTGGTCCCCAAATGTTCTCGAGTATATAACAACGGAGATACCCTTTTTTGTTATTCCGCGATACTCGAATCAACTGAAAAACTGTGTAAAGAGTTTTGAGGCAGTTTATTGGGTTTTAACCACCACGGTTTATTTTCGCCATTGGTAAACAAAATAGTTTTTTTCCGATTCATTAAATTTTAATATTTTCTGACAAATTTGTTTTTATTTATATTTTTACACCATATAAAAGCATGGGTTGGTAGAATTATGAGAATTAGACATGTTAAAATGACGAAAAGCGAATCGTCAGAGAATTTGTGGTGGACGATTTTGCCATCGCAATTTTATCCTAATTTGTTACATCAGTCATCCAAAATAGCTTTTTCATTTTCTATGCGCCAGGCAAATTTTTTTCCTCCACCGTGAAAAGTTGATCACGTTTATGTTCCACTATTTATTGAAAGAAGACGTTGGTTATTAATAGAAGTTGATATGAAGACTATGGAAATAGATCAATACTAGAGTGAAACCTTTTCTACTGAAACCCATTGTCACCTAATTTACCCATTCGTGACGAAATTTGCGGTACACTTCGGAGCTTTGTTGGTCAACATTCATTACCGGAGGAGAACTGGCCAAACGTAGAAACAGTTTACGTTATTGACCATGGAAAAATACATTCAAAGCCATCACCATTACCTAATTGAAAATTCCGGGTTTCTAGCTTGTATGGTAATGGAACATTTAACTTTCAAAAAGTCGTTAAATTTAGATGGAGATTTTTTGGACAGTGTTGAGAAATATCGATGATTCATGGCAGATAAAATTTATATATGCCGTTGTGTGCACACACCGACTGACACTTAGAGTGGTGCTTGTTTAAATAACTTATTATGTATTTTGTTTACGCGTGACTGTAACATTTAATATATTTTGGAACGTGTGATGTTTTGTAGTTATATTGCTTGTGTAGATAATTTTTTATATTAAAGGATATAAATTAATTAAAAACCTAAATTGAACCAAAAAATCAATTATAAAAAAAAGTTTAACGCAAACATAAATAATTATAGCATATGTTTGTTTGAACGGTGAACATTGAATGTTGTGACGTCGCACCCCCCGTCACATGGGAGAGACTCGTCCAACTCCGACCAATATGTTGTCTTAACCGGACCCACTTGGCGTCAGAGTTTGAGAGCATCCAAGGAAAAATCCGACCCAATACGGCCCCTTCCGGGCTTGAGGGAGAGCCGATGCTCGAACCCTGGATCGACGTGGTTAAAACCCAGGTGCATCAGCCTAAGATGCTAGGCCTCATTTGCATGTCGCATAAACTAATGGGGAGGGCAGAGATTGAACCTGGGTCACAAGGAACACTATGTCTCTCCCTTACCACTCCACCACCAGCTCATTGGAAATTATAGCATATGTATCCATATTAATTTACAAGGATATAAATTAATTAAAAACATAAATGAATTAAAAACCTAAATTAAAGGTTTTAAATAATTTTTCACATCTGTACTATATAATAAATAAAGGTTTTTTAGTTCCACATGTCGCCTTCATATTCATTCTCACCATTTTTTCCCGCCTTTCTCTCTTATTTAATGCACTTCTATCTTTAAATAATAATATATATTTAAAAAAAATATTAATTATACTAATAAAAGCACATTTATTTTAAATTATCTCTTCTTATAAGAAACTTGAAATTTTAATTATGTAACTTTTATTTCAATCAAATATTAATTGAAAGTCAAATTACATTAAATAGTAATTAACGTATTTTCGAAACCCAATTATATATTAATTTTTACATATTTTGAGTTTGTTTATATCCGTAGTATATGTAATATATTTTTACACCTGTAAAATATATACATAAAGATTTAAAAATTTTAAATACTGGTATTTTTCACTCGTGTGTAGACACGGGATCTAAACTAGTTAAAGGATATAAACTAGTTGTTTAACAACTTAATTAAGCATTACAAGGTAAAATAATTTAAAACCTAAATTAAAGGTTTTACAATAAAAACTAAATTAAAATACAGACTATAATTTAAGGACTCTAACGGGCATCTGAATCGGTGGGGTCGTCTTCGAATGGACCCCAAGTAGGAGTCCAACCACCACCCCCTTCTTTGAGTTCATTAATTTCATTCATCGCAGCCCAATCTTCAGCATACTCGTATAAATCATCAACTCAACCCTTTTCTTGTTGTTTAGCCGCAACAAGAGGGTGATCCGGTTAGTCAACCGGAGGATTCTGAGGTTCGTCAACAGGAGGATTATGAGGTTCGTCAACATGAGGGTTATAAAGTTCTTCAACGGGAATGTCGTCCGGTGACTCAACGAAACAGTTTTCCAATACGTACTCCGGAGGAGTCTTCGAATACTTTTCCATATCAACTTTCTATGTGAAGACATCAAAAACTAAAACACCTATGATCTATATATAATCACCTTTAATATTTTTGTTACAAAAAAAATTGTATTGAGCATGCTAAAGCCATAAATACAAACCAAGAAAGAAGCCGGCTCAAGCCAATTCTCATTTCAGAAAAAAGTGCCGGCTATAGCCGGCCACGTGTCACTCTCCCAATGGTTAGTACACTGTAAAAAGGAACTTGGGCACGGAATTTCAAGCCGGCTAAGTTTAACCGGCTATTGTGAATGACGTCATGTTTTTCACCGGCTAAATAAGCATGTCCATTTTAGATAACTTTTTTGGTCAAATGTCCATTTTGGTATTTTTCCCTAAAAAATTTTGGTTCATTTGGAGTACTCATTTGTCAAACGGCTCAGAATAGACTAAGATTTTATCACCTCAAATATCATCGTTTTCCCGCGCATATTTTTTTTAAACAACGAATTTCTTTACTTATGTGAGAGTTGAGCCTAAGACCTCCAAACCTAATTACTCTAAAAAGCTTTTCCCCGGACATATGGATAGCATTTATCTTCTTCTACATTTATTGTTGAAGTAAGGTCTTTTTCGTATGGTATCGGAACCGTGACGAATGAAACCGATACCGACCAAACAACATTCGTATTGCTATCGGTATTATTAGAACTGGTAATTCGTTTTTATCGTTGTTATGGTTTTCGAGCAACATTATAGATATACATCAAAACCCACGTAAAAGTAAAACTCAAAAGAGAGGCACTTCCACTAAAGAATGATAGACATAATTATACTTGTTCGACACATAGGATCCATTTCATTATGTACGCGGGATCAAACCAATGTTTTGAAACCCGGAGCAGACCGGTCGGTCGGACCGGGAACCGGTGGTCTGACCGGTCCGGTTACACATGTTGAAACGGTTCTGCAATGACCCGGCGGTCGGACCGGTTTTTAATTTTTTTTTATTTTTTTCTATCTCTTTTAAGTCTTTTGGATTCATATTTCGTAGCTAATTGTTAGTTTTAAAAGTATTGGAATTGACTTGTTGGTGGTTTTTTAAGGATTAATGGTTGTTTGAATTGATTTATTTTTATATATTTATGATGTCGTCCGTTTCTTAAATCCGGTCCGACTGGTCCGACCAGTGGACCGGTAATGAGACCGGTTCGACGTCCGGTCCAGTTCTGAAAATATTGGATCAAACACTCACGGCAAAGGTCAAGAATACAACACAAAGTGGAAATGGTCCAAGTGATCCCAAGGTACCCATGACTGACGCACCATATAAATATGTTTCTAAAATGACTATACGCACAATATATATATATATTATATACATATATAGAGTTAGATTCAAATGAAAACTTATAAATACTTGAGAATTCGTGAGAACTCGTCAAAAAATCAATTAAAACCATTTTTTTTTGTATTCACTATCTTTATTATTAAAATATAACATAAAAAATGATTTATCTCTCCAATTAATTCATCATTTATCTCTAAATTATCCTTAAAAAAATTTATATATATGTATAAATGGTAAACACTTACACATGTGTAAGTGGTAAACTTACATAAGTGTATATTTTTTTTAATATATGAAGACATGTAAATTTACATATATAAATTCATTTTTTTACATTGTATTATAGCAATAAAGATTGTAAAAACAAAAAAAAATGGTTTTGATTGGTTTTTTGATAAGTTCTCAAATATTTAGGAGTTCTCAAATGATCCATTCCCTATATATATATATAGGGGTATGTTCTTTTGAGAACCAATAATATGTTAAGAACCGTGAGAACCGCATTAACTCTTCCTCTATTTATAATATAAATTGACTAGAATTCATGTACATTTCAATATGTTTAAGGTTTGGTTTTAAAAGACCTCGAATTTATAGTCGTTTTTTTAAATGCATATATGCACTCACACTATATGCACAAATGAATGCATATATGCATATTTTTATAATTTTCTTAAAAAAATTCAGGAGAGAGGAGATAAACTCAAACTAAGAGTGGGAAGAGATAAATAAAACATTGTTGTTGAATTTTACTTTTTTCACTAAAGTGATATGTACACGTTTTGTACGGTTCTTTCGGTTCTCAACATATAGTTGGTTCTCAAAAGAACATGCCCCTATATATATATATATATATATATATATATATACTCAAATGATCCATTCCCTACATATATATATATATAGGGGTGGGTTCCAGAGAAAACTAATAGTTAGGCGAAAACCGAGAAAACCACTAAAAAAACCAATTTTAACCAATAATATAATAATATTTATTTTTTATTTTATTTTTATTTTTTTTATAAGAGTATTAATGTAATATTACAAATTTTTACCAAAAAATCATTTAAATATTGGCTTACGTATACGTAACCCATAGTGTTACGTATACGTAAACATAAAACAAAAAAATTCAAAACAATTGCGGTTACGTATACGTAACCCATAGTATTACACATTGTTTTTTTCTCGGTTTTCGCCTAACTTTATGATTTTCTCTTGATCTTTCCCCTATATATATATATATATATATATATATATATATATATATATATATATATATATATATATATATATATATAAGAACGAAAGCCATATAATAAAAAAAGATTAGCAAGACGCTAGACAAATCAATATAGGTTGCATAAGTTAGAAAGAGATTACCATTCTATCCAGGACAAATTATATAATTTCCCTCTACATTTAAGCCAATTAAAAGAATCCAGGTTGATCTCCTTCACTTTTTCAAAGGCGAGCGAGTATCCTTTCTGAACAGAAGCGTATTCCGAGATTTCCAAATCATCCGAATCGTGGAATAAAAAATGGCCATTATTAGTTCCTTCAATTTTTTGAACCTGAGGAGGCCTTTATAGCAATGAGAAAGTCGGACCTGTTGGTGAGAGAAGAAACCAAAAAAACCATTCCATGTGCCGAGCCCATTCCAAACTTCCTTCGAAAAATCACACCCGAAGAAAATGTGATCAACTTCCTCTTCGACTGAGACAGAAAAGAAGCGAGTCGTCGACGAAAGCGAGACGCCTCCAACAAGAAGATTGCAAGAGAGTGAGATCCTATCCTTGAGCATTCTCTAAACAAAGCAATTTACTTCGGGTGTCACATCGTATTGCGGTATTGCCCGATACGGGCCGTATTGTGCTTAGTCAAACCGACAACATGCCAGGCATGTCACATCAGTCATTTTGAGACATCCATACGGGCTGTATTGTCGGTGAAAAGAATGCAATCCAACCTGTATTATGTCTATCATACAATCGTATCAAGACCAAACATCCCGTATTGAGGCGAAAAAAAGATAATACAACATTTATTATGGCTAGTGTATGAGAATGGGGGTGGTGTTCGGATAAGTGTACCCAAACATATATATTATGATTGATGAATGCCATTGATGACTAATTTCCATGTTATCTTGAATGAAATCAACTGACAGTAATCATATTTATTTGAACATTCTTAGGCATTTGTGATTGCTAAAAGTTTTGGGGGATGGATCGCTTATGCACTTGCTCTTCTCCACCCAGAGAAAGTGGCCGGAATTATAACATCTAATGTGTTATTTATGCCTCCTGGTGCGTTCACCGATCAATTCGTCTTCCCCGAGGGCTTCTACATTAGCAGATGGCAGGTAAAAACCCATGTCTAAAACTAGGAATTTTTATGAGCCTGAATAAGTAATTATTAGGAATTTTGAACAGAAACCTGGAAGAGCAGAAGCTGATTTCGGCCGCTTCGATGTTAAAACGGTGGTGAGAAACATCTACACAATGTTTTCTCAAAGTGAAGTGCCGACCGCAGGTGAGAACGAGGAGATAATGGATTTGGTGAAACCGTCGACTCCTTTACCTTCATGGATCACTGAGGAGGAGATTGAAACCTATGGGACTCTGTACGAGAAGAACGGATTTCGTAGAGCACTCCAAGTTCCCTATAGGTACACATTTTCTTATACGATATGCGTTATATAATGTTTGATATTTGTTTCTTTATGTGTTATTTACATATCTGACTGTCGAGTGACACTTATTCAGCGAACATTTTCAGTAGTCGATATTGGTAAAAAAAATCATAGATATGTCGCCCAGTTTATGTCAGAGCCGTCTCAAACTTTTTAGGGACCCAAAGCAGATAATAAAATCGGTGCCCTTTTCATAAAAAAAATGAAATTTGTTTTCGATCCTATGATTCTTAAATCATATGTTAAATCATATGTATGTATGCAGGGCAATGCACACAGTTGGATCAGAGGTACAAGATCCTAAAATAAAAGTTCCAACTTTGGTGATCTTAGGTGAGAAAGATTACGTGATGAAACTTCCTGGAATGGAGAAATACATAAGGAGTGGGGCAGTGAAGAAATATGTCCCGAACCACGAAACAATATATGTGCCTAATGGGAGTCATTTTGTTCACGAGCAGTTCCCCGACCACGTGAATCAACTCATCCTTGCTTTCCTAGATCGCAACAAGCATCTTGCAGTAGTTTAACTTGTTTCGATGAGATCAATATATCACGTTCCCAGTGTGTGTGATGTGCTTTATTGAATAAAAATTGTTCTCAGTGTGTCATTTTATTCAAGATGAATGTGTTGTGTTATGAACTTTAGAGTGAAATCCCCTTAGACTTTAACATTTTGTATCTTAACCACATACTTGCGTTGACTTAATTTGACAAGTGGTTTAGATCCGTCTTAATAGATTTTACTTTAATATATATAGGTTTCCCTCAGGGCTTTCATAGAATATCATTCTCCTTGCCAATGGTTGACACTTTGCAAGCAATGACGGACCCAAGAATTGTTTTCATGGTGTCGACAATTTCGGTGTTCGGGCATCTATTAAAAAAGATTTTTGTCGAGTTGAGTCATTGAAATTTTTTGACGGATTGAGTTCGGTCATCAAACTTCTTTTTACCAGATTGAGTTAGGTCACCAAAATATCATACCGGAACCGTGACGAACGGAACCGATACCGACAGAACAACATCTGTATTGTTATCCGTATTATCAGAGCTGGTAATTGTATTCGTTTTTATGGTTTTCGAGCAACATTATAGATATGCATCACAAACCAAGTACAAGAAAAACTCAAAAGAGAGGCACTCACACTACAAAATGATAGACATAACTATACAGGTTTGACACATAGGTTCCGCTTCATTATGTACGCGGGACCAAATACTCAAGGCAAAGACAACACAGAGTGGAAATGGTCCAAGTGATCCCAACCCATGATTCACACACATAACACCGTTTAAAATAGTATAACGTCACGCTCTTAATGTTTAATCAAAATTATTTTAGACTTGAGCACACATCCGCACCATATAAATATTTTTCTAAAATGACTATACACACAAACACACTATATCTATATATTAGAACGGCATACACATTATAAACAAGAATAGCAAGACGCTAGACAAATCAATATAGGTTACATGAGATAGAAAGAGAGGATTACCAATCTATCAAGGACAAATTACATAATTTCCCTCTATATCTAAGCCAATAAAAGAATCTAGCTTGATCTCCTCCGCCTTTTCAAAGGCGGGTGAGTATCCTTTCTGAATAGTAGCGTATTCCAAGCTTTCCAAATCATCCAAATCGTGGAATAAAATATGGCCATTATTAGTTTCTTCCGGTTTTTTTGAACTTGAGGAGGCCTGTATAACAATGAGAAAGTCGGACCTGTTGGTGAGAGGAGGCCTGTAAAGCAATGAGAAACCTTATTGAAAACCTACCTTTCGTAAAACCCGAAATTTTTTTAAAAATTTTAAACCCTAAAATCTAAACCTCTTTGAGTTCACACCTAATTAAATAAAATGAATAGATGGCAAGTAGAAACAAATTTATATTATGCATAGCAAATCACTATACCCTATCCCATCCGTTTTCATGTGAGAATAATATGAGCTTTTTCACGAGCATTATTATCATTATTTCACATGCTCATTCATTTCGTATATTGAGAGTTTTTCGATCGAATTCTATGCATAATTAGAACTTGTATGACTTATACATATCAAGATCATGAACTAATAGAAGTATGAAAGTGATTGAGTGTCACACCCCAACCGACGGTGGAATACATCGGGCGGACATGAAGACTGTTCATAAGCACATGATCAACTAAATTTCATACGTTTATTTAATCAAGATTTCATTACATAAGTTCAATCAAACAACCAAAATCAAATACATCATCATGTTCAATTTCATTATTCAACTAAGTCCTCAATCCTATGTGTAGCATCTGGTATATGATCTCAAATGTTAGCACCTGAAACATGATAAAAACAAGATCAACTAAAAATAGTTGGTGAACATACATAGGTTTTGACACCTCAAATAGTTTCCAAATGTTGTGTACAATTCATATGAATCATGGTTTAATAAGGCAATTATGGAGAAACGCTATAGTTAAAACTTGGGCGCATAATCAAACATTGTGACTGATAGGCATAACACTAATGTTATCCTTAAGTGTTGTCGGCAACAATCACCCTAACCGGGTGGATTAGTCAGATGCAATAGATCTATCATTGTTTACCGTCAACTTGTATAAGTTAATGGTTACACTTGTACTATGCACAAAAGTATGTAAAATGTAGTTTGCACTAATAGTGTTTAAGCATAAGACACAAATTGCACGCATGTTCAAAATGTTTGAATTGTATAAAATGCAAATAGTTTAAAATGAAATCATGTTCCACCCCAAAAGTATAAAAATGTAAAAGAGACTATGTAAACTCACCTTGCAATGAGTAGTTTGAATGTCACACAAGTATGTTGTTGTTGCATAAATGTTCTATCTAACAACAAGGTTAACCTATGTTTGATGGAATATATGTATCAATGATTTGTACAAATGAAATATGGAATCCTAATGTGCGAAGGGTTTGATTTGGGTGTCCTCATTTAATAATAAAATAATTATTTGAATTTCAAATAATATTCTTTGATAAATAATTTTATAAGTGAAAGAATAAATAAAGGATTTCATTGATTTATAAATAATTATATATATGTATCAGTAAATAATCATAGTTCTTTTGTTTGTAAATAAATGCACAAATAAATAAATAAGTAGTTTTTTTTATTTGCAATTGCAAAACTTAATAACTGAATAAATAAATAAATGAGTAATAATTAGTTGAGTAAATAAATAATTAACTGCATAAATAAATGAATAAAACTTTTATTTATTTAGTTTTATTTTTATGAAAAATAAGTGTTAAAAATAATGATTTAATTAATTTGGTAATTAAACCAAAATTTAAAGTATAATAATAATGTTCTAATTAATTAATAATTAAGCCATAATTAATTATTAATTAAGAGCATAGAATTGTGTTTTAAATGTTCTCATATAATAAAAATAAATTGTATAAAAGTTTGTATAAATATTTACAAAGAAATGAGTTTATAAACATAATCATAATTAATTTTTAATTAAAAGTAATAAACTTGTTTTAATGATTTATATAAGAAAACAATCTAAATAAATGAATTTATAAAACTATACAAGGCAAATATTTACAAAAATAATTTCTTTTATATCTCAAAATATATTTTATGATCCAAGATTTTAATTACATAATTAGTAATGAATCATTACACGTGTTAGAAATAATAATGTTCACATATCATTCGTTAAACGTTTGTGATAATAATTATGTAAAGTTATAAATATGTATATTTTTTTTAAAAGGATAGTTATTGTAATCCCTTGAACATTTATAAAATAATTGGTTTATAACGATGATATTTATATACATATATATATATACCACTAATAAATGAAAATAACTATGGACACGTGGCGCATTTTTAGGGCTACTACATGATATTTGTCCCAGCCATATGAAAAAATCTACTTTCTCTTACAAAGTAAATTTTGTTCTAATATTTATGGAAATAATCAATCTATGTATCAATCTGTTTAGGAATTAATTTCGGAATTTTAGCATTTGACTTTTAATTTTCGAAATAATCATTTAACGGTTTTAATTAGTTTTTTTGTATTTTTGGAAACCAAATTAATATGTTTATTATACTAATTACATTAAATTTGTGAATTTTCAAAAATATACAATTTTAATTTAATTATAAGATATTTAATTGAAATAATTACTTATCATTATTTAAGCACATTATTTAAATAATATAATATATAATGTATGTATACTCTAATATACAAAGTCAAAGTTTTTACTTTTACTAATTTATTGTAAAGAAAAAATGAATTTAATCAATAATTTTTTAATTCAAATTACAATCAATATATAAGGAAACAATAAACATAAAATTTTAATCAATAATTTTAGAATTTAAATTAACCTCATTTGAAATTTCATGGTCAAATCAAGATTTTCGAAAATTTTAAAACCCATTTTTTAATTTGACTCCAAAATTTCGTAAATATTTTAATAAAAAAGGAAATCTATTAATTAAACAAATTTAAATCTTTAATTTTGGAATATAATAAATTATAAACTCCTTTAAAAATATGATGGTCAAATCAAGATTTTCGAAAATTTCAAAACCCATTTTTTAATCACATTTCAGTTTTTCGTAACCTCCAAATTTTGAATTAATTACTCACACCATATATAATTTCCCACGTAACAAATTTACCATTCTTTCCATTTCAATCTTTTTATCATTCAACAATTTGTCTCTCCTGGTACTAATTAACAAGAGGAAGATTTTCATTCTGTCTCATTCCACACTTCTCATCATTCAACAAATCTACTCTCCTGACACGAAACTACAAGAATAACACTTTCACTCGATCTTCATATTTTTCCACGCTAACTTGCTCCCCAAGGACCCAGTACACTGCCATTTGTACCAGTTTTGATTCGCGATGCATGGTCGTGCATTGCACATTTTGAGCCCTATAAATAGATGGCTTGGGTTTTTGGTTTCACACACCTTTTTCCATACCTCAAGAAGCTATCCAGAAGAGAGAAATTCATAGTTTAGTGTAGAGTAGAGAGGCTCCTCCTCTTTGTTCGTAATAGGGGAGCCTACGAAACTCAACGTTACGCTAGTTACTATGGCCATTCATGGCTAAACTCTTTGTATTGCTAGGGTGAAGATGAAGTTTGATGCATGTTAATGTTTGACGTATTAATTTAGTGGTATGTTTATGTCTTTAATTATTTGCTCTTAAAACCACCATTTAGTAGTCGATGGCCAAAAAGGTTAAGTACCAACATGTCCATGTTTGTTCATATCATGAGGTGAAAGCCCAAATCTAACCAAACCATGGCTGTAATGCGAGGGCTGGGACTAGGATTCGAGTAGCCAGCAAAGAAAACACCCAGATCTGATTAATCTGATCCAAACAGTTGACGAGAGAAATTAGTCCCAAACTCGTTAACGTAATGACCAGCATAAGTGGAATTAGGGTTTCTACCTCAATCCTGCAACTGAGAGGGTGTTTGAGATTGAGTTTGAAAATGATTTATTGACTTATTGGCTTTTTCAAAAAGCCAATAAGTCAAAAAAGTGTTTGGCATAGATAAAAACTGTTTTTATTTTGGCTTTTTGATAAATCTTAAAAAGTTGTTTTACAAAAGTCACAAATCCTGGCTTTTTAAAACTCCTTATGACTTTTTGAACATAAAATTACCAATCTACCCACCATTTACCTACAATAAATATAAGCTAAGCCAAACACTTTTTAAAAAAATAACTTATTAACTTATTGGCTTTTCCCATCACAAAAGCTAATCCAAACACTTTTTTAAAAACTCATTTTGGAAAGTCATAAGTCAATAAACACTTTTGACAAAAAGCACTTTTAGAGTTAAATAAGCAATCCCAAACACCCTCTGAGTACGACAACCAAAACCGCCACCGTGAGAGAGATTCCGGCCACCTTAAGTTCGACCATGACCTCCATTGTTGTTTCAAGAGCCACCAAAACTTTGACTTTTCGAAAACCCGGTCGATGGAACCCTAAAATAGCAGTTCATTGCCTTGTGACTTTTCTTTTTCACAAATCTGCCATACAATCAAGGTTTTATCCTTCATTTCATGTAAATGTAGAGATCGAAGATTCATAGAACTCATAACAGTAATCGGTGGTGAAACATAGGTCTGTTATGCGCGAGGAGCTTCGTATGTAATTAAGTAATTTGGATTTTACTTGACGAAAACATGGATGAACATCATTTTTCTTAGAACAAACATATCAAAATTTGGACTTAATCCTTGCAACACTTACAGAACAAGGGATGCATCTAAGATTGGTTCAACAAGGCTTGAAAAGAATCATCTAATGCTTTGGCCTTATTACAAAATTCTGTAATATTCGTGGAGTTCCGTTTTAGCATCACTACGCAATTGATCCTGCCAAAAGAATACATATTGATAAAATGATTATTCAATAACACTCCATAAATCAGATCTTGTTGTTGTTCCTATTGCAAGTTGTGCTATAGACAAACATTGTTGCAGTAAGGAACATATGCATACGTGTGATCCAAAACCTTGCGTTCAAGTGATTTTGTTGCTGGTATCTCTATGTTCTTGTTGAGAGAGTGCAACAGATCTAATATCTTCAGAGTATTGAGAGTTTGATGTTTCCAGGCTAAGAAGTTATGATGAACGACTTTAATTGTAACAAAAGTTGTAATGTTTTTCATATTGAATATTTGATTTTGATTTCTCTCTTAATTTCAGTCACCATGGAGAAATACAATAAAGAAAATACGGGAAGAGGATAGAAAGAATGCAGTGGCGAAACTTGAAGACAAACGTAGGGGGCCGGAACTATAAAATTTTCGGCCGAATACGTATAAATTAACACTATTGAGCGAAAACTCGGCCGAATACGTATAAATTAACACTACTGAGGGAAAATCGGGGGGGGGGGGGGGGGCTCACAAAGCTTCGCCCATGATAATGAGGTATGTGAAAAGGTGTAAACTCAATCATCAATCGATACAATACTAGGCATCTCTATATACAGAGATCCTAAAAACAGAATACGACGAGAATACAATGAGAAGGCTAATGTAACTCACTCTCAACCAACTATAACAACCAGATATACATACACCCTGTAACAAACTCAATATAAGCACAAATAACGTTCCATGAGATTACAAACATATGCAATCGAACTAAAATCAATACATTCAAATCTCCTTAAGTTGGGGTTGAAAATGTGTAGCTGTACTCGGATCCCAAGAGCTTCAAGAGTTACAAAACATACCTTAATTATTGACATTTATTTGGTTTCTTGTGAAATGATGATCATGTCATCAATTAAATGAAGCACAAGCCAAACATTGTCGAATTTAACACTTTATAGTTGGCGTTCGCCATGGACCTTTTAGAAAGCTGATGAATGTTCATACTACCATGACCATGATGTCGAACATATCTCGCAGTGATCATCTTGTTTCCCCTTTTTGGCACTGCATGGAAAGTTGTTTGCGGCTTCAAATATTTGGGAAATTCATACCCTGGGGAAACGTAGATTGCTTTCTCTATGTCCGACTGTAGTTCAGCTTCTGTATCATATAGGTTGCCAGAGTTAAATAACATCTGAAACACCTTGAAGCAGGATAGATGAAGGGACCTCCATTGATTAGGAAAATCATCATCATCATCATCTGAAAAAACATGTTTGAGCAACTCATTCCTTTTCACCTCTAACAACTTTTTCACCTCAGAGATTGAATCATCAATGCTTGCATCTGGATTTTGGTTAAAGTGAAGCGACACAAGGTTCATTATCCCCTCTTCTTGTTCCTTCTGCTTGAAAATTATATGCCATACATTTAGTAAAGAGAAAATTATCCATGTGTTAAAGTGTGAGATTTTCCTTTTTAAGTACCAATTTCTCTTCATATACTTCTTTCACCCATTTAAATTTTTACAATTTGGTTTATCTCTTAAAAATTTTCATTCTCTGAGTTTTTTATAAAAACTTAATACGCGTTTGTGTTTAATAAATTTTCTTAACATTCTGGTATAAATTTTGTTAAAAAACGGAGTTGTATTCTAAAAAAGGTTTTCTTTTGGTATTGTACCGCTATCGTGACGGAGGGAACCGACACCGACCGAACAATACCGGTACCGTTATTATTGACCGGTGTTCCTTTTTTTTTGTTTTTCGATCGATGTACCGGATATTTTTTCTTTTAAAATATAATGTTTTACAAAATTCTGAATATATATACCGCCGTGACGCGCTTAATTTTTGTTACGTTTCGACATAAATTTTTTTCAAAACCTAACAGCCGCAACGCGCGGGCTAAACCCACTCGTTTAAACTATTTAGTAAATATCTTGGAAAGTAAATTTATGTTATTAAGGTAAAATGTTCCAAAGGATGACCTGGTAGCTTTGAATATCATTTAGCAGTCGAGTAGTTGCCATCAATGCTTGTGTGATTTTCTCATATTTTTGGGGCTTGACTTTGTTTTCCGGTAAACTTGGATTCAAGAAACATGAAGAAGTGAGGACCAAGATATGTGTAGCAATAGAGACCATGCTTGTTTGTAGGTATTCATCCACTGAAGGTATGTAGCCACTCCTTCCCCATGTAGTTTCAGTTAACCACGAGTTGAATATCTCTCTCCACTATAGATTTATAACGTCATATGTATTAGAGTGTTTAATTTCTAGAAACAAATACTATAATAATTTATGGGAGGTTTAGTTTTTGAACATTAAAAGATAATTAATTAACTAACCAGGTCTCTAAAATCTTCTGTTAAATCAATCTTTCCATGAAGGACCAATGTCTTTGTAATCTCTCTCACATGATCATCTAACACATCAAAGATCACTTTGCTTGGTCCACTTAAACCTTCTCCGTCCCATCTATTATTTATGCATGGAAGTGAAAAACTTTTGGTTTCCAGAAAGCAAATAATTAATAATTCTTAGAGAAATTAAAGGGTACCTATTAATAGCTTCAATCAAGAAGTGTAACTCTTCCAGAGAGCCTCTCATATCGAAAAAATCGTCTGCAACGGTAATCAATATCGCACTTTTTGCCGCAAGCAATCGAATAAGAGAATCATGAGGTAACGAAGTACTCGCTGAAACAGCAAAGTAGCAATACAGCGTTTTCTCTCGGCCAAATCCCATTTCGGTAAGTCCCCACTTCTTGGACCACCTACACGATAAATGTGTTCGATTAACACTACGAAATAGTGGCTACCAAAAGTATCATATCCATTCACCAATTTGGTTCAATCTATTTAACTTTTGAATCCAAATTATTTAGAAGCAGTTAATTGGTGTACCTTTTCAGTTCCTCTAGTTCATTTCTGTAAGTTAATTGCCTGGACTTGTAGTTTTCTAAAGCAAGTTGCATTAGCCCAATATTATGAACACATGATAACCTATAAAAGGAGGCCTTCCCAATCCACACAGGACCTTCTTTGTTCTGTTCAATCCACATCCTATGATCAAGATGATCAAGTCTTGCAATCCATGGTGTGCTTAGCTCTTGTTCAATCTACAAAATTGTAAAACATAAAAGAATTATGAGGTATGTGCATTAGAATTGGGATCATGTGAGAATAACTCATTACATGAAAACATGTCCAGGCATGTAACGAACGTTACGATCAAGACAAGTTTTTTTTTTGTTTTTTTCACAACTAAAAAAATGAAAATTTTGCGACAGGAGTTTCATAGGAAATTTGTCGGAATTGGCCGTTAGCGACAAGTTTTCGACAAAAAGTGTTTGTTGGAAAAAACCCCGTAGGAAATGTATTTTCCAACAAAGTCCCGACTAATTTTCCGACGAATTAGCGACAAAATATTTTCGTCGGTAATTTTCGACAATATTCCGACGATTATATTAAATAAATAAGTTAACTTACCTAATAAATTTATCAAAAAATTGTAGGAAATCTTGTGGTTATTTTTTGTTTTTGTTTTGTCGGAAAGTTGTCGCAAACTTGTTGAAAATTTATTTTGTTGGTAACTTGTCGGAAACCTTTCTAGAAAATATACATGTTTTCTAGTAGTGTTTTTTTTTAACGAACGTTACGATTTTCCTGAAAAAACAGCACCAAATGAGACACTATCTCAATTACAAACTTAGATTTTTATAAAAATCACCTCGGAAAAATATATTGTATAAACTTTTATATACTGATACTAGCTAGTAGGTATTCGAGGAAATCACATGTGAACTTTGTTCTTTCAAAAATCCCACACATATTCAAAATGTCGTTTATTCAAAGCCAAATAGGCTGTCATAAAGAGTAAAAACAACTATTAACTTGCTACTATTAAGTGTACAGATGGATTCATTATAAATTCACATGTGAAACAAATGATAGTTCACATATAAAATTGTACTCATCTACACTAAGATATAAATTTAAAAGACTAGCTTAATTTATAGTGTAAATTCACATGTGTATTTATACTTGACAATTTTAACATCGATAACCAAAAAAAGTAATATCAAATGCAGTCTCTATTTGAATCTTTTTTTCACGGTGTAATTAAATGTTTGATTTTATTCTCATACACTTTTAAATATTTTAATTTAAAATGCAATATTTTTATTGATTTTTTTTTTGTTTGAAATGTGGGAGCTACTTGTGCAAGGAAAAAAGGAATGCAACCTTACAAAAAATAGACATATACAGTTAAAACTATTTTAAAAACCTTTAGATTAAAATAAAGTAAAGGTTGAGATTTGTTTCCTTACTTTTTATTTTTTATTGCATTTCAAATAATTTTTATTATTCTTAAATATCATCTAAACCTGTATTTTCAGGATTTCACACACACCAATTTTACGTGGGGCAATCACTAATGTCGCTACGCCATAGAGTCATAGGCGCTTTTCAAATAATTATATAAATAAATTGAAGGGAGAGGGATACTCTATTTACCACTTTCATTAAATTAGGGAATATGACAATATTGTCATCATGTATATTTTTTGTAGTCGAGATTTTCTGAAGCATTTTTCTTGAAAATGATCTGGCCTCATCTACTTCAGTTTCTCCAAAGAACATAAGATCTGTAGCTTTATAAACACTATACAATAAGCTTGTAAACTGTCCATAGTTGTCCTCCAAATGATTCAACATTTCATAATCTTGTAAGAACCAACAAAAGGTCCCTGAAACAAATAATTATCAGTTGGTAAGAAATAATTATTTTAACTTTCCTTTGAATTATATCATTTTTATTTACTTACATGGGGATATATTATACCCCTGCATCCGAAAAAGCCGAAAAGCTAACGAGTCCTTGTACAATTTTTCAGCCATAAAGTTCCGGTTGTTGTGTTGCAATGAATGTTCTTGGACCACGTAGTTCCTGAAACATTTTGATGTCGAATATACATCAAACGTCAATGAATTAAAAGGTCACACATAATTGGTGAATACAAATTTAGATAATAGTAATACTTTTTATTACCTCTTCATAGCGCATTTGAGCAAATGATTTGCTCTCACTAACATTTGAATAAGGCATTTGTGCTCTATTTTTTGAATTTTGGATGGAGCGGGCCTTATATTCAGGATTTTGGAACAACCGATCAATAAGCGTGACCCAATCATGTAGAGCGACAGACGAATGAGGATGTTTTTTAGCTTCGTCAACATCATCATAACCACAAAATTTCTTAAAATGTCTGTTCTGGGTATTTTTCCTGTCACGATATCTTCGGGCACAATCCTCATTAATACCCATTCTTATCCCATCCCATTAGTGTCTTGCTTTCCAGCTCTCAAGATCAAAGAAATGCTTCAAGAAACCAGTAATTAGAAAACATTTAATAGTTATGAATTAAAATACAAATAAAACATTACAGTTTATACTTACATGAAGTGTGCGATATACAGCAAGTTTATCGCTCTCGGGAACATTATCCCAACTTGGATAGTATGAAGGAACCCTCTCAATAGAAGTGGTGATTTGTCTTATAAAAAAACCTCCATTCTTCCCAACAAACTTGTAAGTTTCCCCCGAGGGATCAAGCTCAAGGGTTAGTGGCTCGTTCCCAGTCCTAGCAAATGGATCTAATAAGTTTAGATTTCTCCCATGCCCCCGCACTCTCTTTGGTGGTTGCGCTACATTGATGGATACATACACATTACACATATACAAATATATACATAATACATTTAAATTAAGATAATTACAAATCTATATATTCATACATACATATACATATCAAAATGTGTATTGGAAATATATACAGACAAGTATTGAATATAAAGACAAGTATTTAACTAGAACAAGTAACTTACAAGACTTGCAATCGACGAGGATGCTATGTGAATGTCCGTGGGGATCTTGACCCCCACCGTCGCCACCATGTGATGCAGCGTAGCTCGCCATACCTTCAACAAACAGTAAAGTAAATTAGAATCATCACTAATATACATTAAAAGTCAATCATAATTATCACTAATAAGTGTATCCATACATTAAAAGTCATTCAGAATCATCACTAATATAACGCGCATCTTCAAGATCATCGGTGTGGTCCTCGTCTGAAGTGTATGCCCCTTCATCTTCATCATCATCATCATCATCAATGAAACCTTCATCATCATCATCATTAATGAAACCTTCATCGTCCACAATCGATGGGTTAAGACTTGAGTTACCACCTTCACCTAAAGCCAACACCATGGGCAAGTAGCCTAGGTCGATAAACAAGCTACTACTAAATGATTGAGTGTCATGTACGATTGGTACTTGGACGATCGGGGGGTTAAGACTTGAGTCATCACCTCCAATGCTCGAATTGACAACCAAGTTATAATCTTATGATCGAGTGTCGTGCAATACATCTATCTAGTTAATACCGGTACTTAGATCTTCCCAAAGGTGTCGATGATGAACGTCTTCCACAACCCTCCATTTGTCGGCGGGGCGAGAAGGATCTTCGAGTTAGAATACTTGTTTAGCTTATGTCGCTAAAATGTATTGTTGATCATCATACCATTCACTACCAACATAACTTTGGCGGCTGACATCGATAACAACAATATTATCTTTCTTAATTATCCGTCTGTTACCCAACGTGTTGAACCATTTACCACGGAATACTACAACTGAGTAATCACCTAAATATTTCAACTCTATAATATCCTCAAGTACACCATAATATGGTGTATCATCTTCTCCGAACGAAACGATACCACTATTCTAGTTGGTGCGTTGAAGGTCACGACGGTGTACCATAAATCGAACACCAATGACTATGCAAGCAGTGTAAGAATATGCACTCAACGGACCATGTGCCAATGCCCTTAGTTCATCGGTACAGTCAAGAGACTTGTTAACCTTAGCATTGAGCCATCGTGAAAATTCTGTTTTTACATTTCTGTCAGGAAACTCGGATTTAAACTCCCTGTACGATGTATAGACAAGATATTCAAATTAATTTTGGAATAAAAGCTAAAATGAAAATTTTTTTTTGAAAAACTTACGATAAGTAGCTTTTAATTTCATCGCAGTTGTCAAGTACAAACCAACCTAATGAAATTCTGGCCATTTCACAAAGTGAATTGATTTTCTTCAACGACATTGGTCGACATTGTGACGAAAACACGGAGTACTTCCTCTTTGGAATACCAGCATCTGCATTTCTTTCAGGGCGATTGAATCTGGTTTGTACATCCATAAGATATACCTAGAGCAAAATGTCAATGCTTCTTCTACAACATAACCCTCTGCTATTGAGCCTTCGGGCCTAGCCTTGTTTCTGACATACGCTTTCAACTTTTTCATTTATCTTTCAAAAGGATACATCCATCTCATATATACAGGCCCACCAAGAATAGCTTCTTTAGGTAAATGAAGAACTATGTGAACCATTATGTCAAAAAACGCCGGTGGATATATCAATTCCAAATTACATAGTATCTTGACCAAGCTATCATGTGCTTCTTTCATGTCTTGTACGTCTACTGATCGTGCACATTTTTTTAAAGAACATGCAAAAGTCAATGATTGTATTTTTAACATTCGCAAGCAGACCTACTCGGACCCCTATTTGTAGCAATAGTTACATTAGGATATGATGATCATGAGACTTCAACCAAATTATATTTGAACCAACCACATTATGTTTAAAGTTGGATCCAAAGCCATCGGGTAGTCTCACTCCGCTAATGAACTTACAAAAACGTTCTCGATCAAGTCTTCTCTTGCTTTGCGTGTGTCTTTAGATTTGTCGTTCATTAGCAAGTACCCAACAAGCTCTTACACACATTTTTCTCCACATGCATAACATCAAGATTGTGTTTTAGTTCGAGAGAAAACCAATATTCCAGCTCGAAGAAGATACTCCATTTGGTCCAATTCAACTCTGACTCAGCAGGTTTTCTTTTCACACCTCTATGGCTAATATTTGTGAGTTAGTCCATCTTCTAGCAGGTTTTCTTTTCTCTTTTTCGCCATTAAACAATAGACTATCTCTCATTTTATCTCTGGAAGGCAAGAACCGTCTATGACCAACATAAGATATATTACTGGTTACACGACACGATGGTGTTTCTACATTACAAGTATAACATGTTTTATAACCTTGACCACTCCATCCAGACAAGCTTCTATGAGCAGGATAATCGTTGATAGTCAATAACAGTGCCGCACACATCCTGAATACTGTGTTGGTTGATGGATCTCTCATTTGGACTCCTTCTTCCCACAACATTTTCAACTCATCCACCAAGGGTTTTAGAAAAACATCAATATCCTTTCCAGGTGAATTAGGGCTGGGAATTAGCAAAGTTAACATGAAAGAAGTCTATTTCATACATAGCCATGGTGGTGTATTGTATGTTGTCAACACTACCGGCCACATACTATAAGACTGACTCAGGTTACCGAATGGGTTAAAGCCATCGGCAGCCAAACCTAGGCGCACATTTCTGGATTCTTCAGCAAATTCAGGATACCTCATATCAAATTCTTGCCATTGCATCCCATCAACCGGATGACACATCATGCAATCCGTTGAGCATCTAGTTTTATGCCAGATCATATCTTTTGCCGTTAATCTGGAACTATACATTCGTCGAAGTTGGGAAGTTAAAGGAAAGTAGCGCAAAACTTTACGTGGCACTTTTTTGCCATTTGTGTTTTGGTTAACCCATCTGCTCTCCTTACAAACCGGACAACTTTCCTTTGACTCATTCTCCTTCCAAAAACAGAGCACAGTCATTGATGCAAGCATGGATAGATTGATATCCTAACCCAATCTTTCTAAACTTCTTTTTAGCTTCATAATGATAGGCTGGAATACGATTCTCTTTAGGCATTGAAACTCTAAGAAACTCAAAAAGTTGGTCAAACAAAGTATCCGTCCACTTGATGATCACTTTAATATGCATCAATTTCACTAGAAAGTTTAGGGAAGACATACAACTACAACCAGGATATAACTCGGTATGGAGCTCGGCAAACAATGCATCAAATTCCGGGTCTAAACCAGCTCCAGTTCTATCTATATTTTCTTCATGTGTATGCTGCTCACCCATAACGTCATCAAGTGCATCAAACATCTCATGATCTGTTTCTTGAGCCCGAGTTTTTGAAGCCCAAAGTGCGTCTATTTTCGAAGCATTAGCATATTCCACACCTTGATAAACTCATGTGTCATATGCTTGTAGAAACCCACTGTCACGTATGTGGAAAGAAACCGAAGTCGGAATGTGCCGATAACAGTTGGCACATCTTTTACACGGGCAATAAATATTGCCTTCACTGTTAAGATGGTTTTTTTGCAGTCTCTATAAAGTTTTGAAGACCTTTTATGAAAACCAGATCATTTCGATTTTGCAGTTTAGTCCAACACTTATCAGTTGTCATAATGGTTTCTATTAATTGATAACATATTAGATATAATATCCAAAGGTGGTGGATCCTAACCCACTTTTTGAATATTCTATATCAAATGTATACATTTTAATGGGTTGGCTATTCAAAAATAAATCAGCAGCATTTTCCCTTAACTCCTCAAGTATGCGTCTAAAACGTAAACTCGGAGAGTAGGAGAAATACCTACTAATTTACTCTTAAATAGTCAACCCGTTAAAATGCATACATATCTTAAATGAGATAAAATATTCAAAAAGCAGTCCCAAACGGGGACAATCCAAAATTTATCTCTATTAGATAAATTTCAGACGGGTATGTTCTAATGGGTATTATAATGCAGTCACGTTTTGACCCGTTTAACCCATTTATTTTATTTTATTTTAAAAAAATATATATATTTTATATAATAAATTAAAAATTTTATGCATATTATGTATTAATATTTGAAAAAATCTGTCGGGTAAAAAGGGTCGTGTTTGGCTCAACACGCAAATGTGTGTCGTGTTCGGCTCAACACGTAAACGAGTTGTTGTGTTCGGGTTCGATATAATAGAAAAGTGTTACCTAAATGAGATGATAAATAATCGTCTTTAACACAAGTCCTTCCCAAATAATTTTGAAAACCTACAAGTAAAATAATCAAAGAACACAAGTTAAAAAACTAAATAAATAAATAATCTACGAATATATTATATTTACACAAACCTAAACCTATATATCTATATTAAACGGGTCAAGCGGTTCGTGATCATATTACTAACATACATACATACATACATAATACAAAACATATTTACATGCATACACACATACAAACACATACATAATACATAAACATGTATACATACATACATAAACATAACATATATAAAATATGTTTAGAAGGAAATATTATTCATGGAATTATTGCGAACTATAATACCGGAACCCTAATTTAGGAAACAATAATAAGGAAACCAATAAAGTCAACAATATTAATAATTTAATTGTAACGAACCAAAATCCGGGTTTCGTTATAAATAAATAAATATTCTAATAAATATTATGGTGAAAATAATATTTTAGAAATAAGTTGAAACAATGGGGTTTGAAGTTAGTAATGGGGTTATATTAGTTTTTTTTACTAATTATGGAATAAAATGGGTGAAATGAAAATTGAGGGGCTAAAAGTGTAAAATGGCAAAAATCTGTCATATTGACTAATGAAAGTCAAAATTAGCCTCATTTGGGTGTTGGGTCGTTCTTGAGGAAAGGAGAAAAAGGAGAAAATGAGATTGAAGCCTAAATCGTGCATTTGAGGCTTGTTTTGTGAAGGTTTTGGCTCACACATCACCTTCCTAACATCAAGTAAGTGATTATCTTCCTTTTGATTTCACCATTGATGTGTTCTTGGTGGGTTTTGGGTGAAATCTGAAAATTATGATACATCAATTAGTGTTAGCTTATTGATAAGCTAGCTAAACTAAATGTAAAGAATGGTGATTAACATCCTAGAACCCTTTGATTATGATTATGAGAAGTTTGAGTTCATATGGAGAAATTTTGGTGGTGTTTGGATTATGATGACAAAATGTTGAATTAATTATGATTAAGTGTTTATATGATGTTAGACACTTGAACAAACACCAAATTAACCTAATGATAAAAATTGAATGAAAAATTAGTGTTGAGGTAAGGATAATGAAACTCAAGTAGGTGAGTTTGGGGTGAAAGAGGGTGTTTGGATATGAGTATAACTCAAACAGGTCAGTTTAGGATGGAAATAGGAAATTGGGTTGTGAACCCAATTAAAATATGATTTTGATGTATGATGGATTACTAAACTAGATGAACGTGTTTAGGTAATCAAATTGCAAAACGTGAAGTGGAATCGAGACCTTCAAATCCACAAGGTAAGTGCTTTTGCACTTACTTAGTAATTGATGATAAACATTGTGATATGCAATGTTGTATGCATAATGTGTTAAGTATCATAATGTGTTAAGTGGTATGAATGTGTATAGAGGTGTATGAATAATGAATGAATGTAGTTATAGTATTAATACTATAATGGATATGTGGATATGGAGTTATGGTCTAAGTACCATAATGGATATGTGGTTATGAAGTTATGATCTAAGAATCATAATGGAAATGTGGTGAGGTAGTTATGGCCTATGTTCCATAATGAAAATGGAATTGTGTTAATCTTGAATATAAAATGAAAAGATTGAAACTTGTATGGTGTTATACAAGTGATTATGTCGCCTAATGGGTAATTGGGTGGAAACGGGTCAAAATGAGTGAATGGGTGAAAACGTAATATTTTACCTTGATGTATGCTTTTATCTTCATTATTAATGGTTTATATATGTGGTGGAATGTAAGGAAAGCTCCGGTGTAGTCTATGTCAAGTCCATGGCGAAAGACGGGTTCTCGTACGCGTTTTGATGGTTTTTTTTCTTTTGGGTTGTAATTAAGTTTAATTTGGGTGTAAATCGATACTTGAATTGGTGTTCTTTTGGTGTAAAATTGTGGTGTTTTGAAAGGTTTTAACCCAAACCCATGTGATGAGAAATTTTGTTGTCAAGATGGAAAAAGTTAGAAAAATGGTTAAGTGTTAAAAACTGCCTAGGTCTAGAAACCTTCTGTGAAAAAGGTCTCTTCGCGCCACGCGAAAAACCAAAGGCTGGTCTTCGCGACTAGCTTCCCGGATTTCCATTTTTGGACTCTCTCGCGCCACGCGAAGGGAGGGTGCTCGGTTTTCGCGGCACGCGAAGAAATAAAAAAAAATCTCTTGGGACGATTGCTTCCGCGTGTGTTAAATGTTTATTGTAGCTGGTGTTTTAAATTAAGGGTGTTACAACTTGGTATCAGAGTAATGGTTTGAAGGATTTAGTGTGGGTGGCACCAAACTTAAACCGGATGCTCTTGATATGGGGGAAATGATACGAGAATCTAAGAAGGACTTGACTAAGACTCGGAGCTTTCAGAAGTAAAAGGTTAGTAATGTTATGATTAATGTTGTTTCATATGGTGTATATGTATATGTATGTATGAATGACAAGGTATTATGTGTGTCGAAACTTGTCTTGTGATTTGTTATATGAATATGATAATTACAATTAGGCATATTATATTATTAAACATGTCTGAGCAATGTGATTAATAAGACAATAAGTGCAAGGATCCTTATGATAACCATTTAACAATGAACATTTGCAAGGATTAGGTGAAGGTGATTATATATATATGTAGGTATATAGGAAGATATATATATACTTAATACATATAAGAGTAAATGTAAGATGGTTATCTAGAGTATTGAAAGTATAAGGGTATTAAGGTGTTTTATTCTAAATTCTCAGCTAAGAGATGACAGATGCGAATGAAGAACCGTTGGATCTTAGAATCCATGATGCAAAAAAGGAAGAAGTGGCCAAGGCTTTTGAGCAAGCCACAACTCTGTTAATGGAAGAAACGAGAGGGGCTATTAAACTCACTTTCGAAGAGTTTTCGAAGGAGAAGGAGAAGGAACCACAAGGTTGTACTCTTAAAGAGTTTATGGTAATCAAGCCCAAGGAGTATAACGGGTAAGTGGACCTGATCCTTAGCCACAGGTGGGTGGTGGATATGGAATCGAATTTTGAGACGACTAAATGTAAGCCCGAGGACAGGGTGATGTTCAGTGTGCCACTTTTGACCGGAAGAGCGAAGGGATGGTTATTGAATCTCCGGAATGATAGGGATGATTTGGGTGTGACCTCCATGACTTGGGAGGAGTTTAAGATGGATTTTCTAAAATACCATTGCCCACAAGCCGCAGTTGACAGGATGACTGAGGAGTTCCTCCTCATGAGGCAAACGACTGAGTCAATAGATGAATTGGCTAGGGCCTTCTTTGATCGCGCCAAGTTCTGTCCAGATGTGGTGTCGACCGGGAAGGCGAAGATTGACAAATTTTATGCTATGTTGACAGTGGAATTCAGAGATAGCATATCTCCATCCTCTTTTACCACACTTGTAGATTTGATAAACAGGTGTCGGGAAAGGGAGGTGGAGTTGAGGAGGCAAGAAACAAGAGGTGAAAAGAGAAAGCGTGAAATTGTGGAACAAGTTGTGAGGAAGATAAAGGGTGGGAGCCCTAGCAAGAAGCTATTCTACATGTAACGACAATAAATACTACAAAAGTTATCTTTACTCAAACGTCTTCTTAGGCATCATTGCTTGAGTTCTTGGAAGAAGAGCGTTGTTGTCTTTTATTGTCTTGCACCAGTAACATTCTTTCTGCTTGGAGTGTGTCAGTGTTGCAGCAGAAAGTTGTCAGTGGTAATGGTTGCTTTATCGAAGCCAGTCAGCTGCAAAGTTTGATCTTCAGAGGGAATGGCTATCAGCAGCAATGTTGTTGATCAGCAGCAAGACACAACTATCCACAGCTGCTGATGATTTGCCTATCAGCAGCAACTTTGGTCTTCAGCAGATAAGGCTATCCGTAGCAGATTTGTTCTTCAGCAGAAGAACAAGTATCCGCAGCAGTTTGTCGATCTGCATAAAACTCTGAGGTCCACATCAGTTGTACTTAGAGAATTTTGTAGCCATCAGTCTTTATTTCTACAAACTCCCCCTAGACTGATGCTACCAAAACTCTCTTACTGCTTTTGCTGCTGAAGCTTTTCCATGTTGCAGACTATCCTTTCCACCTCATAGCCTCTTGGGTCCTGGCTGGGATTGTTTAGAGGAAGCTCAGATAGAGTCTTTATGTCTTTGCTTGGCATTTTGAAGATGGCCTTGCTTGAACATATCATCTTCTGTCCTTTAACATCAATCAAGATAAACTCGTTTGTATCAGCCTTGAAGGACCAACTGGTGAATGGAGAATGGGATTGAAGAGGTTTGGCATCAATGATTACATCTTTACTAGGGTTGAAGTGATGTTTGATTGCTAGAAAAAGATGTCTCCCACCTTCATTCTCTGTCTTATGGGCTTCACCCAACTCCAATATTCTTCTTCGATCTGAGTCTGGGAGTTGCAGTACCTCATCAACAGATTTATAGATAGATCTTTTCAGTTCTTCCTTTCCCCTGAATACTTCAAACCATTTGTCTTGAGTGTTGTAGAACCAGACAACTATTTCTCTTGAGTCTTCTGGTGTGATGGTAGGTTTGGTTTTCTTCTTGGAAGGTTGCTGATGAGGAGTGGAGGGATTTGGACTTTGTGGGAAGAGAGGAATGATGTCTAGGCTGGAGAGTGGAAGTACGGTGGGAGGAGGAAGTAGTGGATGAGGGAGAAGGCTTGGGTTTCTTTGATTTGTGTTCAGCAGTTTGAGTTATCACCCTTTTCTTGGAGCCTGTCTTCCCCAATCTTTCTTCCTCTTCCTTCTTGACTTTGGAGTACAAGGCTTGCAAGTTCATGAAACTCATGGGGCCTAGCCTTTTTCCACTTTCTCCTCTTGCCTTCAGGAAGTCAGTCATGACCTTCCTTTCTTCATGGGTCCTTATGTTGAATGCAATGGTCTTCTTGGATTTTTTCTTGTCTTTTTCTTCTTCTTCATCCTTTTTCTTATTTGCCAATTGATCTTGCTGACCCATGAAGGCTCTATAGATTTCTTTATTTGATAGTTTCTCAAGGTAGTCTGCATCCTCACCTTGAGAAATCAGAGCCGCTATCCATTCTTCTCTCATTTCTTTGGCTAGTTTAGAATCAGTTATTCTGAACTTAGCCTCTTCCCTTTTCTTCTTCTTCCTTTCTTCTTCTTCTTCTTCTTCTTTATTAAACTGTTCCTGCAGCTGAAGAGCTAGGGCTTCATCTTCTTGTAATTGAGAAGCTGTAGGAAATCTGGCTTTGAGATCATCCATTTGTTGTTCTCTGAAGAGCATGGCAGCTTTTGTTTCTTGAATTTTTCTTAGCTCTGCCATCTCCTCTTCTTCTCTTCTTCTTCTTTCCTCCCTTTCCCTTTGCTCTTTCATCAGTCTCTCTTCCACCTCTTCAGTTATTACTCCCTTCCCCTTGGCTTTGGTTGATGCCTCTGCTTCAGCTTCATCAATCACAACAGCAGATGTTTTAGATACTGTTGGGATCTCTGCTTCAGCTTCATTGGCAATTTGGGGAGTGGATGGGGGAAGGTTTCTTGCTTCATCTTCTTCCCATTCACTCCCAGTTACTTCCTTCAAACTTTTCCTTACATCCTCCAACTCTGTTCTTCTAGATTCTGTTGCAGTGTTCAGAGTGGCGGTTGGTGAGGAGAGAAAAGAGAAATCCGAGTCAGAGGAGGCATCTTCTACAAGGCTTCCCTCCTTTTCAAGATGAGCTTTGATAGTCTTGATCATTGCTTGGCTCTCTAAGGAGTTGACATTGCAGATATGTGTTCTGAGCTCAAAATGTTGTATAGGAAGTCTGATTTGAGAAGTAGGATCTCATTGATGTGGTTGAAGAAGACAGATGATCCATCACTCAGAAAGAAGGTGAAGTCAGAGGGCCCAGTGCACGACCATCCTAGCACTGCCAGTCCCCTGACCATCTCATTGTGTATGAAGCTTCTCCGGCAAACAGTTTCTTCGTCAGTTAAAGTACTGCTTCTGATCAGGTCAAGTCTACTTGGAGCCAATCTTTGTGCTGTTGCTGTAGAAGATTATGCGCGGTCTTTAGGATATGCCACCCTGTTTGCTTCTTCTAATAGTGCTTCAAACCAGGGCAGATTTTCGTCCATTAAGTCTTGGAACCTGCAGATTGCAAGTTTTGCTGAGAGATCTGAAGAGGTGTCGATGCAGCTGGATAAATATAGTTCAAGCACTTGAAGAGGATTTAGTGCATCCCAGTTCAGCTCTTCTACTCCGCTGAACTCTTTCCCAATCCAGAATCTCTCAGATTGACCATCATACCCCCAAGCTAGTATGGAGTCAAAATCTAGCTTGTCTGCAGTCAGTGTGAATTTGGGGGCAGTGGTTGGGTTTTAACCACCACGACTCATTTTCGCCACCGGTAAAAAAATAGTTTTTTTTCGATACATTAAATTTTAATATTTTCTGACAAATTTTTTTTATTTATATTTTTACAGCATATAGAAGCATGGGTTGGTAGAATTATGAGAATTAGATATGTTAAAGTGACGAAAAGCGAATCGCCAGAGAATTTGTGGTGGACGATTTTGCCATCGCAATTTTATCATCATTTGTTACATCACTCATCCAAAATAGCTTTTTCATTTTCTATGGGCCAGGCAAATTTTTTTCCTCCACCGTGGAAAGTTGATCACGTTTATGTTCCACTATTTATTGAAAGAAGATGTTGGTTACTAATAGGAGTTGATATGAATACTATGGAAATAGATCAATACTGGAGTGAAACCTTTTCTATTGAAACCTATCGTCATCTAATTTACCCATTCGTGACGAAATTTGCGGTACACTTCGGAGCTTTGTTGGTCAACATTCATTACTGGAGGAGAACATGCCAAACGTAGAAACAGTTTACGTTATTGACCAAGGGAAAATACATTCAAAGCCATCACCATTACCTATTTGAAAGTTCCGGGTTTCTAGCTTGTATGGTAATGGAACATTTAACTCTCAAAAAGTCGTTAAATTTAGATGGAGATTTTTGGGACAGTGTTGAGAAATATCGATGATTCATGGCAGATAAAATTCATATATGCCGTTGTGTGCACACACCGACTGCACTTAGAGTGGTGCTTGTTTAAATAATTTATTATGTAGTTTGTTTACGCGTGATTGTAACATTTAATATATTTTGGAACGGGTGGTGTTTTGTTGTTATATTGCCTGTTTAGATAATTTTTCATATTAAAGGACATAAATTAATTAAAAACCTAAATTAATCAAAAACCATAATTGAACCAAAAAATCAATTATAAAAAAAAAGTTTAACGCAAACATAAATATTTATAGCATATGTTTTTTTTGAACGGCGAACATTAAATGTTGTGACGTCGCAACCCCCCGTCACATGGGAGAGACTCGTCCAACTCTGACCAATATGTTGTCTTAACCGGGCCCACTTGGCGTCAGAGTTGGAGAGCATCCAAGGAAAAATGTCACCCAATACGTCCCCTTCCGGGCTTGAGGGAGAGCCGAGGCTCGAACCCTGGATCGGCGTGGGTAAAACCCAGGTGCATCAGCCTAAGATGCTAGGCCTCATTTGCATGTCGTAGAAACTAATGGGGATGGCAGAGATTGAACCTTGGTCACAAGAAACACCATGTATCTCTCTTACCACTTTACCACCAGCTCATTGGCAATTATAGCATATGTAACCATATTAATTTACAAGGACATAAATTAATTAAAAACATAAATGAATTAAAAACCTAAATTAAAGGTTTTAAATAATTTTTCACATTAAAGGATAAAAACTAGTTGTTTAACAACTTAATTAAGCATTACAAGGTAAAATAATTTAAAACCTAAATTAAAGGTTTTACAATAAAAACTAAATTAAAATACAGACTACAATTTAAGGACACCAACGTGCATCTGAATCGGTGGGGTCGTCTTCGAATGGATCCTAAGTAGGAGTCCAACCACCACCTCCATCTTTGAGTTCATTAATTTCATTCATCACAACCCAATCTTTAGCATACTCGTATAAATCATCAACTCAACCCTTTTCTTATTGGTTAGCCGCAGCAAGAGGGTGATCTGGTTCGTCAACCGGAGGATTCTGAGGTTCGTCAACCGGAGGATTCTGAGGTTCGTCAACAGGAGGATTATGAGGTTCGTCAACAGGAAAGTCGTCCGGTGACTCAACGAAACAGTTTTCCAATGCGTACTCCGGAGGAGTCTTCGGATACTTTTTCATATCAACTTTCTATGCGAAGACATCAAAAACTAAAACACCTATGATCTATATATAATCACCTTTAATAATTTGGTAACAAAAAAAATTGTATTGAGCCGGCTAAAGACATCAAGCCAAGCCAAGAAAGAAGCTGGCTCAAGCCAATTCTCATTTCAGAAAAAATCGCCGGCTAACAGCATTAGACGGCTATAGCCGGCCACGTGTCACTCTCCCAATGGTTAGTACACTGTAAAAAGGAATTTGGCACGGAATTTCATGTCGGCTAAGTTTAACCGACTATTGTGAAGGATGTTCATGTTTTCACCGGCTAAATAAGCATGTCCATTTTAGATAACTTTTTTGCTCAAATGTCCATTTTGGTATTTTTCCCTAAAAAATTTTGGTTCATTTGGAGTACTCATTTGTCAAACGGCTCAGAATAGGCTAAGATTTTATCACCTCAATTATCATCGTTTTCCCGCGCATATTTTTTTTTAAACAACGAATTTCTTTACTTATGTGAGACTTGAGCCTAAGACCTCCAAACCTAATTGCTCTAAAAGGCTTTTCCCCAGACATATGGATAGCATTTATCTTCTTATACATTTATTGTTGAAGTAAGGTCTTTTTCATATGGTATCGAACCGTGACGAATGGAACCGATACCGACCAAACAACATCGGTATTGCTATCGGTATTATTAGAATCGGTAATGGTATTCGTTTGTATCATTGTTATGGTTTTCGAGCAACATTATAGATATACATCAAAACCCAAGTAAAAGTAAAACTCAAAAGAGAGGAACTTCCACTACAGAATGATAGACATAATTATGCATGTTCGACACATAGGATCCATTTCATTATGTACGCGGGATCAAACCAATATTTTGAAACCCGGACCGGACCAGCCGTTCGGACCGGGAACCGGTGGTCTGACAGGTCCGGTTACACGTGTTGAAACGGTCCTGCAATGACCCGGCGGTCGGACCGGTGGTCGGACCGGTTTTTTAATTTTTTTAATTTTTTTTATCTCTTTTAAGTCTTTTGGATTCATATTTCGTAGCTAATTGTTAGTTTTAAAAGTATTGGAATTGACTTGTTGGTGGTTTTTTAAGGATTAATGGTTGTTTGAATTGATTTATTTTTATAATATTTATGATGTCGTCCGTTTCTTAAATCTGGTCCGACTAATGGACCGGTAAGGAGACCGGTTTGACGTCCGGTCCTATTTTGAAAACATTGGATCAAACACTCACGACAAAGGTCAAGAAGACAACACAAAGTGGAAATGGTCCAAGTGATCCCAAGGTACCCATGACTGACGCACCATATAAATATGTTTCTAAAATGACTATACACACAATATATATATATATATATATATATATATATATATATATATATATATATATATATATTATATTCATATATAGAGTTAGGTTCAAATGAGAACATATAAATACTTGAGAACTTGCGATAACTCGTAAAAAAACCAATTAAAATCATTTTTTTGTTTTCACTATCTTTATTATTAAAATATAACATAAAAAATGATTTATCTCTCCAATTAATTCATCATTTCTCTCTAAATTATCTTTAAAAAAATTTATATATATATGTGTAAATAATAAACACTTACACATGTGTAAGTGGTAAACTTACATAAGTGTATATTTTTTTTAATATATGAAGACATGTAAATTTACATATAAAAATTCATTTTTTTACATTGTATTATAACAATAAAGATAGTAAAAACAAAAAAAATGGTTTTGATTGGTTTTTTGATGAGTTCTCACGAGTTCTCAAATGATCCATTACCTACATATATATATATATATATATATATATATATATATGGGGTAGGTTCCAGAGAAAACTAATAGTTAGACAAAAACCGAGAAAACCACTAAAAAACCAATTTTAACCAATAATATAATAATATTTTTTTTTATTTATTTTTTATTTTTTATAAGAGTATCAATGTAATATTACAAATTTTTACCAAAAAATCATTTAAATATTGGCTTACGTATACGTAATCCATAGTGTTACGTATACGTAAACAGAAAAAAAAATTCAATAAAATTGCGGTTGCGTATACGTAACCCATAGTATTACACAATGTTTTAGTGGTTTTCTCGGTTTTCGCCTAACCTTGTGGTTTTCTCTTGATGCTTCCCCTATATATATATATATATATATATATATATATATATATAAGAACGAAAGCCATATAATAAAAAAAGAATAGCAAGACGCTAGACAAATCAATATAGGTTGCATAAGTTAGAAAGAGATGATTACCATTCTATCGAGGACAAATTACATAATTTCCCTCTACATTTAAGCCAATTAAAAGAATCCAGGTTGATCTCCTTCACTTTTTCAAAGGCGAGCGAGTATCCTTTCTGAACAGAAGCGTATTCCGAGATTTCCAAATCATCCAAATCGTGGAATAAAAAATGGCCATTATTAGTTCCTTCAACTTTTTGAACCTGAGGAGGCCTTTATAGCAATGAGAAAGTCGGACCTGTTGGTGAGAGAAGAAACCAAAAAAACCATTCCATGTGTCGAGCCCATTCCAAACTTCCGTCAAAAAATCACACCCGAAGAAAATGTGATCAACTTCCTCTTCGACTGAGACACAAAAGAAGCGAGTCGTCGACGAAAGCGAGACGCCTCCAACAAGAAGATTCCAAGAGAGTGAGATCCTATCCTTGAGCATTCTTTAAACATCTAATGTGTTATTTATGCCTCCTGGTGCGTTCACCGATCACTTCGTCTTCCCCGAGGGCTTCTACGTTAGCAGATGGCAGGTAAAAACCCATGTCTAAAACTAGGAATTTTTATGAGCCTGAATAAGTAATTATTAGGAATTTTGAACAGAAACCTGGAAGAGCAGAAGCTGATTTGGGCCGCTTCGATGTTAAAACGGTGGTGAGAAACATCTACACAATGTTTTCTCAAAGTGAAGTGCCGACCGCAGGTGAGAACGAGGAGATAATGGATTTGGTGAAACCGTCGACTCCTTTACCTTCATGGATCACTGAGGAGGAGATTGAAACCTATGGGACTCTGTACGAGAAGAACGGATTTCGTAGAGCACTCCAAGTTCCCTATAGGTACACATTTTCTTATACGATATGCGTTATATAATGTTTGATATTTGTTTCTTTATGTGTTATTTACATATTTGACTGTCGAGTGACATTTATTCAGCGAACATTTTCAGTATTCGATATTGGTAAAAAAAATCATAGATATGTCGCCCAGTTTATGTCAGAGCCGTCTCAAACTTTTTAGGGACCCAAAGCAGATAATAAAATTGGGGCCCTTTTCATAAAAAAAATGAAATTTGTTTTCGATCCTATGATTCTTAAATCATATGTATGTGTGCAGGGCAATGCACAGAGTTGGATCAGAGGTACAAGATCCTAAAATAAAAGTTCCAACTTTGGTGATCTTAGGTGAGAAAGATTACGTGATGAAACTTCCTGGAATGGAGAAATACATAAGGAGTGGGGCAGTGAAGAAATATGTCCCGAACCACGAAACAATATATGTGCCTAATGGGAGTCATTTTGTTCACGAGCAGTTCCCCGACCACGTGAATCAACTCATCCTTGCTTTCCTAGATCGCAACAAGCATCTTGCAGTAGTTTAACTTGTTTCGATGAGATCAATATATCACGTTCCCAGTGTGTGTGATGTGCTTTATTGAATAAAAATTGTTCTCAGTGTGTCATTTTATTCAAGATGAATGTGTTGTGTTATGAACTTTAGAGTGAAATCCCCTTAGACTTTAACATTTTGTATCTTAACCACATACTTGCGTTGACTTAATTTGACAAGTGGTTTAGATCCGTCTTAATAGATTTTACTTTAATATATATAGGTTTCCCTCGGGGCTTTCATAGAATATCATTCTCCTAGCCAATGGTTGACACTTTGCAAGCAGTGGCGGACTCAAGAATTGTTTTCATGGTGTCGACAATTTCGGTGTTCGGGCATCTATTAAAAAAGATTTTTGTCGAGTTGAGTCATTGAACTTTTTTGACGGATTGAGTTCGGTCATCAAACTTCTTTTTACCAGATTGAGTTAGGTCACCAAAATATCGTACCGGAACCGTGACGAACGGAACCGATACCGACCGAACAACATCGGTATTTTTATCCGTATAATCAGAACTGGTAATTGTATTCGTTTTTATGGTTTTCGAGCAACATTATAGATATGCATCACAAACCAAGTACAAGAAAAACTCAAAAGAGAGGCACTCACACTACATAATGATAGACATAACTATACAGGTTCGACATATAGGTTCCGCTTCATTATGTATGCGGGACCAAATACTCAAGGCAAATACAACACAGAGTGGAAATGGTCCAAGTGATCCCAACCCATGATTCACACACATAACAACACCGTTTAAAATAGTATAATGGCACACTCTTAATGTTTAATCAAAATTATTTTAGACTTGAGCACACATCCGCACCATATAAATATTTTTCTAAAATGACTATACACACAAACACACTATATCTATATATTAGAACGGCATACACATTATAAACAAGAATAGCAAGACGCTAGACAAATCAATATAGGTTACATGAGATAGAAAGAGAGGATTACCAATCTATCAAGGACAAATTACATAATTTCCCTCTATATCTAAGCCAATAAAAGAATCCAGCTTGATCTCCTCCGCCTTTTCAAAGGCGAGTGAGTATCCTTTCTGAACAGTAGCTTATTCCAAGCTTTCCAAATCATCCGAATCGTGAATAAAATATGGCCATTATTAGTTTCTTCCGGTTTTTTGAACCCGAGGAGGCCTGTATAACAATGAGAAAGTCGGACCTGTTGGTGAGAGGAGGCATGTATAGCAATGAGAAACCTTATTGAAAACCTACCTTTCGTAAAACCCGAAAAATTTTCAAAAATTTTAAACCCTAAAATATAAACCTCTTTGAGTTTACACCTAATTAAATAAAATGAATAGATGGCAAGTAAAAACAAATGGATATTATGCATAACAAATCACTAAACCCTATCTCATCCGTTTTCATGTGAGAATAAGCTGAGCCTTTTCACGAGCATTATTATCATTATTTGACATGCTCATTCATTTGGTATATTGAGAGTTTTTCAATCGAATTCTATGCATAACTAGAACTTGTATGACTTATACATATCAAGATCATGAACTAGTAGAAGTATGAAAGTGATTGAGTGTCACACCCCAACCGACGGCGGAATACGTCGATGCGGATATGGAGACTATTCATAAGCACATGATCAACTAAATTTCACATGTTTATTTAATCAATATTTCATTACATAAGTTCAAACAAACAACCAAAATCAAACACATCATCAAGTTCAATTTCATTATTCAACTAAGTCCTCAATCCTATGTGTAGCATCTTGTATATGATCTCAAATGTTAGCACCTGAAACATGATGAAAACAAGGTCAACTAAAAATAGTTTGTGAGCATACATAGGTTTTGACACCTCAAATAGTTTCCAAATGTTGTGTACAATTCATATGAATCATGGTTTAATAAGGCAATTATGGAGAAACGCTATAGTTAAAACTGGGGCGCACAATCAAACCTTGTGACCGGTAGGCATAACACTAATGTTATCCTTAAGTGTTGTCGGCAACAATCATCCTAACCAGGTGGATTGGTCAGATGCAATAGATCTATCATTGTTTACCGTCAGCTTGTACAGTGTTAATGATTGCACTTGTACTATGCACAAAAGTATGTAAAATGTAGTTTGCACTAATTGTGTTCAAGTATAAGGCACAAATTGCACGCATGTTCAAAATGTTTGAATTGTATAAATTGCAAATAGTTTAAAATAAAATCATGTTCCACCCCAAAAGTATAAAAATGTAAAAGGGACTATGTAAACTCACCTTGCAATGAGTAGCTTAAATGTCACACAAGTATGTTGTTGTTGCATAAATGTTCTAGCTAACAACAAGGTTAACCTATGTTTGATGGAATATATGTATCAATGATTTGTACAAATGAAATAGGGAATCCTAATGTGCGAAGGGATTGATGTGGGTGTCCTCATTTTAATAATAAAATAATTATTTGAATTTCAAATAATATTCTTTGATAAATAATTGTATAAGTGAAAGAATAAATAAAGGATTTCATTGATTTGTAAATAAGTATATTTATGTATTAGTAAATAATCACGGTTCTTTTGTTTATAAATAAATGCACAAATAAATAAATAAGTAGTTTTTTTATATGTCATTGCATAACTTAATAAATGAATAAATGAGTAATAATTAGTTGATTAAATAAATAATTAACTACATAAATAAATGAATAAAACTTTTATTTATTTAGTTTGATTTTTATGAAAAACTAGGTTAGATTCTCGTGTATTACACGAGTTGAATAATTGTAATGTTATATACTAAGTGATGAAAATTTATGTTTTAAAAACCTATGTATTACACTAGTATAATCTGTTAACACATACGCGCGTTAAAAAAATGTCTTTAAAAATCTATTTTGACGTGACAGTTACAAATTATGTTAAGTTAATTTTTAAAATATTTTTTTTTCAGTCGGGTATTATTTTTTTATATATAATTGATAAATGTTAGTTTATATTAGATTCATTTAGTTAATGTATAATAATTATCATCTATAATCAAATAATTAATATCCATAATTAGATTAATATTTAATAGGGGAGAGAGGTGGAAAAAATATGATAAGAATGAATATGGATACGATACGTGACACTAAAAAACCTTTATTTGTTATATAGTATAGATAAGTGTTAAAAATAATGATTTAATTAATTTGGTAATTAAACCAAAATTTAAAGTATAATAATAATGTTCTAATTAATTAACAATTAAGCCATAATTAATTATTAATTAAGAGTATATAATTATGTTTTAAATGTTCTCATTTAACAAAAATAAATTATATAAGAGTTTGTATAAATCTTTGCAAAGAAATGGGTTTATAAACATAATCATAATTAATTTTTAATTAGAAGTAATAAACTTGTTTTAATGATTTATATAAGAAAACAATCTAAATAAATGAATTTACAAAACTATACAAGGTAAATATTTACAAAAATAATTTATTTATATCTCAAAATATATTTTATGATCAAAGATTTCAATTACATAATTAGTAATGAATCACTACACGTGTTAGAAATAATAATGTTTACATATCATTCGTTAAACGTTAGTGATAATAATTATACAAAGATATAAATATGTATATTTTTTTTGAAAATGATAGTTATTGTAATCCCTTGAACATTAATAAAAGAATTTGTTTATAACGATGATATATATATATATATATATATATATATATATATATATATATATACTAATAAATGAAAATAACTATGGACATGTGACACATTTATAGGGCTACTGCATGATATTTGTCCCGCTCATATGAAAAATCTACTTTCTCTTACAAAGTAAAATTTGTTCTAATATTTATGGAAATAATCAATCTAGGTATCAATCTGTTTAGGAATTAATTTCGGAATTTTAGCATTTGACTTTTAATTTTAGAAATAATCATTTAACGGTTTTAATTAGTTTTTTATTTTTGGAAACCAAATTAATATGTTTATAGTACTAATTACATTAAATTTGTGAATTTTCAAAAATATACAATTTTAATTTAATTATAAGATATTTAATTGAAATAATTACTTATCATTATTTAAGCACATTATTTAAATAATATAATATATAATGTATGTATACTCTAATATACAAAGTCAAAGTTTTTACTTTTACTAATTTATTGTAAAGAAAAAATGAATTTAATCAATAATTTTTTAATTCAAATTACAATCAATATATAAGGAAACAATAAACATAAAATTTTAATCAATAATTTTAGAATTTAAATTAACCTCATTTGAAATTTCATGGTCAAATCAAGATTTTCGAAAATTTTAAAACCCATTTTTTAATTTGACTCCAAAATTTCGTAAATATTTTAATAAAAAAGGAAATCTATTAATTAAACAAATTTAAATATTTAATTTTGGAATATAATAAATTATAAACTCCTTTAAAAATATGATGGTCAAATCAAGATTTTTGAAATTTTCAAAACCCATTTTTTAATCACATTTCAGTTTTTCGTAACCTCCAAATTTTGAATTAATTACTCACACCATATATAATTTTCCACGTAACAAATTTACCATGCTTTCCCATTTCAATCTTTTTATCATTCAACAATTTGTCTCTCCTGGTACTAATTAACAAGAGGAAGATTTTCATTCTGTCTCATTCCACACTTCTCATCATTCAACAAATCTACTCTCCTGACACGAAACTACAAGAATTACACTTTCACTCGATCTTCATATTTTTCCACGCTAACTTGCTCCCCAAGGATCCAGTACACTGCCATTTGTACCAGTTTTGATTCGCGATGCATGGTCGTGCATTGCACATTTTGAGCCCTATAAATAGATGGCTTGGGTTCTTGGTTTCACACACCTTTTTCCATACCTCAAGAAGCTATCCAGAAGAGAGAAATTCATAGTTTAGTGTAGAGAGTAGAGAGGCTCCTCCTCTTTGTCCGTAATAGGGGAGCCTACGAAACTCAACGTTACGCTAGTTACTATGGTCATTCATGGCTAAACTCTTTGTATTGCTAGGGTGAAGATAAAGTTTGGTGCATGTTAATGTTTGACGTATTAATTTAGTGGTATGTTTATGTCTTTAATTATTTGCTCTTAAAACCACCATTTAGTAGTCGATGGCCAAAAAGGTTAAGTACCAACATGTCCATGTTTGTTCATATCATGAGGTGAAAGCCCAAATCTAACCAAACCATGCCTGTAATGCGTGGGCTGGGACTAGGATTCGAGTAGCCAGCAAAGAAAACACCCAGATCTGATTAATCTGATCCAAACAGTTGACGAGAGAAATTAGTCCCAAACTCGTTAACGTAATGACCAGCATAAGTGGAATTAGGGTTTCTACCTCAATCCTGTAACTGAGGGGGTGTTTGAGATTGAGTTTGAAAATGACTTATTGACTTGTTGGCTTTTTCAAAAAGCTAATAAGTCATAAAAGTGTTTGACATAGATAAAAATTGTTTTTATTCTGGCTTTTTGATAAATCTTAAAAAGTTGTTTTATAAAAGTCACAAATCCTGACTTTTTAAAATTCCTTATGACTTTTTGAACATAAAATTATCAATCTACCCACCCTTTACCCTACAATAAATATAAGCTAAGCCAAACACTTTTTAAAAAATAATTTATTAACTTATTGGTTTTTCTCACCACAAAAGCTAATTCAAACACTTTTTTAAAAACTCATTTTGAAAAGTCATAAGTCAATAAACACTTTTGACAAAAAGCACTTTTATAGTTAAATAAGCAATCCCAAACACCCTCTGAGTACGACAACCAAAACTGCCATCGTGAGAGAGATTCCGGCCACCTTAAGTTAGACCATGACCTCCATTGTTGTTTCAAGAGCCACCAAAACTTTGACTTTTCGAAAACCCGGTCGATGGAACCCTAAAATAGAAGTTCATTGCGTTGTGACTTTTCTTTTTCACAAATCTGCCATACAATCAAGGTTTTATCCTTCATTTCATGTAAATGTGGAGATCGGAAATTCATAGAACTCATAACAGTAATCGGTGGTGAAACATAGGTCTGTTATGCGCGAGGAGCTTCGTATGTAATTAAGTAATTTGGATTTTAATTGACGAAAACTTGGATGAACATCATTGTTCTTAGAACAAACATATCAAAATTTGGACTTAATCCTTGCAACACTTACAGAACAAGGGATGCATCTAAGATTGGTTCAACAAGGCTTGAAAAGAATCATCTAATGCTTTGGCCTTATTACAAAATTCTGTAATATTCATGGAGTTCCGTTTTAGCATCACTACGCAATTGATCCTGTCAAAAGAATACATATTGATAAAATGATTATTCAATAACACTCCATAAATCAGATCTTGTTGTTGTTCCTATTGCAAGTTGTGCTATAGACAAACATTGTTGCAGTAAGGAACATATGCATACGTGTGATCCAAAACCTTGCGTTCAAGTGATTTTGTTGCTGGTATCTCTATGTTCTTGTTGAGAGAGTGCAACAGATCTAATATCTTCAGAGTATTGAGAGTTTGATGTTTCCAGGCTAAGAAGTTATGATGAACGACTTTAATTGTAACAAAAGTTGTAATGTTTTTCATATTGAATATTTGATTTTGATTTCTCTCTTAATTTCAGTCACCATGGAGAAATACAATAAAGAAAATACGGGAAGAGGATAGAAAGAATGCAGTGGCGAAACTTGAAGAAAAACGTAGGGGGCCGGAACTATAAAATTTTCGGCCGAATACGTATAAATTAACACTATTGAGCGAAAACTCGGCCGAATACGTATAAATTAACACTACTAAGGGAAAATAGGGGGGGGGGCTCACAAAGCTTCGCCCATGATAATGAGGTATATGAAAAGGTGTAAACTCAATCATCAATCGATACAATACTAGGCATCTCTATATACAGAGATCCTAAAAACAGAATACGACGAGAATACAATGAGAAGGCTAATGTAACTCACTCTCAATCAACTATAACAACCAGATATACATACACTCTGTAACAAACTCAATATAAGCACAAATAACGTTCCATGAGATTACAAACATATGCAATCGAACTAAAATCAATACATTCAAATCTCCTTAAGTTGGGGTTGAAAATGTGTAGCTGTACTCGGATCCCAAGAGCTTCAAGAGTTACAAAACATACCTTAATTATTGACATTTATTTTGTTTCTTGTGATATGATGATCATGTCATCAATTAAATGAAGCACAAGCCAAACATTGTCGAATTTAACACTTTATAGTTGGCGTTCGCCATGGACCTTTTAGAAAGCTGATGAATGTTCATACTACCATGACCATGATGTCGAACATATCTTGCAGTGATCATCTTGTTTCCCCCTTTTGGCACTGCATGGAAAGTTGTTTGCGGCTTCAAATATTTGGGAAATTCATATCCTGGGGAAACGTAGATTGCTTTCTCTATGTCCGACTGTAGTTCAGCTTCTGTATCATATAGGTTGCCAGAGTTAAATAACATCTGAAACACCTTGAAGCAGGATAGATGAAGGGACCTCCATTGATTAGGAAAATCATCATCATCATCATCTGAAAAAACATGTTTGAGCAACTCATTCCTTTTCACCTCTAACAACTTTTTCACCTCAGAGATTGAATCATCAATGCTTGCATCTGGATTTTGGTTAAAGTGAAGCGACACAAGGTTCATTATCCCCTCTTCTTGTTCCTTCTGCTTGAAAATTATATGCCATACATTTAGTAAAGAGAAAATTATCCATGTGTTAAACTGTGAGATTTTCCTTTCTAAGTACCAATTTCTCTTCATATACTGTATATAATATACGTCTTTCACCAATTTAAATTTTTATAATTTGGTTTATCTCTTAAAAATTTTCATTCTCTGAGTTTTTTATAAAAACTTAATACGCGTTTGTGTTTAATAAATTTTCTCAACATTCTGATATAAATTTTGTTAAAAAACGGAGTTGTATTCTAAAAAAGGTTTTCTTTTGGTATTGTACCGCTATCGTGACGGAGGGAACCGACACCGACCGAACAATACCGGTACCGTTATCGGTATTATTGACCGGTGTTCCTTTTTTTTGTTTTTCGATCGATGTACCGGATTTTTTTTTTTAAAATATAATGTTTTACAAAATTCTGAATATATATACCGCCGTGACGCGCTTAATTTTTGTTACGTTTCGACATAATATTTTTTCAAAACCTAACAGCCGCAACACGCGGCATAACCCACTCGTTTAAACTATTTAGTAAATATCTTGGAAAGTAAATTTATGTTATTAAGGTAAAATGTTCCAAAGGATGACCTGGTAGCTTTGACTATCATTTAGCAGTCGAGTAGTTTCCATCAATGCTTGTGTGATTTTCTCATATTTTTGGGGCTTGACTTTGTTTTCTGGTAAACTTGGATTCAAGAAACATGAAGAAGTGAGGACCAAGATATGTGTAGCAATAGAGACCATGCTTGTTTGTAGGTATTCATCCACTGAAGGTATGTAGCCACTCCTTCCCCATGTAGTTTCAGTTAACCACGAGTTGAATATCTCTCTCCACTTTAGATTTATGATGTCATATGTATTAGAGTGTTTAATTTCTAGAAACAAATACTATAATAATTTATGGGAGGTTTAGTTTTTGAACATTAAAAGATAATTAATTAACTAACCAGGTCTCTAAAATCTTCTGTTAAATCAATCTTTCCATGAAGGACCAATGTCTTTGTAATCTCTCTCACATGATCATCTAACACATCAAAGATCACTTTGCTTGGTCCACTTAAACCTTCTCCGTCCCATCTATTATTTATGCATGGAAGTGAAAAACTTTTGGTTTCCAGAAAGCAAATAATTAATAATTCTTAGAGAAATTAAAGGGTACCTATTAATAGCTTCAATCAAGAAGTGTAACTCTTCCAGAGAGCCTCTCATATCGAAAAAATCGTCTGCAACGGTAATCAATATCGCACTTTTTGCCGCAAGCAATCGAATAAGAGAATCATGAGGTAACGAAGTACTCGCTGAAACAGCAAAGTAGCAATACAGCGTTTTCTCTCGGCCAAATCCCATTTCGGTAAGTCCCCACTTCTTGGACCACCTACACGATAAATGTGTTCGATTAACACTACGAAATAGTGGCTACCAAAAGTATCATATCCATTCACCAATTTGATTCAATCTATTTAACTTTTGAATCCAAATTATTGAGAAGCAGTTAATTGGTGTACCTTTTCAGTTCCTCGAGTTCATTTCTGTAAGTTAATTGCCTGGACTTGTAGTCTTCTAAAGCAAGTTGCATTAGCCCAATATTATGAACACATGATAACCTATAAAAGGAGGCCTTCCCAATCCACACAGGACCTTCTTTGTTCTGTTCAATCCACATCCTATGATCAAGATGATCAAGTCTTGCAATCCATGGTGTGCTTAGCTCTTGTTCAATCTACAAAATTGTAAAAGATAAAAGAATTATGAGGTATGTGCATTAGAATTGGGATCATGTGAGAATAACTCATTACATGAAAACATGTCCAGGCATGTAACGAACGTTACGATCAAGACAAGTTTTTTTTCGTTTTTTTTCACTACTAAAAAAATGAAAATTTTGCGACAGGAGTTTCGTAGGAAATTTGTCGGAATTGGATGTTAGCGACAAGTTTCCGACAAAAAGTGTTTGTTGGAAAAAACCCCGTAGGAAATGTGTTTTCCGATAAAGGCCCGACTAATTTTCCGACGAATTAGTGAGAAAAGATTTTCGTCGGTAATTTTCGACAATATTCCGACGATTATATTAAATAAATAAGTTAACTTACTTAATAAATTTGTCGAAAAATTGTAGGAAATCTTGTGATTACTTTTTCGTTTTTGTTTTGTCAGAATGTTGTCGCAAACTTGTTGAAAATCTTTTGTTGGTAAGTTGTCGGAAACTTTTCTAGAAAATATGCATGTTTTCTAGTAGTGTTTCTTTTTTTTAACGAACGTTACGATTTTCTTGAAAAAACAGCACCAAATGAGACACCATCTCTTTTACAAACTTAGATTTTTATAAAAATCACCTCGGAAAAATATATTGTATAAACTTTTATATATTGATAGGAAATCACATGTGAACTACGTTCTTTCAAAAATCCCACACATATTCAAAATGTCGTTTATTCAAAGCCAAATAGGCTGTCATAAAGAGCAAAAACAACTATTAACTTGCTACTATTAAGTCTACTGTTGGGATTCATTATAAATTCACATGTGAAACAAACGATAGTTCACATATAAAATTGTACTCATCTTCACTAAGATATAAATTTAAAAGAACTAGCTTAATTTATAGTGTAAATCACATGTGTATTTATACTTGACAAATAATTTTTATTATTCTTAAATATCATCTATACCTGCATTTTCAGGATTTCACACACACCAGTTTTACGTGGGGCAATCACTAATGTCGCTACGCCACAGAGTCATAGGCGCTTTTCAAATAATTATATAAATAAATTGAAGGGAGAGGGATACTCTATTTACCACTTTCATTAAATTAGGGAATATGACAATATTGTCATCATGTATATTTTTTGTAGTCGAGATTTTCTGAAGCATTTTTCTTGAAAATGATCTGGCGTCATCTACTTCAGTTTCTCCAAAGAACATAAGATCTGTAGCTTTATAAACACTATACAATAAGCTTGTAAACTGTCCATAGTTGTCCTCCAAATGATTCAACATTTCATAATCTTGTAAGAACCAACAAAAGGTCCCTGAAACAAATAATTATCAGTTGGTAAGAAATAATTATTTTAACTTTCCTTTGAATTTTATCATTTTTATTTACTTACATGGGGATATATTATACCCCTGCATCCGAAAAAGCCGAAAAGCTAACGAGTCCTTGTACAATTTTTCAGCCATAAAGTTCCGGTTGTTGTGTTGCAATGAATGTTCTTGGACCACGTAGTTCCTGAAACATTTTGATGTCGAATATACATCAAACGTCAATGAATTAAAAGGTCACACATAATTGGTGAATATGACCTTTTTATATAAAAAAATAAACATATATTACCTGTATACTTTTCTCAGAATGTAATCAATCTCATTGGAAAAGTGATCGGACAAGCCTAGCCTCTGCACTTGGTCAACCATGATGAGTTGAACCAGTTGTTCATCCATCGGGTACTTTTGTGGAACTGGGGATACGAGAAAATAAATAAATAAACAAACCGATATGCAAACTGAGCCGTCATCATCATGACGTTATTAAGAATACATGTTCAGTGATGCAACTTGAACAATTAAATTAGGTAGGCGAAAATATTACACATTAAAAAACCAATTTTTTCACCAAATAAGGATCATAAATAAAAAAAACACCTATCTTACACATAAACGTAAAAAAATAAAATGATTACAACTCAGCCCGACGATATTTAAGGTCTTTGTAAAACATATTTGGGCTCAAACACTATAATTAATATGAAATAAATATAGTTGCGCGAACCAATACTTTTCAGAAAAAAATGCATGTGTGGGGAGAGGAGGCTGGCTTCTTAAATGTTCTGCCAATGAACATGTTCACCATATATATATACAAGAGCATCCGTACACCACGTAAAAATATGTTAGTATTGGTTTCATATATCTTTTACCAAGTATATAGTTTTTATGGATTATTTGAAAATAAATATATATAATAATTAAAAAGTTTACACTTTACAAGTTGTTTTGGCTTAATTTGGAAACAAGATGCAAATCGATCTAAACAAAGATGTATTATATAAACTAAATTAAATTCTAAATTATTATTATTAGTATTATTATAATTATCTAAATTTTTTTAAAGCTAGGTATTATTAATTTTAAAGAATTTAAATCAATAATTAAATGTAAAATGATTTTGGTCCATTACTCCATTTGATAACAAGTTCGACCTGAACATATTTTCAGTAATGATCAATATGTGTCTATGTGGGGTTAGGTTGTTTTATAAACAATTTTCGTAGGTATTAACTCTTAAATGTTTTTATAATTATTAATTTGTTTTCAAACAAAGTGTTTTTCTTTTTATTATTGTTATTCTAGGCAATGTATTCTAGTATTGGACTTCAAAATTACTTAAATGGTTTTTTTTCCTCTCTAAACCCACATTTATGAATTACAATTCAATAAAAAAAAACACAAGAATGATACAACCTAATCCAGCAATTGTATGAAAATAATGATTTATGGTGAAAACATAGAGGATGTGAATATCTAGTTAATTACCTCCATTTGGACAGTTTTCAACAAGTGACATGAGATACTCAAGGCACTTCTGGTTTCGAGTAGACATGTAAGCCTGCGCGGTTGCTGAGGGCGATTGAAAAAGTGACCCGTCTTCACTCAAATGCTTTGTTATGGTTTCTTCATCAACATGATACTTTGCTGACTGAAATGTCTCTAAGTAAGCCAGCAATGGAAGGTGCAGCCTTTTATCCACAATCTCTTCCCTACAACAAAATTTAATTTCTTCATACTTGAAGTGGTAGGTTGAAATGAAAAAGGGATGGTATTCTTACTTGCAAAGAATTTGTTGTCTTTGATTATATATGTCCGCAGTTAATGACTTGGTGTGATCACAGAACTTAAGTTCTAAACCTGATGATTCCGCAAGCTCAATAGTTGCAGGGAAAACAATACAGAACCATCGAGGAAGATGATGCCGTTGATCATCAAGCATCTCCACCATATTTGCATGTATAAACTTCAAGCCTACATATATAGCATGCTTTATCATTATTTTATAGAACAAAATTTACTGTTAAAGTTGTTTTTGAAAGGCTATAGTGACACAAAACACGACAAAAAAAATAAAAAATTTGCGACAACAGTTTTGTGGGAAATTTGTCGGAATTGGCCGTTAGCGTCAAGTTTCCGACAAAAAGTGTTTGTTGGAAAAAACCCCGTAGGAAATGTATTCTCCGACAAAGTCCTGGCTAATTTTCCGACGAATTAGCGACAAAAGCCTTTCGTTGGTAATTTTCAACAATATTCCGACGATTATATTAAATAAATAAGTGAACTTACTTAATAAATTTGTCGGAAAATTGAAATAAATCTTGTGGTTACTTTTTTGTCGGAAAGTTGTCGCAAACTTGTAGGAAATTTCTTTTGTTGGTAACTTGTCGAAAAATTTTGTAGAAAATATACATGTTTTTTAGTAGTGAAATGTGCTAGAATAGATTTTTAAATTTGTCATAAATTCACTAATTATGCGGCTATCACCGGGGGTGGCTCAAGGGGGAGTAGTGACACAAAGCAAAGGCTTTGAACCCCCATTTATCTAGAGCCTCCAAATTCTAAAAAAATGACGATAGGATTTATGGTCTATAATCATGTTTACACACGGATTGTATAGAAATTTTAGTACGGAAAGCAAATTTTTTTTTTTTTTGAAGAAAATGGCTCCAATTTTATCATCACTAATTTTGATTCTCACTAATATAGTGACTCCTTTCTTGAACTAATTTTATTTTTCTTGTGCACATATTATACCAAAAACGTATGCAATTTTCATATCAAATTGGCCAAATGCACTTTTTTGTTGAAACAAGGATTATTTGAACCGAAGGGTCTCTGGACGAAATGTATAGATTTATGAATATGATTAAAGGGTGTCTGAGTTAATTGTTTAAAAAAAAGTTGATTATTTGAATTTGCACTTGTTACTATACGTAATCCGTTGACTTTAATTATATAACTAAGAAACTGGATGCACCAAATACCTTTTTCTATATTTTTGGCACCGAGCCCCCACTTTTGGAGCACAGCCATGCAAGCAAGAGTAGCAGGAAGAGCATCAATGGCGGGTAGATCACCATTGACGGATTCTCCCCAGTAACCTTCTTCTGTTTGGTTGTCGACTAACCATTCAAGGCAGCCCTTAAACAATGGGGTGTCGTGTTCCACAGGGTGAGGAATCATTGCTAACCATGCAGTGTCATAAGCTGATGGTGAAACAAATGATTCTTCTTTTGAAAACATCTCTTCCTTCAATTTAGTGACCAAAACGTGGATTGAGGCCAAAGAAGTATCCATTTTAAAGCAACAAATGGAAGGATTAATTTCAAGTGTTAATTGTCGTGAGCTAGTACTGATACGGAGTCTGAATAGGCAAGCGAGACTATATATATGCAAGTTTCTTGGAAAATATACGAATAGTCAAAACATAGAATTTGGACACGGCTCCACATGCATACTTCACGTGTTCACAAGACCATTATTACACACGATATTCTTAAACAAAATTTAATGATTTCATACATAGCAAAATGATGGTATGGATATATTGGATGATTTAATGTATTATATAACTAATAAAGTAAAGGTTTAAGCCCACCTAAATTTGATAAATCGTTAAAGAAATTAAGAGCTAAAACTAACAGTTCTATCAATAATGATTTGGTAGAAAGGTTGATCATACAAGTATAAAAACTTGAAAAAAGAATCACAACTCTAGAATAATAGTATCATTTACTATTTATCACCGTAGCGGCGGCACTAGGACGCACTACAAGAAATTTGACCTTTCCCGACGCCTTTTTGCGATGACATGTCGTCGCAAAACTATCCCTCCGACGACATGTCGTCGCAATACCTTTCGTCGGCGTAGCTTCGACGTGCCGTCGCAAAAGGGTTTTTTTCAAATTCCTTTTCCTTATTAAAAATAAATATAAATTAAAATAAATTTGAACTTGTTGCGACGACATGTCGTCGCAAAAGGGTGTATTTTTTTCCTTTAAAATAATAATAAATTGAAATTATAAAAACCTTTTTCGACGACATGTCTTCGCAAAAGGGTGTATTTTTATTTAAAATAATAATAAATTGGAATTATGAAAAACCTTTTTGTGACGACATGTCGTCGAAACTGAATAAAACTGAATATTTGATACCTAATAATAAAAACCACAAAATATTGTCACAAATACAAAATTTACAAACCGTTATTATATTATTACAAACGTTAATTGTCATAATAAAACCGTTCAATAATCTTCATCCTCATCTTTATTCTCTTCTTCACCCGACAAGCTGACTTGGTTGGATTTGCTCGAACCGGCCATCTCATGTTGCATTTGGGTCACCGTTTCATTCAGTTTGTTGATTTGATCTTGCATTTCGTCGTATTGAGTGTTGGACACATGCAAGACATCGGTAGGTAAATTTCTGATTTTTCTTCTTACCCCCGGCTCCAACCACGCCTCTCGCCAAGAGCACGTCATAGAACCTCGCCTTCATCAACCTCTTGTCCCTCACCCGCTTCCTCTTGCATTCGGGTCAACTCATTTTGAATCTTAATCTGTAATAAACAATACAATAAACATATATTATATTTTCTTAAAAAATCCGGCAGCATAACTGCTGTAAAATAGATAACCCGCATTTCAATAATACACAATAAACAAAATAATTTCCCAAATTATAACAAACTAACAATAATATCAACAAAAAATAAATAATGAGCAAGTTCGAATTTCTGACATATGCAAACGGGTCAAACGGTTCGTGTTCAAATTACTAACATATGCAAACGGGTCAAAAGCTTCTTGTTCGTATTACTAACATATGCAAATGGGTCAAACGGTTCGTGTTCAAATTACTAACATATGCAAATGGGTCATAAGCTTCTTGTTCGTATTGCTAACATATATACATACATACACATATACAAATGCATATATATTTTTGTAAACATATAAATAATAAACAAACAGATAATAGTAAGGCTGACATATGCAAACGGGTTAAAACAGATAATAGTAATGTAAGTTTTCAAGTTCGAATTTCAAGGCTAACATATCCATCTTTTAGCGGATTTGAGTCAAACGGGTCAAAAGCTTATTGTTCGTATTACTAACATATATATTTTTGCAAACCTTTAAATAATATCCATCTTTTTGCGGATTTGAGTCAAACGGGTCAAAACGGATAATAGTAATACTTACCCAATCTTGTTGCGTGTTGTTGTTGACCCAAGTTCCCCTAGAAGTGTGCATTTCTCTCCAACCCCCAATAAGATTCATGCTTCCTTTTTCTTGCACCTATAAACAACATACGTAAATACAATTACTAATATTTGAATGAATTGTGAATACAAATTTAGATAAAAGTAATACTTTTTATTACCTTCTCATAGTGCCTTTGAGCAAATGATTTGCTCCCACTAACATTTGAATAAGGCATTTGTGCTCTATTTTTTGAATTTTGGATGGAGCGGGCCTTATATTCTGGATTTTGGAACAACCGATCAATAAGTGTGACCCTATTATGTAGAGCGACAGACGAATGAGGATGTTTTTTAGCTTCGTCAACATCATCATAACAACCAAATTTCTTAAAATGTCTGTTCAGGGTATTTTTCCTGTCACGATATCTTCGGGCACAATCCTCATTAATACCCATTCTTATCCCATCCCATTGGTGTCTGGCTTTCCAGCTCTCAAGATCAAAGAAATGCTGCAAGAAACCAGTAATTAGAAAACATCTAATAGTTATGAAATTAAAATACAAATAAAACATTACATTTTATACTTACATGAAGTGTGCGATATACAACAAGTTTATCGCTCTCGGGAACATTATCCCAACTTGGATAGTATGAAGGAACCCTCTCAATAGAAGTGGTGATTTGTCTTACAAAAAAACCTCCATTCTTCCCAACAAACTTGTAAGTTTCCCCCGAGGGATCAAGCTTAAGGGTTAGTGGTTTGTTCCTATTCCTAGCAAATGGCTCTAATAAGTTTAGATTTCTCCCACGCCCTCGCACTCTCTTTGGTGGTTGCGCTACATTGATAGATACATACACATTACACATATACAAATATATACATAATACATTTAAATTAAGATAATTACAAATCTATATATACATACATACATATACATATCAAAATGTGTATTGGAAATATATATACAGACAAGTATTGAATATAAAGACAAGTATTTAACTAGAACAAGTAACTTACAAGACTCGCAATCGGCGAGGATGCTATGTGAATGTCTGTGGGGATCTTGATCCCCACCGTTGCCACCATGTGATGCAGCGTAGATCGCCAAACCTTCAACAAACATTAAAGTAAATCAGAATCATCACTAATATACATTAAAAGTCAATCATAATTATCAGTAATGAGTGTATCCATACATTAAAAGTCATTCAGAATCATCACTAATATAACGTGCGTCTTCAAGATCATCGGTGTGGTCCTCGTCTGAAGTGTATGCGCCTTCATCTTCATCATCATCATCAATGAAACCTTCATCATCATCATCATCAATGAAACCTTCATCGTCCACAATCGAAGGGTTAAGACTTGAGTTACCACCTTCACCTAAAGCCAACACCATGGGCAAGTTGCCTAGGTCGATAAACAAGCTACTACTAAATGATTGAGTGTCATGTACGACTGGTACTTGGACGATCGGGGGGTTAAGACTTGAGACATCACCTCCAATGCTCGAATTGACAACCAAGTTATAATCTGATGATCGAGTGTCGTGCAATACATCTATCTCGTTAATACTGGTACTTAGATCTTCCCAAATGTGTCGATGGTGAACGTCTTCCACAACCCTCCACTTGTTGGCGGGGCGAGAAGGATCTTCGAGATAGAATACTTGTTTAGCTTATGTCGCTAAAATGTATTGTTGATCATCATACCATTCGCTACCAACATAACTTTGACGGCTGACATCGATAACAACAATATTATCTTTCTTAATTATCCGTCTGTTACCCAACGTGTTGAACCATTTACCACGGAATACTACAACTGAGTAATCACCTAAATATTTCAACTCTATGATATCCTCAGTACACCATAATATGGTGTATCATCTTCTCTGAATGAAACGATACCACTATTCTGGGTGGTGCGTCGAAGGTCACGACGGTGTACCATAAATCGAACACCATTGACTATCCAAGCAGTGTAAGAATATGCACTCAATGGACCATGTGCCAATGCCCTTAGTTCATCGGTACAGTCAAGAGACTTGTTTACCTTAGCATTGAGCCATCGTGAAAATTCAATTTTTACATTTATGTCAGGAAACTCGGATTTAAACTCCTTGTACGATGCATAGACAAGATGTTCAAATTCATTTTGGAATAAAAGCTAACATGAAAAAAAATTTGAAAAACTTACGATAAGTAGCTTTTAATTTCATCGTAGTTGTCAAGTACAAACCATCCTAATGAAATTCTGGCCATTTCACAAAGTGAAGTGATTTTCTTCGACGACATTGGTCGACATTGTGACGAAAACACGAATTACTTCCTCTTTGGAATACCAGCATCTGCATTTCTTTCAGGGTGATTGAATCTGGTTTGTACATACATAAGATACCTAGAGCAAAATGTCAATTCTTCTTCTACAACATAACCCTCTGCAATTGAGCCTTCAGGCCTAGCCTTGTTTCTGACATACGCTTTCAACTTTTTCATGTATCTTTCAAAAAGATACATCCATCTCATATATACAGGCCCACCAAGAATAGCTTTTTCAGGTAAATGAAGAACTATGTGCACCATTATGTCAAAAAACGCCGGTGGATATATCAATTCCAAATTACATAGTATCTTGACCAAGCTATCATGTGCTTCTTTCATGTCTTGTACGTCTACTGATCGTGCACATTTTTTTAAAGAACGTGCAAAAGTCAACGACTGTATTTTTAACATTCGCAGGCAGACCTACTCGGACCCCTATTTGTAGCAATCGTTACATTAGGATATGATGATCATGAGACTTCAACCAAATTATATTTGAACCAACCACATTTATGTTTAAAGTTGGATCCAAAGCCATCAGGTAGTCTCACTCCGCTAATGAACTTACAAAAACATTCTCGATCAATGGGTTTGAAAGAGTACGGGGCATGTGGTTGGCTGACCTTGTTGTTTTTCGTTGTTAGCCATAGATCTTCTCTAATGCCTAAATTTTTCAAGTCTTCTCTTGCTTTGCGTGTGTCTTTAGATTTGTCGTTCATTAGCAAAGTACCCAACAAGCTCTTACACACATTTTTCTCCACATGCATAACATCAAGATTGTGTTTTAGTTCGAGAGAAGGCCAATATTCCAGCTCGAAGAAGATACTCCGTTTGGTCCAATTCAACTCTGACTCATCAGGTTTTCTGTCCGCACCTCCATGGCTAGGATGCTTACCGGGAACACGATTAGGGAGGGTTTCTAGTTGTTCTAATATTTGTGAGTTAGTCAATCTTCTAGGTGGTTTTCTTTTCTCTTTTTCGCCATTAAACAATAGACTATCCCTCATTTTATCTCTGTAAGGCAAGAACCGTCTATGACCAACATAAGCTATCTTACTGGTTACACGACACGATGGTGTTTCTACGTTACAAGTAGAGCATGCTTTATAACCTTGACCACTCCATCCAGACAAGCTGCTATGAGCAGGATAATCGTTGATAGTCCATAACAGTGCTACACGCATCCTGAATACTGTGTTGGTTGATGCATCTCTCATTTGGACTCCTTCTTCCCACAACATTTTCAACTCATCCACCAAGGGTTTTAGAAAAACATCAATATCCTTTCCAGGTGATTTAGGGCTGGGAATTAGCAAAGTTAACATGAAAAAAGTCTCTTTCATACATAACCACGATGGTGTATTGTATGTTGTCAACACTACCGGCCACATACTATAAGACTGACTCAGGTTACCAAACGGGTTAAAGCCATCGGCAGCCAAACCTAGGCGGACGTTTCTGGATTCTTCTGCAAATTCAGGATACCTCATATCAAATTCTTTCCATTGCATCCCATCAACCGGATGACGCATCATACAATCCGTTGAGCATCCATTTTTATGCCAGATCATATCTTTTGCCGTTAATCTGGAACTATACATTCGTCGAAGCCGGGAAGTTAAAGGAAAGTAGCGCAAAACTTTACGTGGCACTTTCTTGCCATTTATGTTTTGGTTAACCCATCTGCTCTTCTTACAAACCGGACAACTTTCCTTTGACTCATTCTCCTTCCAAAACAGAGCACAGTCATTGATGCAAGCATGGATAGATTGATATCCTAACCCAATATTTCTCAACTTCTTTTTAGCTTCATAATGATAGGCTGGAATATGATTCTCTTTAGGCATTGAAACTCTAAGAAACTCAAAAAGTTGGTCAAACGAAGTATCCGTCCACTTGATGATCACCTTAATATGCATCAATTTCACTAGAAAGTTTAGGGAAGACATACAACTACAACCAGGATATAACTCGGTACGGAGCTCGGCAAACAATGCATCAAATTCCGGGTCTAAACCAGCTCCAGTTCCATCTTCAGATTCATCTATATTTTCTTCATGTGTATTCTGCTCAACCATAACGTCATCAAGTGCATCAAACATCTCATGATCTGTTTCTTGAGCCTGAGTTTTTGAAGCCCAAAGTGCGTCTATTTTCGAAGCATTAGCATATTCCTCACCGTGATAAACTCATGTGTCATATGCTTGTAGAAACCCACGGTCACGTATGTGGATAGAAACCGAAGTCAGAAGGTGTCGATAACAGTTGGCACATCTTTTACACGGGCAATAAATCTTGCTTTCACTGTCAAGATGGTTTTTTGCAGTCTCTATAAAGTTTTGAAGACCTTTTATGAAAACCGGATCATTTCAATTTCGCAGTTTAGTCCAACTCTTATCAGTTGTCATAATGATTTCTATTAATTGATAACATATCAGATATAATATCCAAAGGTGGTGGATCCTAATCCACTTTTTGAATATTCTATATCAAATGTATACATTTTAGCGGGTTGGCTATTAAAAAATAAATCGACAGCATTTTCCCTTAACTCCTCAAGTATGCGTCTAAAACGCACACTCGGGGAGTAGGAGAAATAGCTACCAATTTATTCTTAAATAGTCAACCCGTTAAAATGCATACATATCCTAAATGAGATAAAATATTCAAAAGCAGTCCCAAACGAGGACAATCCAAAATTTATCTCTATTAGATAAATTTCGGACTGGTATGTTCTAATAGGTATTATAATGCAGTCACGTTTTGACCCATTTAACCGGTTTATTTTATTTTATTTTAAAAAAATATATATTTTATATAATAAATTAAATTGTTTAGGCATATTATGTATTAATATTTGAAAAAATATGTCGAGTAAAAAGGGTCGTGTTCGGCTCAACACGCAAATGTGTGTCGTGTTCGGCTCAACACGCGAACGAGTTGTTGTGTTCGGGTTCGGTATAATAGAAAAGTGTTACCTAATTGAGATGATAAATAATCGTCTTTATCACAAGTCCTTCCTAAATAATTTTGAAGGTCGTCTTTCAAGTTGAAGAGAAGGGGGGAATTCCATAAATGGTTCTAGAGAATTTGAAGGTCGTCTTTCAAGTGTAGAATGAAGAAATTGAAAATTGGAGCAAAAATTTTGTCGCCCAAATTTGGTGGTGTTGTATGAATGGCGGTTAGCTTGGGTTTCTTGACCGGTCATTACATAGCTAATCCAACAGGGTACGTCCCGTATGTGCATTAAAGCATGTATCCACTTTACAAGGTACGACCAATATGCTTGAAGAATGACGTGGCCCATTTAAATGATGATACAGCTTGTACACGAACCAGGTAGAAACCCTAACTTAGCTTATTTAAAGAACATTATGGGCTAGGGTTTCTAGGTTTGCTTGTAAGAACTTTTGGAGTCTGGAACAGAAGATTGAGAGGAGGAGGAAGCACTTCTATCACTAGTTAGCTCTAGGATTGATGATCTAGCCTTCCGGGTTACGTATATGCGTATAGCTTGGATAGGTTTGGTATTCATTTCAGTTTTTGTCAAGCTTTTGATTATGAATACTTCTGAGTTTAGTTTACTTTTCATTTCAATTACTGGCTAAACACTTATAGCCATTTAGATCAGATGAATCTTTGATTGGTGATGATTGGATTGTGTCACACCCATGCTTTTGACCTGCCTGACGTCCGACCATCAGTTGATACATATATCTTATTTTAATTTATGTCAGAGTTTTTTTTATAAACACAGTGGAATAATTTCATAGCTTAGGATCTTTTCAAAACACGGGAAAAACCCGTTTCATTCTATTTATAAACAGGGAAAACACACTGATTGTTAATACAAACATAATTTACAAAACCAAGGATTTTCATTAGCCATTCATTTAAGTAGATTTCTAGCGTGTGTGTTCCCTTTTCTAACATCTTTTTCATTTGCCAAGGATCTTCAGTCCTTCCGGCTATTTCATGCAATCAATTATTAACCTTGGTTAACTGTAAAATGTTTGAAAATATTTTATTGAAGTGTGTTGGACAGTCTATAAAAACGAACTATAAAACCTAAACTAGACACTCTAGCTTTAGATTTATAAATCTAGACTCAACCTAATACTAGACCACACAACCGGCAAGTGTACCGACCAATGTAGCAAAGTCAAATGAAGTCCGGATATCGAACCCACGAGACACTAGCGACAACTCTATCTAGACTCTGACTCAACTAACTAAACTGAATTATATTGGGGGGATTTGAATTGTAACCTAATGGAACTCTCTAACTAACGACACCAAACAGAAAGCAAGAAACTTTAGACAACTCACAAATGGGGAAAGCACTACCTAGACCTTGAATCCTATGCATGTACCTTGGAAATCTCTCGGATACGGAAACTATGATGGAATCGGGCTCTTAGAATACGACACACTTAAACAACCTAGTGGATCCCAGATCATTCTCCGGGTGTAACCTAAAAGAAAACCTAAGGGACGTGTGAACTCACCAATTAGTCGGATCACCTCTCAGCTATTTCCAACAACACTAAAGTACTCGCTAGACAGATTACCTCTCAGTCTCACTATCTCAATACACCCTTCAGTGCAAGGAGTAATTTGAATTCACTTAACTAGACACGGAATAACAATGACGTTAAGACAACCTAGGAAACCCTCATTTCAGAGTAGTTAACCTAAAAACCCTAACACCATAGATTACCCGACAACTTCTCACCTCTCAACTATTGAATCAGGCAGAATACTCAATCCTAATAGACTCTCAATCGATGTTCCTATGGATACAAGACAGTAAACCATAAACCAATCACATGCACACAGCTAGCGACCTAATATGCAACCATACATGAAAGATATTCACAAAGCAGCATATGGGACATTCAATAGATCATAAATCAAGATCAAATACGCATATACATCCAATCAAAGAAAACCAAGTTCTTTACTTTATTGTTAGTCCATAAAAAAGAAACTGAAATCCGAAATCAAACCAATTAACAAAACATAATCATCAAAACCTAGGTAGCTATGAAAGTCTAGCCAATCATCATGTTCAAAAGCATTAAAACAGAAGAATCAAACTCATAAATCATGGTATCAAATCTGGAAAAGTAGAACAAAGAAAGATAGCATAAACCGGAAGACGAAAACGACCCGATCTATGATCTCCAACTTCAATCACCCCTTCCAATTGATCCTAGAAGCTTTCTCCCACTTGGAATCATCAAAAAGCTCCAACCTTTGCGTCTGGAATCCACTTTTCAACCCTAGAAATGGACTTAAGCTTTTTACCATGAAAATACCTAAAAATCTGTGTAATTGGGGTCTCCTGCGTACCGCGAGGCCCATGGGTCCAGTCTCTCGCGTACCGCGAGAGACAAAATAGTCGCGACTGAAAACCCACCCCTCGCGTACCGCGAGGGGGAAGTTCCTACTGGCTCGCGTACCGCGAGGCACCCTTGTTGACAGAAAGTTTCACCCTTTTCTCGTTTCGCCTCGTTCGCTCGTGCCTTCACCATACTTGATCGTTTAAGCTCCAAACTCACCCGATCACCTACAAACCATGACACAAATCAGTACTAACTATAAACAACTCAATATGACTCTAAAACTATACAAAAATGACACGAAATAGGACAGAAATGCATGTGTGCTTTGCAACACATCAAATATCCACACACTTAACCCTTTTTCGTCCTCAAAAAATATCTCTACAATGGAATCACAACTAGAACACAAGCTTTAAAAATCTTATAAATTTCATTAGCACAAATATAATCACGCGTTAAAATGCAACAAATGATATTTCGATCCGACTAAAACCAACACCAACTATCAAGCCCCCGTTTGTGTTCTAACTTCCTTATTACCAAGCATATCAATCAATCTATTGGTCCCACACTTAAGAGCTACAGTTCCACCTAATCCCGTCTCACGGTCGTGTTTAGGCACGGGTTAAACCGTATAGATTTCTCCCACCACGTTAAGATTACAGGTTTTAGAAATTAGATGAAATCATGTATGAATGGTATGATAATGAGCATTAATTCAAGCAAATGAACTTTCGTCTAGAGGCGTTTCAACCAAGTCGATATCCCGGAGGGTAACACATAGACTACAGTTCTATCAATAAAGCACATAAGAATCACTTAGAGGCGTTTTCTCCAAGTGGCCATCCCGGAGGGTAACACGTAAGCAAAACTCATACTTCTAATCAATTACTCATTAATATGGAATTATAGGGATGTGGGCGCCACCAAACTCGGATTTATTTTTATAAAAAGAGAGTGGTGTTCCAAGAAAATTTCAAAAAAACTCTAAATTCTAACTTAATGTGGTACCTATAACCCTATATTGACAGTTTCAGTATTACCGACACCCTAAGATGATAACCCACAAGATTTCATGATTTAAGTTCAATTAATTCTCCTAATCAACATGCACAGGATATTTAAGCAATCAAATCGATTGGGTCTACCAAAACATCACAGATTATACGCGTTTTCTATCATTTATTTTCATTTAAACACACAAAATCAGATCCAGTTATACCTATCATCTTCCATTTTGCTTGCAAAAACTCTAATTCAAAGGACATTTTTTTGAAAAATTTTTAATTTTTTTTTGTATTTTAGACTTTTTATAAAAGAAAAACAACTAAACTAAATTAGACTCAAGACGTTTCCCATCCCCACACTTGAACGACACATTGTCCTCAATATGAACCAAGAAACAACGAAAAATAAAAATAACGAATCAAAAAATAAAAATATAAAATAGTAAAGTGGAAACGACTTAGCTGGTAATGATAGCATGATTCTGTGCAGCTTCGTTCTTCCACTGGTGCAACCGTATAGCATTTCATTCGCGACTTGCACAAACACTCTGATGGTTCCCTTTACATGAATATAAGATTTGAAATGACTCCGCCTGAATGAAGATTGAGTACGGACGGTGTGATCTATACCTGCAACAATAAATCTCACAGCAAACCCAAACAGTATCAAATAGACTCAAAATAAACCAAAACTTATACAAACTATACACTCGGGTTCTAACCCGAGCACCAAACCTAATCATGAGGCTTTTCCTTTTTTCCGCCCTCGTCCGGCCCGTTTAGTATGATTGGTCTACCACCGATTTGACACACTTCAGTGGTAAACCTTAAATGGGTTTTAAAAAATCTAAACGGGTCGGTCCACCAATATTTGAACTTACCTGGACCAAACCTGATACGTGGCATGTAATGATGAGAATGGTCATCTCCAGTATACTGCATCCTCCGGTCCTTATGTGACCATCCCCGGACCCTCAACACATGCCGGTCCATGCGTCTCTATGCCCTGCCCCGTGGTCGTGCTGATTTGGGTGGCGATCCACCATTTACTACCTCCACGGGCTCTTGCTTCTCTCTCTCTTAGGTGCAATATGGTGGGTGCGACACCAGCTCTATCACGTACACCTCCTCTTCTATCCCCACACTTGGCCCTTGATATAATAGATCTTAAAGGAGTTTCAGATCGCCAAGTTCGAAACTTCCTTCACTAGGAGTTAGCAGATCTACCAACTCATCATCGAACTCATCCTCCCAGGATGGGACCTGCTCCTCTTCTATCATCTCAACCAAGAACTCGTCCTCACTATCATCCTCTGTCTCGAACAACCCGGCTAATCCCTCTCCAAAGCACTCATCGTCAGTCTGGGTTTTAGGGATCTATATCAGCTTTTCTTCTTCAATCACATCTTCCTCATCACTCCAAAAGCCATCATCAATATTCCATGGTGTGGGACACCAAAATTTTGGCTCGATGTCTTGCTAAATCGGAGGTGGGACTTTGATGTCCATTATCGTCTCCGGCTCTAGAGTTTCCTGTGACTCCATCATTGTATCATCATCACTATCATCCCAAGAAAATTCATAAACACCCGGCCGAAGTTGCTTAACACCCTACGGGTCCGAGGGTGGGACTCTGACTTCCATTTTTGTCCTCGGTTCTATCTGCGATTCCTGTGAAAAATTACCCTCACAAGACAAGTGTAAAGAATCGAATGGAACATTGTGATCTTGCATGGATTCAATATAAACTTCATCACTATTTATATTAAGAGCAGAAGACTTACCTAGAGGTGAGACTTGTGCTTCACCTTCTGTCACTGTGATTTGCACGTCGTCCATTATAGTCTCCAGTGATGGGGTTGCCAGAATTAACTCCCCCAATGCAGTTTCAATCCCAATCTCATTCCCTTCATGATCATAAACCACACGCTCCAGATTCTTAGGCCGATGTGATCCAATGCGAGCAATTAATGCTTGGATATCTTTCTCATACTTCTCATTTGCTTCCTTGCACCAGGCATTCAGCTCTTCTTTAGTTCTGTATTCCGCATATGGTTTTACCTGCGGATAAGCATGATCATAGCAGTTTGCATAATCCCCCGATAAATATGCGTAACGACGAGTAAAATGGGGTCATCCACAGATTTCACACATAATGACAGAAAAATATAAAAATTAATTAGACAGACTCAAGATACAAGCTAAACACACTAAAAACAAAGGCTCACAAAAGGACACACAAGCTAGACTCAACAAAATAGAAAACACTCAAGACACAAAAAGACCAAAAAAACCAATTAAGTTCAATCAAAGTTAGATACGATATCGCTTAAGTATCCCGGCAACGGCGCCAAAAACTTGATGTGTGTTGGACGGTCTATAAAAACTAACTATAAAACCTAACCTAGACACTCTAGCTTTAGATTTATAAATCTAGACTCAACCTAATACTAGACCACACAACCGGCAAGTGTACCGACCAATGTAGCAAAGTCAAATGAAGTCCGGATATCGAACCCACGAGACACTAGTGACAACTCTATCTAGACTCTGACTCAACTAACTAAACTGAATTATATTGGGGGGATTTGAATTGTAACCTAATGGAACTCTCTAACTAACGAAACCAAACAGAAAGCAAGAAACTTTAGACAACTCACAAATGGGGAAAGCACTACCTAGACCTTGAATCCTATGCATGTACCTTGGAAATCTCTCGGATACGGAAACTATGATGGAACCGGGCTCTTAGAATACGACACACTTAAACAACCTAGTGGATCCCAGATCATTCTCCGGCTGTGACCTAAAAGGAAACCTAAGGGACGTGTGAACTCACCAATTAGTCAGATCACCTCTCAGCTATTTCCAACAACACTAAAGTACTCGCTAGACAGATTACCTCTCAGTCTCACTATCTCAATACACCCTTCAGTGCAAGGAGTAATTTGAATTCACTTAACTAGACACGGAATAACAATGACGTTAAGACAACCTAGGAAACCCTCATTTCAGAGTAGTTAACCTAAAAACCCTAACACCATAGATTACCCGACAACTTCTCACCTCTCGACTATTGAATCAGGCAGAATACTCAATCCTAATAGACTCTCAATCGATGTTCCTATGGATACAAGACAGTAAACCATAAACCAATCACATGCACACAGCTAGCGACCTAATATGCAACCGTACATGAAAGACATTCACAAAGCAGCATATGGGACATTCAATAGATCATAAATCAAGATCAAATACGCATATATATCCAATCAAATAAAACCAAGTTCTTTACTTTATTGTTAATCCATCAAAAAGAAACCGAAATCCGAAATCAAACCAATTAACAAAACATAATCATCAAAACCTAGGTAGCTATGAAAGTCTAGCCAATCATCATGTTCAAAAGCATCAAAATAGAAGAATCAAACTCATAAATCATGGTATCAATTCTGGAAAAGTAGAACAAAGAAAGATATCGTAAACCGAAAGAAGAAAACGACCTGATCTATGATCCCCAACTTTAATAACCCCTTCCAATTGATCCTATAAGCTTTCTCCCACTTGGAATCACCAAAAAGCTCCAACCTTTGCGTCTGGAATCCACTTTTCAACACTAGAAACGGACTTAAGCTTTTATACCATGAAAATACTTAAAAATCTGCGTAATTGGGGTGTCCCGCGTACCGCGAGGCCCATGGGTCCAGTCTCTCGCGTACCGCGAGAGACAAAATAGTCGCGACTGAAAACCCACCCCTCGCGTACCACGAGGGGGGAGGCCCTACTGGCTCGCGTACCGCGAGGCACCCTTGTTGACAAAAAGTTTCAACTTTTTCTCGTTTCGCCTTGTTCGCTTGTGCCTTCACCATACTTGATCGTTTAAGCTCCAAACTCACCCGATTACCTACAAACCATGACTCAAATCAATACTAACTATAAATGACTCAATATGACTCTAGAACTATACAAAAACGACACGAAATAGGATAGAAATGCATGTGTTTTTGCAACACATAATGACTCAATATGACTCTAGAACTATACAAAAACGACACGAAATAGGATAGAAATGCATGTGTTTTTGCAACACATCATTTATCAGTATAAACTGGTGAATACAGGCTTTTTTTCATTCATAATCTGATAAGACTGAATAAATATAACAATTTACCCATATTTGTATGGTCAATTTCCATATTCAGTAAACTACCATCAGCCCGAATGTATAACCACCAACCACACTAAGTACTTTCTCGGATGATCTTTGTTTTAAGTTTACCACAACCTTACGCCAATGCGATTTAGGTGTTTTACATGGTTCTAACAACCGAGCCATAGACATAGCCTCAATACAGCAATTCATATGTAATACGTGCATGTACATGCGTGACTCTATGGTCTTAATGCTATATAGTAAATCACCTTATACAACCAATGGTTTTATTAGTTCATTAGAGTCCTACCATAAATCAAAAGTTATTCAGGTTTTAAAAGCATTTTTAATAAATACTAGTATTCACCTTTACAAAGTGTACCTAGAAGTGTGAGCTCTGGTAGGCAGCGTCTCCACTTAATTCTCCTATATTGGTTTCACCAAATGAGCGTTTCCTAGCTTCTCGTACTTCCTCTAATTCAACCGGTAACTCTTGAACTTAAACGCATGACCGGGTATAGATTAGTGAGGGTAATGAAGCTATTTGAGCTCTGGAACTCGAGTTTGTATTGAATGAACTGAGCTGAGATCGAATTCTAATTTATAGGCTAGACCTGGACTCGTGACAGACCGTTATGGTGCGTGACAGTCCGTCACCGACAGCCATAACGTATGGTGACGGTCCATCACCAATCTAGGGCTTGCATAGTCAGATGCCACGTGTTAGCCTCTGATGACTTTGCTACGTAACAGACCGTTACAAGGCGTGACGGTGCTTTATGACCTGGACACGTGTCAGATCTCAGCCCTTAGTCAGCTGCCACGTGTCACGCTCCGGTTGATTTGCAGCGTAACGAACCTTTACCACGCGTGACGGTCCGTCATAGGGTTTACACGCGTCTGATTACACCCGTTAGTCACTAGACACATGGCGCGTCATGATTGTGTCCTGATCCACATCGTAACGAATCGTTACCATTGGTGACGGTCCGTCACCGGCCAATTTTGATGATTTTTTTTCTTTTTGGTCCTTGATCTTTAGTATATCTGCATATATAGACCATGTACTTTCAAAATTATAAATTTGGGAACAAAATTTTAGGAATGTTACATTCTTCCCACCTTTTGAAAAATCTCGTCCTCGAGATTACGGGAACAGGTGTGGATATTTCTTCTTCAATTCTGATTCTAGTTCCCAAGTATATTTCGGACCGCGTATGGAATTCCACTTGACTTTGACTAGTTTTAATCTTTTCTTCTTTAATTTCTTGGACTGATGATCTTCTATTTGTAGAGGTTGTTCTATAAATTTTAACTTTTCAATTACCTCCATATCTTGTAGAGGCATTACCAGAGAGTCATGAGCTAAACATTTGCGTAGATTAGACACACATAACTCATCGTGTTTTCCATTCATTTCTTCGGGCAATTCTAATTGATAGGCAACCGGTCCAATTCGTTTTAGAATTTTGAAGGGTCCAACAAAGCGAGGACTTAGTTTTCCCTTCTTTCCAAATCGAACAATGTCTTTCCATGGAGATACTTTTAACAGTATTCTATCTCCAATATTAAATTCCAGGGGCGTTCTTCTTTTATCAGCATAGCTCTTTTGTCTATCTCTTGCTGCTTTTAATCTTTCTTGAATTTGAGCTACTTTTCAGTAGTTTTCAGACCTGACATTTTATTTTCTCCACTTTAGACCAACATATAGGAGTTCGACACTTTCTACCATACATGCCTTCGAATAGTGCTGCTTGAATACTTGTGTGATAGCTATTATTGTAGGAAAATTCCATTAGGGGTAGGTGATCATCCCAGATACCACCTAGATCTATCACACAGGCTCGAAGCATATCTTCCAATGTCTGAATAGTTCTTTCACTTTGCCCATCTGTTTGTGGATAATAGGTAGTACTTAAATTTAGACGAGTTCCATGGATTTTTGGAAACTTTGCCAGAATCGAGATGTGAAACGGCTATCTCTATCTGACACTATGGACAGTGGCACACCGTGTAGAGATACAATCTCATTTACATATAATCAAGCCAACCTATCCATACTAAAGGTTTCTTTCATGGGAAGAAAATGAACAAATTTAGTTAATATGTCGATGATAACCCAGATAGTATCGTTTGCTCGACTGGTTCGAGGAAGCTTAGTAATGAAATCCATAGTTATCATTTCCCATTTTCAAACTGGCAATTCTAGTTGTTGCAATAAACCAGAAGGTTTCTGGTGTTCTGCATTTACTTAAGCGCAAGTAAGACATTTTGCAATATAAATGGAAATGTCTTTCTTCATGTCAATCCACCGGTAATTATCCTTCAGATTTTTGTAAATCTTATCACTTCCTTGGTGCATCATGTATTTTGATTTATGTGCTTCTTCAAGTATTCTTTCTCGAAGATCTCCGGTGTTTGGAACCCAGATTCTTTTGTTCATTCAGAGTAATTCATCTTCTCCTTTGGTTAGTTTCTCAAACATACATCGTCCACATGTTTATTCATTTCATCTCCATTAGAAAAGGTGGATTTGACTCCGCAAATGCGATGGTGGCCTCTTCTATTTTAAGGCTGATCAAGGGGAGAGACTACAACTTCTCGGGATTCTTCATTAGACAAATGATGTAAAATATTACAGGAAAGATCAAAGATAAGTTTCTGGTTTACCCAAGGTTCCTATATATGATCATCAATCATCTTCATCTCAATCTACCTCAAGAAGGAAACCTGTTGGTGCTCGACCACATGATTTCAAAGACATTAAGCTATATGAAGAGTTCAAGCTCAAGGAGCAACAGAATCATTGTTAACATTCCTCTGTTCGGAAACATTATTGGTGAAGATGAGCCTGAAGTTCCAGATATTGATCCAGAGGAAGTCATTGCCTCATCTTCATCAGAAGAAGAGGAGCAAGCTGAAGGAAATCAAGAACCACAAGGAGAGGTTGAAGTTCATGAAGCCATTATAAAACCAGAGGCTCACCTAGAGAAAGGTGAAGAACAGCCTATTATGGAGGCTCAATTCCATGATCTGGATGTTGAACAGTTGGAACCTTTGAACTTTCAAATCCAATAAGATGTCCAGGTTGAAAACCCTGAAGCTGAGGAGCATGTTGATGAAGAAGAAGAGCCATCCAGTGAGACTCTTGATGAAGCTATTTATGAGTCAGAAGAAACTAAGTCTGAAAAGGAAGTTGAACTTCCTCATTCTTCCTCTAAAAGGTCGGCTGATTCTGACTCCGACTACGAGCTCGAAGAACCTCACACAAAGAAAATCAAGAGTTGATTAGAATCCCTAACCACCTCATATGAATCTCCATTTGCATCACCCAAACAAACAAACACTTTCACATTCACCCATTCACACAGCTATATCACCTCCACAAATGCAACCCACTCCACAGCCAACACCTCCCTAATCTCATGATGAAGCCTCACCCACAGAAGAAACTTCATCATCATCCACCCATGTGAAGAAGCTAAGTCTGAATGTCAAAAAGCTAAATGAACAACTTTACCAAAAGGATGAAGAGATCAAAAACTTAAAGTCTGATCTGTTGGAGCAAAAGGAGGAAGTAAAAGATTTGAAAAATGAGGTTGTGACTTTGAAGAACCATCTAGAGATCTAGCAATCACAACTTTCCGAGCAGTAAGAGCAACTGTTAAAACAACAGCAAGATCTTCTAGATGTTACCACTCTTGTCAACCAGATCAAAAGCACCATGGTTCAACCTACACAACAAGCTGATATACAGAAAGAACCTGCTTCTCATGTTCAGGGGGAGACTCATGAATCACCATCTACTGCAACCGGTGGTCCATCTTCCCCTACCTTAGTAACTAACCCCAAATCTACTCTAATCCTTCATAAAGGTACAGCTGCATCACCCAAGGAAAGAGTAGAAGTTAAGGTTGAAGAGCAGGAGTATGATCTCCCTTCCCTAAGCCAAAGACGAGCTGACAGAGGCAAAGGAATCTGAAGTTGAATTAGTAGTACTTGATGAGGAAGAGGTTGGTTCCGATCATGAGCTATGATGTCGCCCAGACGGTCTATAAAAACTAACAAATGAACCTAACCTAGACTCCTTAGTAATAAATGGAGTACCTATGAACTAAACCACACTGATAGGCAAGTATACCAATCGAGTGTAGCTAAACTAGACTCTGACTCGGACTAAATATGATTTGGTTGGGGGGTTTTCTACACTACTGATTAAACTAACGAATGCAGAACTAACGATCGACTTCAACTATCTAGACAAAGAACTCAGGGAAATACCAGGAATGAGAAGAATACTACCTAGGTCGATATCCTACTGCAAAGCTCAACTTCTACCGGTTATGGAAACAATGATGTATCTAGGTATCTAAGGATAAAAGCTCTAGACAACCTAGTGGATCCCTAATCACTCTCAGGGTGTCACCAACTAAGAAACCTAAAGATGTAGTAAACTCACCAGATGGTTGGATTACCTTTCAGTCTCTCCAACATTGATAAAGTACCCAAAAGACAAATCACCTTTCATTCTCACTGTCCACAATACATCTAAGATGTATGGGGTAATCTCAGGATAGCAACTATGACTCCGAATAGCAACGGATACTAAGAACCTAAGGCAACTTCCTCTCAGACAGTTAACACTCGGAATCCTAATACGAAGACTAACCGATTACCTCTCACCTTTCGGGTATCGAGATAAGAAGAACACTCGGATCTAACCTACTCTCAATCATAGTTCTTATGGAATACAACGTCTAGAAAACCATCAAACAAACACAAACACATAGTATATGATCTAGATATACTACTCAAACTGAAAGACATTCACAAGAAACATATGGAACTATAATCAATTGAAAATCATGTTCAAAGCATGCATAACATCATATTCATTATCAAAAGATTGTTTACAAAATCATTAATCCATTCATTAAAACCAAAACCGATAAAAACTAAAACTTTACAAAGTATTCATCATTAGACCTAGGCAATATCAATGTTTTAGCCTAGGATCATGCTTAAAACAAACATAACAGAAGTATCAAACAAGAACATAGTATCAAACATAGAAAACAATGATAAAGATTGAATCTTGAAAACCTAAAACGCTAATCTAATGAACCCGGAATCCAAAAGCTTCAAACTTTAGCTTCAATTCCGCTTCCAACTCCCAAAATCGCCCTTTGCACCTCTCTGGACGGCAAAACAATCGAACTCCACGAATTATGGCATTACAAATCTATTTAAAATCAAACTAGGGTTTTTTCTCTTAATTTAGGGTCCCTGCGTATGGCGAGAGACTGGGCAGGATTCCTCGTGTACCGCAAGGAACAAAATAGTCACGCCCACTTTTGGCTTTCCTCAAGTACCGCGAGAACCGGAGCTTCCTCTTTCGTGTACCGCGAGGGACTGATTTTCACCAGCTTTTTGACTTTTGATCTTCGGGCTTTCTCTCTTGCTCGATATCTTCATGATTTGACTTGTTATTCACACGAGCTCCTGTAAACACAACAAAGACTCAGTAGGAAACAAAAACGACTCAAAACAAAGGTAAAACGCACTAAAACAATAGGAATAAAGATGTGTGCTTTGCGCTACATCAAGCTAGATGAACTGTTGAGACAGATGTACGATTATGAGACAAATAATGATTTCCCAGAAATTGTAACTTTTGGAGAGGAACGTGGAGAGAAGATCTGGTATTTCACTGATGTCGGAGATGAAATTCAAGCTCTTTCTGAAGATGATGAAGATGACCCATCTGTTCAAGTTGCGTTTGCTGAGCCTGTAACCACTACTGAGCCAGCTAGCACAACTCAAGAATCACCTCACACAACAACCACAACTCAATCAACAGCCACCACAATCAAAAAAATTCCAGAAGCTGCTCCCACTTTATAAGTCCAAGACCCAAAGAAACATTGGTTCAAGAAGCTACCAGAAAAAGAGCCACCAAAGCATTACGAGTGGTTTGCAGAGTACCAAGAGCTTAAGAGACCACCTGTTGGGTGGAAATATGACAAAGAGAGGTCCCTTTTTATTGTCAGAAGGTATAAGGGAGGAGTAGAACACTTCAAGACTCCACATGACTTCAGCACCCTCCCAAAATATGATCTTAGAGTTTTGGCAAAGCTACCTCTGCAAAACCCAGGAAATATAGGGATAGCTAGAGACATTGAAACTTTCCTATGGAACCAAACCTTTAATGATTTCATATCAATGACCAATGCCAAACCAAGGAGAGTTCTCTCTAAGACCAAGGTTCACCCTCAAACTTAAAAGCCATGGGTAAGTCTGCGGTACAAACAGGCAACAACTGTCAAATCCATTCAATTGCCAAGATTTGTACCTGTTCAGCCCTAGAATTTCAGAAAATGGTTCTACAACTCAACCATTGGTAGTTTAGTGATTGAATGTGAGGGAAAGGAAACATTCTTATTTTTAAGCCAATGGAACTGTTGAAATTTCAACCTGAAAATCTGGAAGTATTGTTCAACAACCCCATTAAGATTTCCAGTGAAAATGATGAGGCGGATGCAAAAGCCTACCAAAGAGTTGTGACTGTGAATGTGAAGCCCTTCTTTCAGAGATCAGGAGATGCTCTAGCTGCTTGAGGAATTTGAAGACATTGATGCAACAGATTAGGGAGATATTGTAGAGTATTATCTTTTGTAAGCTAGTTTCATCAATGTAACAACTGAACAATGTCTTTTATGTTTGTTTATTTATGTTGTTAAGAAGTTTCCACTTGATGTAATTTTCTGTTTTATTTGGCTAAGTCCGGGCCATCGAAACTACCTAGTTTCGGTTGAGTTTGTTCAATCGAAACTAGTAGTTTCGATAGATGGGAAGTTTCGATAGGAGGTTATTTATGATGTAAATGCTCAACCGAAACTAGTAGTTTTGGTGAGCATACTTTCGATGCCTGTCAGCTTCCTATAAATAGCCCAGATAGAGAATGTTTAGGGTGTGTGTGACGACTGTAACCCTACATTCTCTCTTTCATAACTTTTCCTTGAATCAATACAAGCTTTGAGTTTATTCATTGTGTTCTTGCAATTTCATATCATTGTGTATTGTTATTCAAGAGTGGTTAGCCTGTTATCTTCACCATCATATTGTTTTTGCCTTTGTTTCACCACCATACACACCTATTCCACAGGGGGGGTGTGTAATCGATCTGTTTGTGTGATTCTGTCAAGAATCAGGACCTAAAAACTTGATTAATCACACCTTAATCAAGTTTCAAACCTCCCCAGACAACATTCACCCATTATGACCCATTTTGGTTTTCCCCCAAGTTACACCAAAACTCCTTTTTACAATTCACCATAAACATTTGTGTGTCTATTAACTCCATAGACACTTACCCAACCTCAATTCAACATTCAAACATCCTTATATTTAAAACCCCCAAATCACCCTCAAGAACCCTAATTCTTGAATCATCAAATTGGGTGTTTAAATCAAGTAAATCATGATTCTCCAACTTCATTAACACTAGATTAAAGCTTTTAGACAAGATTCAATCTAAATCATACCACTAATTTGACCCATTTATGGTTTTTACCAAAACTCACTAAAAACTGCATTAATGGAGGTATATGTGATGCTAGAGATACTTACATGATGATTTGATGAAGAGGAATGTTCCAAATCAAACGAAATACACAACCTAATCACCAATTCCAGCTTTTGGCCTCTCCCCCTCTTCCTTCTTGTTGATTTCGCCACACACACACAAGTGTGTGTGTCGTGACTTCTTCCTCACCCAAATCAGCCATATAATTTTTTTATAAAATATTACACAACAACCCCTGCACTTCTAATATTGGCCCTTTCCACCAAAAGTCAAGAATTCATCCTTTAAGGTTAAACCCCCAACTTAGATTTAATCCAATTTCACCCTCACAATATTATTTAAGCAAATAATATTATATTTTAGATTTTTGGTTCGTTACAACCATCTAGAGAGGGAAACTAGAGAGAGAAAGCTCCATAACCCACAACCGAGACCGTCACCTTGGCCCGAGATCACTGCTGGAACATTACTAACGATCGGAGAAGCAGAAACACACGAGAAGTAGAGAATAAAATGCTCCAGAATCTGAGTTTTTCTTTGAGAAATGGGTTTTAGGGTTTATGTGGGTTTTAATCAAAAAGTCAGGATTTTTACGTGTAAAACGGCTTACAAAGAGTAGATATAGCTTCATGGAAGCTAGATAAAAGTTTTGGACGTAAAAAGATTGAAACTTGAATAAAAACGACGATTTTGGCCAAGATCAGATGAGTCATCCGAAAACGTGTTGAATGGTCCGAAAAATTTTGCCCGACCGAAAAGTATTTCGGACACAGGCAGTTTTCAGACAAAATGTTTTCAAACGAAAAATTTTTCGGTCGAAAAAGATTTCCACCGAAATAGTTTTAGGACATGAAGTTTTTGAATGAAATAATTCAAGGAAGTGGAACATTTCGAACGAAAAAGTTTTCGGTTGAAATAGATTTTGACCGAAAAAGATTTAGGACATAGAGTTTTCGGATGAAACAACTTAGTGTTAATTTGTCTAGTTCGTGATTCTTGAACAGATCCCTTAGCCTCCACCTAGCTTGAAGTTCGTGCTGAGTGAGTTAACCCTTAAGAAAGTCAGGTGAGTTCAAGAATCCTTACTTTTACTATTTTAGAGTGGTGAGCATACTCAAGAATTAGACGTTTATAATAAATGTATTTTATTATTTAAACGTTTTGTAAGAAAGAAAGATAAGAAAGATAACGGTTTACTTAACTGGTCATTTTGTACGAAAGAAAGATAACAGTTTATTTAACCTAACGTTTTGTAAGAAAGAAAGATAAGTAAGAATGGTTTATTTAACTATATGTTTTATAAACAGAAAGAGAAGAAAGAATGGTTTAGTTAACTATATGTTTTATAAACAGAAATATAAGTAAGAATGGTTTATTTAACTATATGTTTTATAAACAGAAAGAGAAAGAAGAATGTTTTATTTAACTATATGTTTTATAAACAAAAAAAGAAGAATAAGTCAAATACATTGTCTAGTCTATCAAGAGTATGAGACCCAGATAAGAAAAGACTTGGGGTAGTGGCGTAGTCCAAGAGCATGGTACTACCCTAAGCATAGTAGCAAGTCTTGAGGTAGTAGAATGGTCCTTGAGACCAGTGCTACCCGAAGCCGATGTTGCGTTATGGACCGAGACCATGACGTACCATGAGAAAAATCGGGACACGGTAGGGCACTGTAACGAGGATGTTGTACAACTGGTTAAGATGAGTAACGACGGTTACTCTAGCGGCGACAGTCGCTAAGTAAGAATGAAGAAGCTCGCTTGGGGGCACGGATAGTGGGTATCAGCCTTTGGACGTTGAGCCTTAGGGAACAATACCTGCGAACAAAAGTTCCTTCGGGAACACAGAGGGGCGGTGTCGGCCTTTAGACGATGAGCCTTAGGGAATAACACCTGCCTCGGTCCTTTCAGGGACACAGAGACGCTTACAGATGAAAACATATTATAGACGTTAATGTATCACTTAAATGAAAGAGCATAAAGTAAATATGTATCTATTTGAAAGAAGAAAGAAAAGTTTTATTGTATTATGTCTATAATATAATATGTATGTTTACAAGAACGTTGTCTTAATGAAAACCTTTTCATAATGTTAAAGAAAAACTTGAAATCACCAGCGTTAGCTGACTATTTTAGTATGCACATCAGGTAGCAAAGGAAAGAAGCATTCTTGATGCTGAACAAGTAGGAATGGATGGCTACTAGCTGCTGCTAACCAAGGCTGACATCCCAATAGTTTTTAATGTTATGTGTGTTGAACAATGTTGAATTAAAAGTTTTAATTAACTCCGAAAAATGTAAAGACTTTCGCTGTTGATGTTATGTTTATTCAAGGTTTAAGAACTATGTTTATGTTATGTTTGCCAACTATGAGAGACACGCGGTTTGGGTCCTTTTAGAACCGAACCATATTTGAGGAAACCTAATCCGAACCTAAAACCACATTGTAATTTGGTTTGGTTTTCGGTTTGAACCTAACAAATCGAATTAGCCAAAAAAAAAAAAAATTCTTATAGGTAGCCATAACTTATTCGGTTTAAACAACACAACACTTTAAGAAAATCTAAAAAAAACCATACATTCATCAAATAATAATTTATAATCCATATATGGGTATTGGTTATTGATATAAATGAATTGGGTTAACTATAAAATATGGATTGAAATAGTGGTATAACTTAATTCCGGTTTTTCGGTTCAAACCGAATTCAAAATCTTGAAACCTAAACCAAACCAAAAACCAAATTACATATTCGGTTTTCGGTACCGAAAACCGAATATGTAATTCGGTTTGGTTTTAAACGGTTTCGGTTTCGATTCGGTTATCGGTTTAATCCGTTTGAAACCAAATATTGAACACCCCTACAACAAAGTGTAAACGAACAATATAAACGCAACCGTGAAATACACAACAACATTCGTCATGATTTGGTGCTTTATCTCGACTCGAGCAACATTTAAAGTGTAGTTTTAAGTTGATTATTAAGTTTTTTATTTATTTTTATCATTTCCTTTTTTTATTATTAATTTATTTTTTAGTTATTAATCAAAAATTATTATTTCCTTTTTAATTTATTAATGTTTTTATATCAATTATTAAAACATGTTAATATTAAATTAAATTAGAAAAAGAAAATGACGTGTGTGGAAAAACTGTGGAATCTGATGTGGCACTGACGTGGAGTTGTGTGGAGGTGTGGAAATTATGGATAGTACCGGATGATCTTAGCCTAGTTGTTTCATTCAAAACCACCTAGAACCATGACGTGATTAAAACTGGTATACCGGATTATCTTAGCCTAACTGTTTCATTCAAAACCAGATGACATGGCCTACATTGCATTACAAAAAAATCTCTACATGGCCTACATTGCAAAAAAACGTGGAACAGGTAGCAAATTAATGCACGTCCCCATATTGAAATGATATATACTCGTTTCCTAAGGTGGAAATTTCAACGCTTTTTTTTATTTTTTATTTTTGAAACGCAAATTTCAACGCTTTATAGTTTATATGTGTTTAGTTTTTTAAATGTGAGGAATTTGTGCAGAAGATCTTAATTGTCGTTTCCTAAGATAGAAATTTCTGATTGTTGGATAATTTGTATAAATATTTTTCAAATGTGTAGAAATTTGAATAATATTATGAATTTGTAAAAAAATTTGGTTTGATTTTTTTTTGTATATTCTTTTAGGATGATGCAGAAAACTTGGAAAAAATTATTATTTACTTTTTTTTTTACTTTTAAAATCCATCAGTAAAGAAAACATTGTTTTTTTTAATCCATCGGTAATTTCTCCAGTTAAAAAGCAATTTTTTTAAATCCATCGGTAAATAAATATTCGTTTAAAAAATCCATCAGTAATTCAATCACTAATTGGTCCACCGGTAATCCATCGCCCATCAGTGAACAGATCACGCACAACCACATTTTCGACAAACTTTCATCGACGGAATCTCGTCATTAACGACTATTACCGATGGAATCATCCGTCGGTGATACTCATGTTTTTTAGTAGTGATTTAATATTAGTCTATTAAATATCTATTCGAATAAAAGACTAAATAAATGGACACATGTCATCACCACATTCCACCTCATAAGTTTTTTCCCCCAAAAACCAAATTTACATCCACTATTCAGTCTTTCCATATTTAGTTCATTTTTTTTAGAAAATTACATAAATAAACATTTACCAAATTAATTCACCATTATTAAAACTAACTCAAATATTTTTTAAATTATCATCAAAGGTGAATATTTTTAAAAAAGGGAAAACTTTATAGAAAAGTAACAAAGTTTCAACTTTATTCCAATTAAGTCACTGATACTTTTTTGTCTCAATTAAGTCACTCAACTTTAAGGGGTGTTCTAATACTATGTTTTTACTTGTTTAGTAGGTTAACATGCCCATGTGGCATTTTTTTCTTTTTCTTTTTTTTAATACATGATGACATGGAATTTAAAATTTAGAAGTTAGCATTTATTAATTAAAATGATAAATATAATCGTTTGAAAAAACAACCCATCATATTCTTCAACCCTAAAAGATGAACAAGAAGCAACTCATCGAACAAGAACAAGCGACCGATCATTCTGCTACCCTAATCGTCGCTTGAAAAAACAAGAATCAGTCAAAGGAGAACAAGAGAACAAGAATCACTCGATCGACTTCTTCTCACCAACGTTGTTCAAAACCCTAATTAGTAATCGAACGAGAACAAGAAACAGGTTAGTTTTAGATTTTCTTTTGTGATTTCATCTCACAATATTGTTTTAGAACGAGAACAATATTTGTTTCAAGTTGGTTAATTTTTTTTCTTTTTTTTTAGGTTTTTTTACATATTTCCCACTATTAAACTTCTAAATTACATGTATCACCAACCCCTAACTTTAATTACATATTTCACCAATTAACTTAAAATTACCCAATTGTCCCTCACAAATATTTAGAAAAGGGATATATGTAAATAGTACTTTAATTGGTTCATTAAGGGTAAAATGGTAATATAATAAGTTATTTTAAATGAATTGGATAAATATGTAATATATAGGTTTTAGGAAGGAGAAATATGTAATTAAATTTTAGGGTTAGATAAATATGTAATAAAAAAACTTAGAAAGAGAATATATATAAACGCCCATTTTTTGTAATCGTCGTTGTGGCCCAATTTGTTTGAAAAAGTTGATGTACATCACCAACGTTGATTTTTTGTTTGAAAAAGTTGGTGTACACTAGCTTGAAAAGGTTACACAAAGTGTTTGCATGCAAGAATTTGTTTGAAAAAGTTGTTGTACAGTGGTTTGAAAAGATTACACAAAAAAATAATTTGTTTTGGAATTTTGTGTAATCGTTAGTAACTTGTTTGGAATTTTGTTAGAATTTTGATATGAATTTTGGAAATTTTGTAATCGCAGGTGAGTTTGATAAGAATTTTGGAATTTTGATATGAATTTTGTTGGAATTTTGTTAGAATTTTTGAATTTTGTTGTAATCGCAAGTCATCATTTAATCACAGGTCGTCATCATTTAATTTTGTTGAATTTTGAATTTTGTTGGAATTTTTGTTAGAATTTTTTGATATTTATTATTTTAATTAATAAATGCTAAATTCTAATATTTAAATTCCATGTCATCATATATTAAAAAAAGAAAAAGAAAAAAAATGCAACATGGACATGTTAACCTGCTAAACAAGTAAAAAAACATAGTATTAGAACACCCCCTTAAAGTTGAGTGACTTAATTAAGACAAAAAAAGTATTAGTAACTTAATTGAAACAAAGATGAAACTTTGTTACTTTTTATAAAGTTTTCCATTTTAAAAAATCAAGAATTAAAAAACAGAGGATTTTAAAAAGCGAGTTTTTATAGTTTTATTATTAAAAAACGGAGTTTTTAAAATTTTATTATTAAAAAACAAGATTTTTTTAATTTTACATATAAAATATGAAAATACTACTTTTCTATTTTAAATAAATATGTGCTAGAATAAAGTTTACTAATATTTAATTATTAGTTTTTTAATTAAGTTTGATATTTATAAAAAAAAATTTACTTTGATTTTGAAATTTTAATAATTAGTTTTTAATTAAAATTAAGAAATTTATAAATATTTATTTTTAAAAGTGTATTATATTTTAAACTTTAATTTTTTTTTAAATGATGAGATTTCTTTTTAAACAACAAATATGCTTGGTTTCAATTCTAATTTATTCGTTTTAATTTTCTTCATATTTAATTTTATAATTTTAAATTTGAATTGTCTCGATATATTAAGGAGTGCGATTTTTTAATTCTGGAGTTTAAAATTTTGAATTTAAAAGACGATATATTGTTGAAATTTAAATTTTATTTGTATTTTTTTATTTTCTTTTAAATGAGAGATTAAATATTAAAAGTTTAGCCAGATTTTTCGTATAAAACGTGAGATTTAAAAAAATAATAATTTTTATACGTAAATTTAAACACAACTTAAGTATTAGTAAATATGTTACAACATCAAAGTTAAAGTTTCTATAAAAAATCTGATAAAGTTTCAAGAAACTAATAAAATGGAGAAACAACGTATGCAAGGAAATCATTGACCAATTTGATTATCTTTGATTTCTTTGACTCTCTACTGGCTTCAATAAGGTTCGCACCGTTTGTGACCTATTTTTCGAACGGTTTTGGCTATTTTGTGGTTTCAGTTATTGAGGAAAAGAAACTCTATTCTTTGTTGCATTTAATGGGTGTTAAACATGGAAAAGTTACCAATACCACGTCAAATGTTGTATACAATAAAGTGTTTTCAAATTTGTAAATCATCATTGTAAGGTTTATTTGACATGTAATTTAATGTATTGTAAAAAGTACACCACTTATGAAATGTATTTTCATGTATTTTTTTATGTATTGATTAATTTCATCCATATAATTTTAATAATTAATAAAATGGAAAAGTTATAAATACAATATCAAATTTGTATAAAAAGAGGTGTTAAGATATTTCTCAATATCATTTTAACGTTTCACCCCGTATAACACATAGGGTTAAAGCTAGTATATAATATAATAATAAATAAATATACAAACAAAAGACTAAGATATTACATAAATCAAACATAAATAAATATATAAACAAAAGACTAAGATATTACAAATATTTTTGTATATAATGTAATCATTAGAACAATAATATGATATAGCCAAGAGTTCTCACGTGGATGTACTAAATTCTGTCATTAAAACCATAAATAAATATATATATATATATATATATATAAAGGCACATTCTAATCACACACGGAATATTACTAATTGAACACGTCGCAACCTTATATGGCTCGTATAGGGTAATACGAGACGTATAGGGTTTAAGTCTTCTGACATTGAATGTCACGTGTCATTTCTTGTCTGGCGGCTGGGATCATACGTGGCGTATTGCACCATACGCGGTATGAGTCACGGGTAATATTTTTGCCTCAAACTTAACAGATTTTGGGATACAAAAACACTATACGTATTTATAGGGCTATACGCCACGTATATGAGTTTTTTTAATTTATATTATATTTATCTTTTTTAATTTATTGTTTGTTATCATTTTTAATTTATATTATATATAATTTTTAACATTTTTTATTATATACGTTGTGTTTGTAATTCTCGTTATTTTTTAATTTTTATACGTTGTATTTTTTTATTATATACGTTTGTATTTTTTTATTTTCTTTTAAATGAGAGATTAAATATTAAAAGTTTAGCGAGATTTTTCGTATAAAACGCGAGATTTAAAAAAATAATAATTATGATACGTAAATTTAAACACAAGTTAAGTAATTGTAAATATGTTACAACATCAAAGTTAAAGTTTCTAATCTGATAAAGTTTCAATAAACTAATAAAATGGAGAAACAACGTATGTAAGGAAATCATTGACCAATTTGATTATCTTCGATTTCTTTGACTCTCTACTGGCTTCAATCAGGTTCGCACCGTTTGTGACCTATTTTTCGAACGGTTTTGGCTATTTTGTGGTTTCAGTTATTGAGAAAAAGAAACTCTATCCTTTGTTGCATTTAATGGGTGTTAAACATGGAAAAGTTATCAATACCACGTCAAATGTTGTATACAATAAAATGTTTTCAAATTTGTAAATAATCATTGTAAGGTTTATTTGACATGTAATTTAATGTATTGTAAAAAGTACACCACTTATGAAATGTATTTTCATGTATTTTTTTGTATGTATTGATTAATTTCATCCATATAATTTTAACAATTAACAAAATGAAAAAGTTACCAATACAATATCAAATTTGTATAAAAAAAGTTGTTAAGATATTTCTCAATATCATTTTAACGTTTCACCTCGTGTAACACATAGGGTTAAAGCTAGTATATAATATAATAATAAATAAATATACAAACAAAAGACTAAGATATTACATAAATCAAACATAAATAAATATATAAACAAAAGACTAAGATATTACAAATATTTTTGTATATAATGTAATCATTAGAACAATAATATGATATAGCCAAGAGTTCTCACGTGGATGTACTAAATTCTGTCATTAAAACCATAAATATATATATATATATATATATATATATATAAATATATATATATATATAAAGGCACATTCTAATCGCACACGGAATATTACTAATTGAACACGTTGCAACCTTATATGGCTCGTATAGGGTAATACGAGACGTATAGGGTTTAAGTCTTCTGACATTGAATGTCACGTGTCATTCCTTGTCTGGCGGCTCGGATCATACGTGGCGTATTGCACCATACGCGGTATGGGTCACGGGTAATATTTTTGCCTCAAACTTGACAGATTTTGGGATACAGAAACACTATACGTAGCTTATAGGGCTATACGCCACGTATAGGAGTTTTTTTTAATTTATATTATATTTATCTTTTTTAATTTATTGTTTGTTATCTTTTTTAATTTATATTATATATAATTTTTAACATTTTTTATTATATACGTTGTGTTTGTAATTCTCGTTATTTTTTAATTTTTATACGTTGTATTTTTTTATTATATACGTTTGTATTTTTTTTATTTTCTTTTAAATGAGAGATTAAATATTAAAAGTTTAGCGAGATTTTTCGTATAAAACGCGAGATTTAAAAAAATAATAATTTTGATACGTAAATTTAAACACAAGTTAAGTAATTGTAAATATGTTACAACATCAAAGTTAAAGTTTCTAATCTGATAAAGTTTCAAGAAACTAATAAAATGGAGAAACAACGTATGTAAGGAAATCATTGACCAATTTGATTATCTTCGATTTCTTTGACTCTCTACTGGCTTCTATCAGGTTCGCACCGTTTGTGACCTATTTTTCGAACGGTTTTGGCTATTTTGTGGTTTCAGTTATTGAGGAAAAGAAACTCTATCATTTGTTGCATTTAATGGGTGTTAAACATGGAAAAGTTATCAATACCACGTCAAATGTTGTATACAATAAAATGTTTTCAAATTTGTAAATAATCATTGTAAGGTTTATTTGACATGTAATTTAATGTATTGTAAAAAGTACACCACTTATGAAATGTATTTTCATGTATTTTTTTTATGTATTGATTAATTTCATCCATATAATTTTAACAATTAACAAAATGAAAAAGTTACCAATACAATATCAAATTTGTATAAAAAAAGTTGTTAAGATATTTCTCAATATCATTTTAACGTTTCACCTCGTATAACACATAGGGTTAAAGCTAGTATATAATATAATAATAAATAAATATACAAACAAAAGACTATTACATAAATCAAACATAAATAAATATATAAACAAAAGACTAAGATATTACAAATATTTTTGTATATAATGTAATCATTAGAACAATAATATGATATAGCCAAGAGTTCTCACGTGGATGTACTAAATTATGTCACTAAAACCATAAATAAATATATATATATATATATATATATATATATATATATAAAGGCAGATTCTAACCACACACGGAATATTACTAATTGAACACGTCGCAACCTTATACGGCTCGTATAGGGCAATACGAGACGTATAGGGTTTAAGTCTTCTGACATTGAATGCCACGTATCAATCCTTGTCTGACAGTTGGGATCATACGTGGCGTATTGCACCATACGCGGTATGGGTCAAGGGTAATATTTTTGCCTCAAACTTGACAGATTTTGAGAGATAAAAACACTATACGTAGCTTATAGGGATATACGCCATGTATAGGCGTTTTTTTTAGTATATATTATATTTATCTTTTTTAATTTATTGTTTGTTATCTTTTTTAATTTATATTATATATAATTTTTAACATTTTTTTATTATATACGTTGTGTTTGTAATTCCCGTTATTTTTTAATTTTTATAGTTTGTTATATTATATTGTACTATACGTGGCGTATTTTTTATGTTTTTACATTTATAATTTATCATTACAACCGAACAAACAAATTAAAAATTATAACCAAACAAATAACCAAAACATTACATATATTATATCAAAGCATTAAATATATTACATTAAATTGTTTTTACATACATAACAAAAAATACAACTGACTAAAATAAAAACAACTATGCATGACCGGCGCCGCCCTGATCCTGACCGGCGCGGCTGTGATCCTGGCCGGCGTCGCCCATATACTGACGTGGCAGTGTTAGTGGTGGTGGCTCGATGCCGGCGGCTCGTGAGAGATCCACAAGGCAACCAACCGCCCACATCATCAAGTCCTCCATCTGATTGCTTTGACGAGCTTGTCGCCGCGAGTCAACAACAAGTCCGTTAAGCAAGGCCTGTGTGGCCCTATCTAACATAACAGGTCGACGTACGTATCTAGGATGCTGTGGTGGCTGGTCGTGAGCATGCGGCTGGTCATGGATGGGCAGCGGGTCTTCCATCGCCACCCCCTATATCAGGTCTGGCGTACCCAGCGGCGCCTGGCCCGTCATCTGCGGCAACGGCTGCGGGACCTAAACCTGGTCCCGATCTGTCCCTATAAATCGAAGGTCGAGCCCTGCAAATCGGCGCGTGAAGCGCATGTCGTTCGCTGTGCGGCGGTCTAATCGGACTGGCCAGTTTTGAGCGCATGCCGTTCGCAGTGATGCACAAGATCAGGCCATGGCGCAAGAACACGCATCACCTGTGTGATGAAAGCACCGTCATACAACAGCATGCGCCTCTGCTTGTGAAAGGCAGACGCAAAATATAGTGCTAGGCATGTCGCTAGGGCGCACGGCCTGCCGGTAAGCAAGCAAAAGAGAAAGAATAAGTCTCTCTCTGTGCACCACTCACGGCTTTTCTGACGCGGTGCAATAGACGTCGAAATAAGCCGGTGTAAATATATGTAGAGGGGTCTCTAATCGCTGAGACCCTCCCCTTGGTCCTTAACCATGGGCCATCAGCAATAAGACCCCAGAAAACCAGAAGATCCTCTTTGTCCACCTCGGACACACCCTCGGTGTAAAGTGGCGTGGCCGTCTCGGGATCGTAATACAATCCCGTCGCCACTACCCACTGACGGAGCGTCAGACTGTAAGCATGGCCGAACATACGGAAGGAGATCTGCTCCGGCTCCTCTGGCAGTCCTGCTCGTCCTTCTCGGCATCAGGCTCCTCCGGCGCCGGCTCTGTGAAGGTGAACATCGAAAGAAACTTGACAACCACCTCTCTGTACGTCTCGGTGAACGCCGGATCAATCAAACGATCCCCTGGCGTGTCCTAGCCAATAATGGCCCTGGCCCGCTGTTCCTCGCTGACCTCCTATAGAAGCGTCCAGTCCACCGCCGTCCCCGGGCCCATCGTCACCTACCGTAACTTCTGGCACCGACCAAACGCGTCCGAGGCTGGCGGGAACTCTAGAAAAAGGTAGTGAGCAAGATCGTCCACATCCACCTCCCCCATATGAATATCTTCCTTGTAATCCGAATCCGACAAATTTGAAAAAAAATCAATGTCGATATGTATACAACAAATCTATACTATCTTTTAATATAATATGTTTTTAAAAAAAATACTAATTATATTAATAAAACACATTTATTTTCAATCAAATAGTAAATGAAAGTCAAATTAAATTAAATAGTAATTAACGTATTTTGAATTTTCTTTTCTATCCTTAATTACATTTTTACATATGTAAAAAATATACATAAAGATTTACCGGGGTCTAAACTAGTATCAAATAATTAAAAACTATATATTAAATACTAAATTTTTTTTAAATAATAAAAAACTTTTATAATAAAATATATTAAATACTATTTTTTTAAATAATAAAATGTTTTTTTTTAAAACCTATACGCCACGTATAGCACTATACGTGGCGTATAGGATGTTACCTGGTAAACTAAGTCATACGCAGCCAAAGGAGACCATACGCAGCCTCGTTATCGGGTAAAGCAAGCCATACGCGGCCAAAGGAGACCATACACGGCATAGGTTGATGAGAACAAGAGCAATATGCCACGTATAGCACTATACGTAGCGTATCTCTTCATCGTCTTCCTCAGATGAACTATACGCCACGTATAGTGGTATACGTGGCATATAGTTCATAAATTTCAGTAAAAAATCCACCTATTCTACCCACTTTTAACCGCTAATAATCAAAATAAAGCAAATATTATTGAACGGGAATCTAAAATATGTAACTTTACGAGTAAACGTGAAGATTTTGGACTCGACAATCTCAATCAACGTGCGTATGCGTATGGTTCGTATGTGTTTGTGTGTAAAAGTTTGGGTTGTGTTTGGGTCTGTACGAGGGGCCTCCGGTGTATAACAGGTTGCTATACGCCACGTATAGGCCAATACGTGGCGTATAGCTTAGGGGTGTTCATCGGGTTTTTTAATCGGGTTTCGGGTCATTCAGGTTTTTTGTTATAAGAATCCTAACCGTTTACCAACCCAAATAATAATTTGGTTAATCGGTTTCGGGTTATTCGGTTTCAGGTTTATTCTGGTCGGGTTAATCGGTATTCGGGTTTCTAAATTAAAGTTACAACGCATGCTTTATTATTTAACTTAACATGATATTCATTAAATAATAAGCATAAAATGTCAAATAAAAACACTCTCAATATGATTTTTCGTTCAAACACATTCACTAAACACATATATTAACTAAAAAAACACCAAATAAAATAAGTATAAAACCAAAGTGTATTAACCAATCGTATAAACTAAAAAAAAAGATAAATCGTATCAACCAATAAACTCATTAACAGTGTTCACTCTTCAAATTCTCACCTTCATGTCCGCTCGTCCGTTTCCAATCATATATTAAAAAAAAGTGAAATAAAATAAGCATGAAAAATGTTTAGATGTATACTGAGATAAGATTACAAATAAATATTAATAATAAAATACCTTTTTATTATTATTCGGGTTAATCGGGTTAACCCGATTAACCTTTTTTTAACCCAATTACCAAACCGAATACTACCTTCGGTTTCGGGTTCGGGTTCCATCTTAAACGGGTTCGGGTTATTCGGGTTCCATCTTAATCGGGTTCGGGTTAATTAGGGTTGGGTTTCGGGTAAAATGAACACCCCTAGTATAGCTCATGACCTTTCGTATTCTATAGGCGATAAATATCTGAATTTGAAAATTTAAAATTGTCCCTCCATTTCTATACGCTACTTATTGCACTATATGTGGCGTATAGAAAATTTAAAAAAAAAAATTATTTATTTTATTATATAAATAATTAAATGTTTATGAGTTATTGGATTTTAATAATCCCACCTTTTACCAATTGGCCAATAATAATCCCAACTGAGAATATTCTTACCACTAGTCCCTACTTTCAAACTATTTTGTTACATTGGACTTCCCGTTAAAAAAACTTAACGCCGTTAGATTTTATATGGCGTGGACATCTGCAAACCACAGGAAAGTTGAGCCAAGCTAGCAGTGGTCTCGTGGTGGGTTTTGAATTGGCTCTGGTGGTGTTTAACTGGTCTCGTTAAACACTACCGTTATCTCTGTTTGGACTTGCCTGACCAACGAGACTAGTTAAACACCACCAAAGCCAATTTCAAAACCCACCACGAGACCACTGCTAGCTTGGCTCGACTTTCCGGCAGTTTGCAGATGTCCACGCCATATAAAATCTAACGGCGTTAAGTTTTTTTAACGGGAAGTCCAATGTAACAAAATAGTTTGAAAGTAGGGACTAGTGGTAAGAATATTCTCAGTTGGGATTATTATTGGCCAATTGGTAAAAGGTGGGATTATTAAAATCCAATAACCCAATGTTTATTAATGTATTTATTATAGAAATAATTAATAAAAATGTATTTTTATTAACTAATAAAATGTATTTTATTATAAACATGTATTTTATTATAGACAATTACAAACAAATTTTATTTATATCTGTTTTTTATTCGAAACAAACCGATAAAAAATAAAATAAAATACAATATAATTACAAACAAACGTTATCCAACATTCGTTACGTATTGTGGAACTCCACGTGCAACATTAGTCATAATCTCCTTAAACCGTTCGATACGATCCTTGTATATATTTTCCTATTCTGCTGCAGCATCATTTCAATGCAAAATCCAAAGAGCATTTGGTATGGGCATCGGAAATCTCCGTCTAACTTGACGTGGATAAAATGAGCATTGTTAACATGAACGAACAATACAATTTTATGGTGAGCGTGAACGTTAGGACCGAACCATAATGGGAAAAAGGTTTGACTACCGGTGATGCTTAAAAGTTGAACAATCACGCCAAATATTTGAGCAATTATGAGTCCTGTGTAGGGCTTCAACATCCAATGACTAATGGGTGCGGCTTTCACCTTCTACCAATCTATCGTGTGACGTAGCTTATCATACTCTTGAAAGGAAATTCTGTCGAAAACACTTCTCCACCATTATTCGTGAACGTCCATCTCCTGTAGAAGCTTTTATCGAATAAAAAGCCACTTCTTTTCATCGAACCCTAAGCCCACAGCTACCGATCGAAAACCACAGTTACCGTCAGGCATTACATCATGTATACATGAAATGTAGCGATGAAACAAAGATGGAATGGAATGTTTAAAATGATGAATATTGTTAACTGCTTCAACCCCCACCATCAATGGAAACCCGTTATCATCAAGTGGATGTTTTCCTTTACAAGTCGTTGAACGACTGCGTTGCATGACGGGTTTCTTCGACTTTACCACCGAACTCGCTCGTCGAGAGTCCTGTGACGCAATATACGAGTTATGTCTCGTAAGGTCACATCTACTTTGTTGGGATTCTACAAACTAGTTATCGTATTCTAGAATGGAGCTGTTTCTCGTGATGTCCTATTTCCTTTGTTGTTGTTTTTTTCAAAGTTGGACGACCACAAGTATCTTCTTGTACCACAGAAGCTTTCTTGTTAGTTTTGCTTAGAAAGACCACCCCTACGATTCTCGACAACAGACTTTTTTCACCTGATCGGATTGTGACATTATTTTGTTTCTCACAAGACCAAGTACTTTATCAACGTCTACATTTTCATCCTCAATAAACGTCAGTTTTAAATCAAGCTTCCTCCGGAAGACGTCCACCGCATCTAGCGGGATTCTACCACCTGTATTAAAACGAGATAGTCAGAACAGTTTGGAATTATAAGAAATCTGGTAAATCGTAAAAGGTTGTATTTATGACCTGTAGCTTCGATCTTTGCCAGACGACAAGCACACGACAACCCACAACTACTGAAAAGCTGGCAACCACACGATGCATTTTGTTTCTGTATAATTGATAACTTCCACCACTCGTTTTCTAACAAATCTAGAGCTTTATGTGAAACTTTACCGTGTAGGTTATCAAACAATTCAATAGCTTCGTGGCTGTCCATTTTCTTTATCAGGCTTGTTCCAAACTCATACTGTAATTGTACGTACTGAGATGTTATAATTTCATCAACAAACCCCACGAGTCTATCCAACAAGCCGTTAGCATTTCTAGATAGCTCTTTAGGAGCGAATGCTGGCTCTCGACTTTGTTCGTTGTACGTTGACCAAAATTGACTTTCTGTTAGACCAGGCTAATACAAACTTTTCTTTATATGGGTCCAACCAATTTTTGATCACATAGTCTATAACTCTTAAAAAAATAATATTATAAATTAAAAAATATTATAAATGAAAAAATATTATAAATTATAAAATAAACCCGAATAAATAATACAAATTAAAAATAATATATATGGATAAAAATAAAAACTTACTACCTCGTCTGGCGGCATACAGTCGTTCGTAAAGTCGGTTGAAGTTGTACTGGTATACATCTTGCATAGGAGACTCGCACAATATCGCCCATGAATACTTGAAATTTGCCCAGTCTTCGCATGTAAACGATGTCTTGCAATGTTTTGAGATATTCTCGTGAATGTGCCACCTAGGTTTTTGAAAGTGTCCGGGAATATTTTATCACACGCGTTCATAAAAGCTTTGTCCCTACTTGTTATTATCATACGCGGCTCCATACACTTTTGCAACATATCTTTGATTTTCAGTAGCACCCATACGAAGTTTTCCTCTCGTTCTTTGGAAATAAATGCATGAGCAACGCAAAATGACTGGTGTGTGGAGGTCACACCGACAACTTGGGCAAATGGAAGTATATACATGTTTGTTTTGTAAGTCGCGTCGATCATCAACACGTGCGGAAACGCACGCCACATCTCGTACGATTTCGGATGAACAAAGAATACCTCCTCCACGACATTTGTGGCGGGATCCTCCCGAGTATAGTAGATGTACTTTTTAGATGAAAGCAGGTTTTCCAGAACCTGCATTAGTGTTTCACTGACTCTCGTTTCGTTTTTTATCTTATGTATCACATTGTAAATGTCTTTTTTAATACAACAACTATTTGGGTTTTGTTCCCTTATGGTTACCAGAATGTTACGTGACAACATGTTTTGTGAATAAAGCTTAGCCACCAGAAGGTATTCTGACTGAGACAGTCTCCTGGAAAACAAGTGCGCCTCAAGATGTTGAGTAGGATCGTGGTTATGACTGTCATTTATCACCGTTAACTTCCAAGCACCACTATTTTCGACGTAGTCTCCTTCCAATTTTAAAGGACAACCTATTTTCTTGCTACCGTCACGTCTAACCGTGGCTGTAAACTTACGTTCGCCGTGACGGTCACACACAAGCCATACCTTGTTAACCGGTGCCGACGGGTCGTCTCCCTTTCACCTCGATCGTCGGGTGACAATAACGTAACCATTCTCACGTTCTCTGCGGACAGCCCAATCCACCAACTCTTCACGAGACTGAAAATTCTGCAACAACGGTACGGTTAAAAGGACAACCTAGATGTAAGTATATATATGTAGGATGTTATACCTGGTCAGTTTTATACGGCACGGTTGTATTGGTTGATGTAAGTATGTATATATGTAGGAATGTTATACCTGGTCAGTTTTATACGACACGGTTGTATTGGTTTGTTCATCGTCTTCGAACTCGTTAGTCGGTTGCGTTAGGTAAGAGACTTCACCGTATACGAAATTGTTAGTGTGTTGTGTCGGGTAAGAGGGTTCACCGTATACGAAATCGCTAATGGGATGGTAAGAGGGTTCACCGTATACGAAATCGTCAGTGTGTTGTGTAGGGTAAGAGGGTTCACCATATACAAAATCGCTAATGGGTTGTGTAGGGTAAGGGGGTTCACTGTATACGAACTCGGGATTGCTTAGTGGCTCGTTCAAATCTGGAAGCTTTGCCCGATGAATAGAATGAACGTCGGACGAGATCTACTCCTGATTCACATCTACTGGCCATGTCCCGTACCCACCTTGAACGCCAGAACTTTGCCGGTTGTTTTCCAGTGACTCGTTAGAATATACGTGAAAATCATAGTTACCATCCACCACCAAGACATGGCTATAGATTTTTGAGCTATACATGTAAAAAAAATTTGAACGATATGTTCAAATGAGAAATCTCATTGGTTAAATACAAAAAAAATTTGAGCTATACGCATCGTATAGCCCTATACGATGCCGTTTAGGATACGAGGTGCACCGACAACATCGTACACCTTGTCATTCAAACCGCTATACGCATCGTATACATACGATGCGTATAGCGGTTTGAATGACCAGGTGTACGATGTTGTCGTGTTGAAAATTGTGAAGAGCCTATACGCCTCGTATTGGTCTATACGAGGTGTATAGGGCCCAGTTCCCTTAGTAATTTCTGTGTCTTGTTAGTAGTTCCCTATATAAAAAAGAAAAGGTACCCCCTTCTAACGCCACACAGTCCTCTACTTTCCTATCATTTCTGAAAAGCTTGTTGAAAGTCCTTTTAGAGGATAGGATAGGCCCTCTTCTCTCCGACGATGGAAGCAAATACAAACTTCCATCTAAATCAAAGAGATGTGAATACAGCGGCTTAATTTTGTTTGAAAAACATTTTTTTACGTCTAAATACTACTTAACTTTTTTTATGGAAGGATTTAAATCTATACCGTTTTTTTTTATAAATCATCATACCACTAGATTACTATGTCATAAGTATATCGGTTTAATTGATATGGGTTTTATACATTTTGCTTAATGATTTATGGTTTGGATAATCAAATTTAGACTCATATTTTTTTGTCAAAATTTTCGTTAAGACCAACCAATATGAACCATAAATACAAACAATAGAAAAATGATTTGTTTTTTAAATTTTATATTTAAGAATTATTTTAAATAGATATTAATCCATTTAAGTTACAGTGAGGGGCATTTCAATTATTTTGAATGCACAAAGTGAATAAAGTATAATAGAGGTGTACAAATCGGGTTTTTTAATGAAACCGGTTCGGGTTTAAAACCGGTTCGGGTTGAGCAAAACCCGGTTGGACCGGGTCGACGTACAAACCGGTTCGGGTCACGAACCGGGTTCCAGGATCATCGAACCCAACCCTACCAAACCGGATCGGACCGGGTTGAAACCGGGTTGGCTACTAAACCGGTTCGGGTCCCAAACCGGTTTACCCGGATTTTTAAAAAAAAAACCGTTAATTTTTAAAAAAATTAACCGTTAAAGATATTAAATTAACTTAAAAATTACAAAACATACAAGATAAAGTTTAGAAATTACAAAACAAATAATTAAAAGTTTACAAATTAAAAATACATTAAATATAAAAGTCTTCTTCGTGGATATATTGAAAATCCGGGTAGTCGGTACTAGTCGGATCCCGAACTCCCTCGTAGGAGGTCTTCGCCGATTGCTTCAATCAATCCTCCTTCCACCTCGTCCTCGTATATCTCTCCCTCGACTTCGAGTTCGCCTTCAAGGGAAGATATATGTTGTATTCTTTCCGCCGCGTCCAAGTAATCTTTTAAGCAAATGCACGTTTCCACCGATGGCGGAGTTAGTCTTGTTCTTCGTAAAGAAACAACCCTGCCACTAACAGAAAAAGCAGATTCCGAAGCTACCGTAGAAGCTTGGACGGTTAGTAGATCACGGGCCATAGCGGATAGGACGGGAAATTGGTTTTCCTTCCCTTTCCACCAAGCCAAGATATCAAATGTCTCAAAATCATGAGCATTCATACCGGTTAAAAAATCCGAACCGATATATCTACCTAATTCGCTACTTGGGGTATTACCCCGTTGACGTTTACTATTTTCATTAAGTATAGTATTAAATAAGTTTAACATTGAACTCCGACTAGTACTTGCACTTGATGGAGCGTTTCTAAATTGCTCATGAACGGTAGATGTTGTACCATATTTTTCAACATAAACAGTAAATAAAGTAGACAAATTTTGTGTAAAAATAGTTTTTGCTCTATCCGTTAAAAATACGTCTTCTTCGTATAAATCCAAACCGTAAATTATTTTTTCAATTAAAGTTTCAACACCCGAAACATTTAAGCACGGGTTTAAGGCGGCGGCGCAAGTAATAATCGGAGGCATTTCTTTAAAATATTTTTTAAATTTCTCTTTCATTGGCGGTATCATTTCTTTAAATATGCCGCCTCGCATGGAATATTCGTTTAATTTTTCGACCATTAAAAAAAGTTGATTTAAAACCAAAGGACTTGTGGGATAGTAAACTCCCGATAAATAGGTTGTAGCGGTTTTAAAAATATGGAGCATATCGGCTACACCTTCAATGATACCCCAACCCGATGTCGGAAATTTTGTTACTTTATTTTGCCTTGCTAGTTGGGAATGAAACATTTGCAAACTTCGTTTTTGTTGAATGGCTTTTTCGAACATGTTACACGTTGAGTTCCAACGTGTTGAAACGTCCCAATTTGGACCTAAACATTCGGTTTGCCCGTCTTTACAAAATTTTATATATCGATGATATCTTCTTTGACTTGTATGAAAAATGTCACGCAACATTTGTTTAAATTGATTTCTAACATCGTCAATGTGTTTAAGACCATCTTGCACAACTAAATTAATAATATGTGCAACACATCGGCTATGGAAAAAAATACCATTACAAATCGGGTTATATTTTAAAATAAGTTGGTTTACCGCGACGGTATTATTCGAGGCGTTATCAAACGATATTGAAAAAACTTTAGTTTCTATTTTAAAAGTTCTTATAACTTTGTCTAAAATATAAAATAAATTGTCACCGGTGTGTGGGTATGCAAAAATATCGAACGCAATAGTACGTTTCATCATTTGCCAACTTTCCGGATTTATCCAATGAGCGGTAACACAAATGTAAGAATCCGGCAAATTGTGGGGAGCCGACCAAACATCACAAGTTAAACTAATACCGGTTTTTAAATTTTCAAATTCATTTATTATTTCTACTTTAGCTTTTTTTCACATATTTATACAATCTCGTCTAAGAGCAGCACGACTTACATGAGTGTAGCGAGGTTGGAGCGTTTATTGAATAAGCCGAGTCAAACGCTCGTTGTCAAAGTGTTTGAAAGGTAGACTCTCTTGAATCACAAAATGCGTCATCCTCTCCCGAACCAAGTCAACATTATACGCAAAAATATTACCTTCGTTTGTCATACTTGTTTGACCTTGCGAAGCTTGAGACTTTTTAACCGAACAATAATTTTTTTCAATGTGATTCTTCAAAGTTGTGTTTGCGTCTTTTCCAAAAAAATGTCCGCACAACTTGCATCGAGCCTTATGACCACCATTCGACATTTCGCATAAATCGAAATGTTGCCAAACATTGGGATTCCTTGTTGTAGGAATAACCCGCACAACCGTGGGAGCACTAACACTTTGAGAAGCACCAAGAATATTAGATTGTTGAGATTCGTTTGCCATTTTGAGAGTTTCGACTTTCGAGCGTGAGCGTTTTTGAGAAATAAGAGCGTTTTTTAGAAATGAGAGCGTTTTGGAATTGTGTGGTTGAACCAATACAACCCACACCTATTTATACAAGTTATATGGGCTCCAAAATACAAAAAAAAACCAAAAAAAAACGGTCAAATAGCCGTTGGAACGGCTATAAAGCCGTTAAAATCGAAAATTCCAACGGTTCGAACCGGTTTGAGAACCGGTTCGGGCCCGAAAACCGGTTTGAGGGTGAAACCGGACCGGGTCGGGTTAAGAACCGGTATCCAAAAAAATTTTAAAAACTGGTAAAACACCTACGGTTTGGATCGGGTTGGGTGAAACCGGTTTGGTTGTGAACCCGGTTCGGGTCGGGTTCCGGGGACCCGGTTTGAAACCGGTTTTTTTGCCCACCTCTAAAGTATGAGGCCCTTTACAAGATGGGCCGGGATAAAGAAAATAACGTATTATAATAAAATATCAAGGAATTGAATTAAACATTTTTTTTAAAGACAAATTTCTTTTTCCCTATAGAAGTGGACTTGAACCCATGACCTTCTTAAACATTGGTGTTAATAGAGTATTTTCCTCTACCAATAAGTCACCAACCCCGTTAAAACTGAATTAAACATTTGAATATGTGCACAGTTTTGTTGTGGTAAGGATCATAACCGTCACCCAATTAGTTAAAACCATTAGTCGTGTCAATTATTTTCCTCTACGGTGGTTAAAGTGTACCTCGTATTCTTTACGTTACGTTGATGTTTATAAGTGTACACCTTTGGATGTCGAAAAGAAGTTCCAATACTTTTTATTGGATTTTTTTATTTCTTTTTATAATACAACCTCATAATCTCTATACTAATAAAAGACTAAATAAATAGACACATGTCATCACCACATTCCACCTCAAACGTTTTTTCCTCCCAAAACCACATTTACATCCACTATTCAGTCTTTCCATATTTAGCACAATTTTTTTGAAAAATTACTTAAATAAACATTTTACCAAATTAATTCACCATTACTAAAATTGACTCAATTTTTTTTTCATTATCATTAAAAGTGAATATTTTTAAAAAATCAAAAATTAAAAAAATAGGAGATTTTTAAAAGCGAGTTTTTATAGTTTTATTATTAAAAAAGGCAGTTTTTAAAATTTTATTATTAAAAAACTAGATTTTTTTTAATTTTACATATAAAATTTGAAAATACTACTTTTTATTTTAAATAAATATGTTTACTAATATTTAATTTTTAGTTTTTTAATTAAGTTTGTTTCTTATAAATAAATTTTTTACTTTGATTTTGAAATTTTAATAGTTAGTTTTTAATTAAAATTAAGAAATTTATAAATATTTGTTTTCAAAAGTGTATTATATTTTATACTTTAATTTTTTTTAAATGACGAGATTTCTTTTTCAAAAAAATATGTTTGGTTTCAATTCTAATTTATTAGTTTTAATTTTTTTTCATATTTAATTTTGGAATTTTAAATTTAAATTGTGTCGATATATTAAAGAATGTGATTTTTTAATTCTGGAGTTTAAAATTTTGAATTTAAAAGACGGTATATTGTTGAAATTTAAATTTTATTTGTATTTTTTTATTTTATTTTAAATGAGAGATTAAATATTAAAAGTTTAGTGAGATTTAAAAAAAATAATTTTGATACGTAAATTTAAACACAACTTAAGTATTTGTAAATATGTTACAACATCAAGGTTAAAGTTTCTACAAAAAAACTAATAGAGTTTTAAGAAGCTAATAAAATGGAGAAACAATGTATGCAAGGAAATCATTAACCAATTTGATTATCTTCGATTTCTTTGACTCTCTACTGGCTTCAATCAGGTTCGCACCATTTGTGACCTGTTTTTCGAACGGTTTTGGTTATTTTGTGGTTTTAGTCATTGTGGAAGAGAAACTCTATTTATTTGTTGCATTTAGTGGGTGTTAAACGTGGAAAAGTTACCAATATCATGTCAAATGTTGTATACAATGAAGTATTTTTAAATTTGTAAATCATCATTGTAAGGTTTCATTTGACATGTAATTTAATGTATTGTAAAAAGTACACCATTTATGAAATGTATTTTCATGTATTTTTTTTGATGTTTTGATTATTATCATCCAAATAATTTTAACAATTAACAAAATGGAAAAGTTACCAATACAATATCAAATTTGTATAAAAAGAGGTGTTAAGATATTTATCAATATAATCTTAATGTTTCACCCGTGTAACACATGAAGTTAAAGCTAATACATAATATAATAATAAATAAATATACAAACAAAAGACTAAGATATTACATAAATCATACATAAACAAATATATAAACAAAAGACTAAGATATTACAAATATTTTTGTATATAATGTAATCATTAGAGCAATAATATGATATCGCTAAGAGTTCTCACGTGGATGTACTAAATTCTATCACTAACACCATAAATATATAAATATATATATATATATATATATATATATATATAATATATATATATATATAGGGGCATGTTCTTTTGAGAACCAACAATATGTTGAGAACCGTGAGAACCGCACAAAACATGTACATATCGCTTTAGTGAAAAAAGTAAAATTCAACAACAATGTTTTATTTATCTCTTCCCACTCTTAGTTTGAGTTTATCTCCTCTCTCCTGAATTTTTTTAAGAAAAGTATAAAAATATGCATATATGTATTCATTTGTGCATATAGTGTGAGTGCATATATGCATTTAAAAAACGACTATAAATTCGAGGTCTTTTAAAACCAAACCTTAAACATATTGAAATGTACATGAATTCTAGTCAATTTATATTATAAATAGAGGAAGAGTTAATGCGGTTCTCACGGTTCTTAACATATTGTTGGTTCTCAAAAGAACATACCCCTATATATATATATAAAATGAACAGGTACCCCCTTCTAAGGCCACACAGTCCTCCACTTTCCTATCATTTCTAAAAAGCTTGTTGAAAATCCTTTTAGAGGATAGGAATCTGATCAATGGAAAGACAACCTTGATGAAGGAAAGGTTGTTATACAAGAAGAAGAATCCGATGAAGGAAACACTGAAGATGAATTTCAAACAAAACTAGAGATGCTTCAGATGATAGCATCCCCAAAAACTAGCAAAGAGCAAATTTTCCATACAACCATAGAAGACGAAGACAAAGAAGACAAAGGTGATGGTATGGAATACCCAAGAATCAGAAAATTAAAGAAAATAATCGACCGTGCCAGGGTTGAAACGGCATACCCTTCAACATCAGGATCAAATATCTATGACCCCCCAGAAGCCTCAATGAGTGGACCATCGGTCTACCCACCAGCAAGAGAAACCTCAGGAAATCCGTATGCATCAAACTTATGATTTCCTCATATCAGCAAGGAATTTAAAGGAGGGTATGAAAGATATTATGATTCTCAATGGGTATTACCACCCGCAATGACGACAGTTGGAGGAATGCTAGTTCTCCCACCTGATCCAGGACTATGGCCACGTCATCGCAAGAAAATGAAATAACCCCATATACATTCTGCCATTATTGTGGGATTGCTACATCTGAAATATCAAGGCTCCATTGCACAAAATGCAAACTAACAACATACGCATTATGTGCATTACATCATTTAAAGAAAAAGGTTGAAGTAAAAAGGAAGGAGCCTGATGTAACGGGAAGTCAGGTAGACTCAATCCTAAAGTTGTTAATCTAGAAGGACAACGAATGGAAACAAGCCATCAGAGACCAAGCTAAAGAATTCTATGAATGGCAAGTAAAAATATCATCTATGTATACCGCAATGAATTCCTCTGTTCCTTTGAAGCATTCATCCTTTTTCTTTGAAAAATAGCTGGAGCATTCTTTAAACCAAATGGCATGACTAGCCATTCATAAAGCCTTTTTTGGGACTAAGAAAGCTGTCCATTCAATTGAGTCCTCTGTCATTGCAACTTGATGGAACCCTGATTTAAGATCGAATTTTGAGTATATTTTTGCTGTTCCGATTCTTTGTATCAGAGTGTTGATACCGGGTAAGGAATATTGGTCTTTATAGGTATTATCGTTGAGAGTTCGATAATTAAAGACCATCCTTTCTTTTCCTTTAATTTCCTTTCCTGTTGCTGGGTCAACAGTAGTTCCTGAGTTTACCATCATTGCCATAGTTCTGTGCCTGCTTTTGCTTGGACGGATTACTCCCAGTTTTAGGAGGGCATCAACATGTTTCTAGAAGTTTGCTTCAAGAGCCGGTGTTACATGTTTTAATGGTTTATCTTGTATTGTGACATCTGGATTAATAATATCCAGCCTACAAGTTTCACCATTCTTCCTCCAATGTTTTAGAGGTTCTTCTCCAATATACCCTTGTTCTCGGAGCTCATTTAATATTGGTTTGAACCTTGCAGGTTCTTCTCCAATATACCCTTGTTCTCGGAGCTCATTTAATATTGGTTTGAACCTTGCTTTCAGCTTCTCTGAATCTTGTTTGGAGAAGAACACCGTTTCTTGTAGTTCTTGGTAAAACTCTTCGTCCATATCAAGCTCTTCTATGGCTACTGTGTTTACCTCCGTTGTTTGATTTGTTTTTAACCTTGTGACCTTTTTATATAAGGTTACCTCATCACCTTCAATTCTGATTCCTCCATTCATTGATCTTGTAAAGTTGGTACCAATTAGCATATCAATGCCATCTCATGTTCTCATTTTCGGGGCATAAATTAGAGGGATTCTAAATTTATTCCCTTTTATTCTGAAATTCCCTGCCTTCATCTTTTGATTTGAAGGTTGTCTTGAATTAAGGCCATTGAAATAAACGGTTCTCTCCATTGTTTCCAGTGAACTTACTGGAACTGCACTCTTGTTTATACAGCATGATGTGGCTCCGGTATCGATACAGAAACAGTCACGATCGGACCACTCTGGTATCAGAGCCTGTCGAACTTTGTTCGGTTTGCTCATGTCTGACCGTTTTGAACAAACAATTAAAGATTGGTATAATCATTCCCGAACCGCTAACCTTGAATTTATAAACCTTTCAGAAAAACAAAAACTCAGTCTTTTGGATTTAGATAATAACATTTCCTGTATTTACGATCGTTTACTATTATTTTCAAAAGTTTCGATTAAAAACTTTTATAAAATTACTGAGCACCTTGAAAAATTAGAACAAAGAATAGAAAAGTGTGAGAAAAATATAAGAAAAACTCAGAGTGAAACCAGTAAAGGCCTCCGGCAGATTTCTTCGGAAATCCACGAGTCAAAGCCACTCACAAGGCCCTCTTCAGGGTCGGTCCTGAGAATTCTTAAAACGTTTTGGGCTCGGTACATGTAAAAAAAACGGGCCCCATAATATAAACTCATAATGGCATAATAAAAAACTACAAAAAACGAATAACGATTAACGAATCATACATAACAATTAATGAATCATGATGCATACCTCGAATAGTCGATTCGACGATTCCCGATCGGCTCCTTGCTCGATTACTCGATTAATCATTAATCAACTATCAATATTCAATTATCATTAACAAATCTACAATAACCATAATCAAAAACTACAAGTCTACAAAAAAACGAATAACGATTAAGGAATCATACATTGAAGGCTCGAATAGTCCCTGCCTCCCTGCTCGATTACAGATTACTTGATTAGTTCCTCTCTGACCTTCTCGTTTCTGCCTTTCTGGTCTTCTCGATTAGTCCCTCAGACCTAGTCCCTGGCATGTGGCTTCTGGCCTAGTGGCCTTCATCTTCTACTGTCGTTCTTGAATCGGAAAGCAAAGCCGACTGTCGTTCAGTTCTTCACTTCTTCTGCTGCCGACTACTGTTCTAGCGTCATGCCTCCTGCGTCTTCCGAGTACCCTTCCCGCTCCAGCCACAGCTCACTTATTTTGTTATTTTTTAATAAGTTTGAAAATCTAGTGGGCCTTTTTAATTTCTAAGTAGGTTAATAAGATCAATGGATAATACAAGTAGTGGACCTTTTTTTATTTCTAAATAGGTTAATAGGATCAATCGATAATACAAGTCAGACATTTTATAAAAATATATAAAAATTAAAACTACGGGCCCTTAGGAGACCGGGTCTCGGACGGTCGCCCTCCCCGCCCCCGTAAGGGCCGCCCCTGACCCTCTTCTCTCCAATGATGGAAGCAAATACAAACTACCATCTAAATCAAAGAGATGTGAATATATCGGCTTAATTTTGTTTGAAAATATTTTTTATGTCTAAATACTACTTAATCTTATTTATGAAAGGATTTAAATCTATACCATTTTTATAAATCATCATACCACTAGATTACTATGTCATAAGTATATCGGTTTAATTGATATGGGTTTTATACATTTTGCTTAATAATTTATGGTTTGGATAATCAAATTTAGACTCATAATTTTTTGTCAAAATTTTCGTTAAGACCAACCAATATGAACCATAAATACAAACAACAGAAAAATGATTTGTTTTCTAAGTTTTATATTTAAGAATTATTTTAAATAGACATTAATCCATTTAAATTAGAGTGAGGGACATTTCAACTATTTTGAAGGTACAAAGTGAAGTAAAGTATGAGGCCCTACACAAGATGGGCCGGGACAAAGAAAATAACCGTATTATAATAAAATATTAAGGAACTGAATTAAACATTTGAATACAGGGGTATGTTCTTTTAAGAACCGTATTAACTTTTCCTCTATTTATAATATAAATTGACTAGAATTCATGTACATTTCAATATGTTTAAGGTTTGGTTTTAAAAGACCTCGAATTTATAGTCGTTTTTTTAAATGCATATATGCACAAATGAATGCATATATGCATATTTTTATACTTTTCTTAAAAAAATTCAGGAGAGATGAGATAAACTCAAACTAAGAGTGGGAAGAGATAAATAAAACATTGTTGTTGAATTTTACTTTTTCACTAAAGCGATATGTACACGTTTTGTGCGGTTCTTTCGGTTCTCAACATATGGTTGGTTCTCAAAAGAACATGCCCCTTTGAATATATGCACATTTTTGTTGCGGTCAGGATCATCAGGGCCGGTCCTAAGGATTTACGTGTCCTGGTCGAGCCGAAAAAAAGGCACATACGAACAAAATATATAAACTAGTTTTTTTTCTAAACGATGATTAACGTTATAACAATAAACATAGAAAAAATGTAGTATGTTACATGACATACCGATGGTTTGACTCTTCGTTTCCTGCTTCTTCTGTTATTCAATTCGTCCTTTTTTTAAACAGCTGATGGTTTCTAATTTCTTTATAAATATTAGGGCTCAACCATTACATATTTACTTTATAAAGATTAAATGGATTACTGGATTAGGGCCCAACCAATCAACCATTACATATTTACATTATAAATATTAAACGGATTAGGGCCCAACCATTACATTATAAAGATTAAATAGGGTCTAATCATTATAAAGATTAAAAGGGTCAACCATTATAAAAGGGCCCAATATGTTTTTAAGTTTTTATAAAAAGGTTCAAATATATAAAACCAGTATATAAAATTTTATAAGAAAACATCTATACTATATAATAAATAAAGGTTTTTCCATGCCACGTGTCATCTCAACATTCATTTTCATCATTTTTTTTCCGCATCTCTCTCTTATTAAATGCACATCTTTAACAATAATATATATTTAAAGAAAGTATTAATTATACTAATAAAACACATTTATTTTAAATTATCTCTTATAAAACTTTGAAATCTAATTATATAACTTTTATTTTCAATCAAAATAAATGAAAATCAAATTATATTAAATAGTAGTTGATGTATTTTCGAAACCCAATTATATATTAGTTTTTACATATTTTGAGTTTTGTTTTCTATCCTTAATATATGATACATTTTTACACCTGTAAAATATACACATAAAGATTTAAAAATTTTGTTTATTGATGTTTTTCACCCCGTGTGTATACACGGGATCTAAACTAGTATATATATATATATATATATATATATATATATATATATATATATATATATATATATATATAGTTTTAGGCCCCTAAAAAATGAGCCCTGGCTAGAGGTCCGGCTTGGCCTACCCCAGGGCCGGCCCTGAGGATCATAACCGCCAACCAATTAGTTAAAACCATTAGTCGTATCTATTGTTTTCCTCTACGGTGGTTAAAGTTTACCTCGTACAAGTTTTCTTTCACGTTACGTTGATGTTTATAAGCATACGCCTTTGGTTGTTGAAAAGAAGTTCCAATACTTTTTATTGGATTTCTTTTATTTCTTTTTATAAAACCTAATAATATGTTTAATATATGACTTATATAGTATACATGAAAAATCCAATTTCTTTTCATATTAACATTTTATGAAGCAACGTCATTAATAAATAATAATACCACAATTAGCGAATGATGGTTGAGAGGAGAAATTATTGTTCCCTGAAGAGTAAGTGCATGGCCATCAAACTATGGCATAGATAAAAAGAGGCACTTACCATCAGGATTTCATCTTAACCGAATGGTTAAACTTATTGCACCACAACAAGTACAAGTTTAATACTAGTATATATCTATACTATCTAATAAATAAAGGTTTTTTGTGGGACACTTGTCACTATCATATGCATTCTCAACCTCTTTTTCCCGTCTCTCTCTCATATTAATTACAAATTTCTTTAATTGTTTTTTATAATTTTTTCGTTCCTACCTCAGTCTCCTATTAAATAATAAGGATTTATATAACTCTTTAAAAAAATGTTTTTTATTTATTTAAAAAATAGGTTTGTTCATAAAATATTTTTATAAATTAAACATTTTCTTTCATTCTTCTTTTTATAAAACATTTTTAAAAATTAACTATATAACGTTTCTAGAATTTGTATTAAAAAACTATGTAATATGTCATAAATATGTAATATGTAAATATTTATTACTAAGTATATAACATTGAATTTATTTAACCCGTGTAATACACCGGGTTTCTAACCTAGTCTGTGTGTATATATATATATACTAGTCGGAAACCCGCGCGTTGCGGCGGTAACGACAATTTACAACGCGGTATTCGTTTTCTGTTAGTTTATCGATTCTCTCGTGATTTATTGGAATCTACATTATCAATAATTTAATGTTAATTAAAATAAAACAAAGTAATTTTTATATCCATTACTTCTTAATAGTGTTTCAATTATTGTTAGATGTTAAAGAACACAACCCAAACTCAAATGATTAATGAATCAAAGATGCTCTATCTTGTTCGTGAGGTTTGCAATCTGACTTCTTACCTGTATGGTACAAAACTGCTAGATCGAGCCTCCAATTTAACCAAAAACTACATGCAATACCAATCAAAACGTAACTTGCAATCTCAAAATCAAGCATTTTAAATGTTTGATGTATGAAGAATCAAATCCATTTCCTCTCAATTCATTTTGTTTTAAAATTCCAACCAAATATGGCAGTCACATATTAACACAGAGATAGGTTGTGTAAGCAACAAGTGCCCTCATCTTCTTCTGGAACAAATTAAATACCTTGCATTTTCAAAAATTTAATCCATAATATTTATGTATTTAATGTTCAAAATACATAAAAAGATCATTGCAACATATGACTCCAATAAACCGAGTAAACATATATGTGTATTATTTTAACTATGATATATAAGACGGTTATGTAACTGTTAAAACACTATGTACAGGTGTTCATGCAGTTCTCGTGGTTCTCTACTTGAAATTGGGTCTCTATTGAACGCGCCTATCATAAACACTCTCAAAAAAGATTGTTGTAGCAAGTTAAAAAACGCAATAGACAGATAAGTAGTTTTAATAAGCAGTATCAAACACCCCCTTAATATTTACATTGTCAATAGGGGTGGCACAACGGCTGGTCGGTGATTAGAATGAGTTCAGGTCAAAATGTGCAATTTTTCGTGTGGGTTTAAAGTTTAGACAGGTTGGGTTCAAGTTAAGAGCAAACAAAATATATTTCTTATAAATACTTAACATGTTAAATATAATTACAAAAATTACATTACTACAACAAAATCTAAGTTTACAGGACAACGTTTAGTGAAGTTGTATGCATTATAAATGCCCTTATTACGAGTTGGGTTTGGTTTGAGTTGAATATTTCATCTCTATGTACGAGTTGGGTTTGGTTGACTCACTAACGCTTTTTTGATGTATTTGAAAAAATAATAAATGAAAAGAGCGTTAATTGTGATTACAAAAACATAGTATTACAACTATATTCTAAATCTTTGAACTAAATGATTTAGTAGTTTGTATGCATCAAATATAGGCTTTGAAGAAACCTTCAACCCGTTTGAGTAGAATTTTCTTTATTTGAACAGTATGAGATAAAACACAATCCAAATCCTCGTAAATGAGTTGAAATTATCACCTAAAATTTGTTTATTGAATAATTTGTTACACACAAAGAAAGAAAGATTTTAACGTAAAAGTCTGGCCATGCTAGATGAAAGCAATGAAAAATTTAGCATTCTTATTTCTTCTTGGAAAGAAAATAATCCCAAATTTCTAGACTATGTTTCTTGTTCTTGCTAAATTCATAAATATGCCATAAGAGAGGGTGTGTGATACACACAAACTAATGAATTTACTAAGAAAACAGAAGCCAAACCTGCGATTCAATCAGGTTTTCATAGTGCAAAGTTGGTTATCTCTGAGAGTTGATACAGAGACAGCTTTTGATGGGTTCGCTTCCAATACTGAAGCAATAGAAAGTAAAATAAGATTTTAGAAATTTGGGGATTTTGTAAATGTTATATAGAGGATAATAGATCAGTAAACGCACAAAAACAGATGAATATTCACTTTTATACATCAATCCAGCGCCTATTACAAATCAAGTTTTTTTTTCCAAAACTATGCAGGTGATGCAAAGGAAAGATATAAATCCGGAAACTGGTTATTCTTTCAATTTTCAGTAATACAACAAAAAAGTAGACAAAAATGGTTTGATGTATCTTTTTGCAGTCTGATGGTGTAAAAGAAACAGAAACCAGTGGTTTCTTGCTAGTCTGATGGTTTACCTTTTTGCAATATGAGGTGAGGGTCTCCTGCATGCAGCTAGCTTCTTGCTAGTTTAGTGTTTTTTTCCTGACAAAATGAGCTGGTCGGGTAGGGTGTCGGGTCATGACGGGCTGATTTAAAAAGTGAGAATTTTGGTCTGGTGGGTCATGAAGTTTTTTTTTATTTTTTCAAAAAATATTTCTTTTATTTTTCTAGAAAACGTTTTTTTTTTAATAGAAAGTGTTTTTAAACCTTGACTTGCACACAATGCTCCCACCAACACAAAAGATTTTGATGGCTAAATTTAACATATTTATTAGAAAAAATATCCAGCAAGTCCTTTAAACAGCAATACCGACCTCTCAACAACAATTTAGCTCTGGTCTCTAGCACTGTGGCCTTTAACAGTGTCACATCTTGCCATACATACTCGTCCATTCTCTGATTCAAGTTTGACTTTTTCTTCTTCTATAAGGGTGTTGGGGCGGGATATCCGCATGAAATCGAGTAGGGGAATGTTCAATCGAGTAGGGGCGGGTAGGGGAGTCCGAGTAGGTTGAACAGGTATATTTACTCGGAGGTGGTTGGGAGAGCCGTTGGGGCTACTAGCCGTTGGTTTGGTGGTGGGTTGGGTGCTTTAAAAAAAATATCCTATTTTTTTACCTATATATACCCACATTCCACACACATATATTTTTACCTATCATCTATATATCTTTCATCTCATCTATATAATTTTACACTCTACAAAAAAAATAGAAGGTTCATCCAAAAAATCAACAAAGCCTAGAAAATTTAGGCCAAAAGTTCAATCTTAACCACGACCCGAAAGAACCCAAGCCGCTCCCCAACGAACCCAACCACCTCCTCAACAACCACAACCACAACCACCTCCACCTCCTCAACCAATTACAAGCTATTTCCCGCAACCTCAATATCCAAACTACTACCCTCAAAGTTCAACCAATCCAAATATGGATCCTAATTTTTTATCTCAATTTTCACTTGATATAGATCCTAATTTTTTATCTCAATTTTCCTACCAATACCAAAACCAACCGTATCGTGATCCAAACGAAAGAAAGTATTCAGGATAAAATGGCGGAAGCAAAATTAAAAAGAGAACAAACGGCGATTGAGTTGATGCTTGAAAAACAAAATGATCGTGACATCAAAACATTCACCGAATCGCATGATCATCTCGTAGAACCGTACTTGTCGATTGTATTGCAACGTAAACGTGAAATTGCCGCAAAGTATGGATGGCAATTCACATTTTAGATTTTAAAATTTTATTTTCTAGCTTTTATTTATTTTGTAGGTTTTTTATTTTTAGTTGTATTATGTTAATTTTTATTTAATGAAATTGTCTTTTTTTTAAATTAAATGTTTACTTTTTTTTACAAAAAAAGTTTGTGAGTAAATGAGTAGGGTGTTTCTAATAAAATCTGAATAAATAGGTAGTTTTGAGGTGACAGAATTCTATTGAACAGTTTTGATGAGTAAATAAGTAATGGGGTAAATGGCCCCCAACACCCTAAATGGGTCATTGCAATAAAAAATTTAAAAATAATAAAAACATGTAACCTCATATCCGTCCTCTTAAAACATGTAACAATATTCTTATGTTAATTACCCCAAATAAACCAACAAAAGGAGAATGGTTTACCTGCCCTTTAGATTATACTTGAAATATGCCATTAGGACATAAGATTTATTTAAGCTCGATTTGTTGCCTTCAAAAAAGTAATAAAAATTCAGGTAACTAATAAAATGAAGCAGCTTTTATTTAAAAACCTACATAGCCAAATTTCTTTAACCTTGGCTCGTGTGCCAAGAAAGAGATGTTAATGCAATTATAAAATTATGTTTACACAAAATTGAGCCGCACTCGCATATATTACATCAGGTGAGTGTTTTTGTTGGTTGAAAGCGTCTTCTTTTGACCTCATAAAGTCAATGCCAAAGAACAGAAGACAGATATTAAGCTCTATAGTCAATCTATGATAATGGCCCATTTCAACCTAATCCCGCTTTGCCTTAACCCGTTCATTACTAAACAGGTTGAAATTACCACCTCACCTATTCGAAAACTTACGTCATGTAAAAATTTTTGTTAATAAAAACAGAACATATCACAAAAAGAATTCAGATCAAATAATCAAATAATACATAAATAACCAACAGATCGAAACTCTTTCAGTTTTAACTTTTTGTCATAGAAGCCCTCTCTGAAGATGTCCCATACTAGTAACAGTTTACATTGTTGAAGGGTATAGGGAACATACTAATTAGCTTTACCTCTTATCGGTTCTGCAAATTAATGTTCTACTAATCATTTCCCTCAGCTGCTCACCGGTCATCTTGGTTCGGGCATATCCAAATATGATAAAATTCTTAAAAAAAAGTAAATAATGAAGAAAGAATTAAGGTCCTGATAATGACTTCCTTCTAAGCTCCTTCAATTAAGAATTCAAACAATGCAGGTACACCTTCTAATGCATGTTATAGAACTTGTAAAGGAGGTAAAGACGGCACCTTATATATATATATATATATATATATATATATATATAGGAATAATAATAAGAAAACTCATTGTTAATGAGAAAACCAAAAAACTATTTATTAAAGGTAAAAAAAAATAATAAAAAAATCATAACTCAAAATATAAATCAAAAGCTAAAAAACTTGTGTAGCATAGTTAGCTTTTGGGGGTAGTTTTTTGGGTTTAGTTTAACTTTTAGATTAGGTTTTTGGAGGGTGGGTGAGGGGTTTAGGTTTTTGGAGGGTGGGTGAGGGGTTTAGGTTTTTGGAGGGTGGGTGGGGGTTTAGGTTTATGGGGGGTGGGTGGGGGGTGGGTTTAGGTTTTGGATGGGAGTGGGGTGGGGGGTTTAGGTTTTTGAGTGGGGGTTAAGCTTTTTGGTGTACTACACATATGCAACACCTTTAATGAGAAGTTTTTTGGTTTTCTCATGAAAATGAGTTTTCTAGTGAACTCACCCCAACATATATATATATATATATATATATATATATATATATATATATATATATATATATATTATAAAGCATTCGGTTTTGACCCGCCACCGCCAACAATAGTGATTATCAAGATCGAAACATGATATAGAACTTCTGTTTCAGACTTGTTAACGGCATACAGGTTTCCTTCGGGAATAAAAGAGACAGAAACAGATTATACACATTAATGTATGACTTAAAGAAAAGAGCATAAAGTAAATACGTATGTTTATAAAATAAGAAAGAAAGATTTTACTGTATTATGTACATAATATAATATGTATAAAGAAAGTTTTTAAAGAAAACCTTTTATATAAAGTTAAAGATAAAGAAACACTTGAACTCACCAGCGTTAGCTGACTATTTTAGTATGCATATCAGGTAGCAAATGAAAGGAAAAGGTATGAAGCAAAATGGCCTAGAAGAGGATGGTTGGATGACTGCTGCTGGCAAGACTGACATCCCCATTATCAAGTTTATGTTTAAGACAATTAAAGTTTTAATTATTTCATAATTTTGTAATGACTTCCGTTGTTGATTTCCATGTTATTCAATGTTTAAGAGCTATGTTTATGCAATGTTTGCTAACTATGAGAGGTACCCGATTTAGGTCTTTTCACGTAGTCTGAAGGCGGCAGATGGTGGGAACGATGGAAGACTGTGAGGGTGAACACAATTAGGGTTTGAGGGAAACATCCAGACATCCGCGCTTTTGAAATGTGGGTATATGGGGTATTTGATAGCTTCTTGAATTGTACCATGTGTATAAACACTTATATAAGTCTTAAAATTAAGACTTTTTGACAAATTATCATGTTACCCTTCTATTATGTATATTATATATAGTATAGATAGTATAGATAATATAGACATATATAAAAACATATATTAAATTTTATATCATAGTTGTTTATACGTTTTTAATGTTTTCTTCTACTACAAATTCATGTTAAATTTTATATCATATATTAAATATGTTGATTATTTTAGACATCGACCCATAAAAAACATATTATATTAATTTCTAGATCAAGGAAGTACAATAATAAAACTTACGCCACCTGGGGTAACTCTAGTTTTTTATAATAGTTTTTAATTTGTTGTTTCTAGAACAATTTCTAATCTCTACTGGACCTCTCAGAGAGGCATTCTGAAATTACGGAGGACCTATTTTAACAAATGAATTAATTAAGTCCAAATTTTGATTATATATAGAGAGAGAGACAGATGAAGGTTACACTACAAAGTGGTTTTTACCTAAAAAGGACAAGAAACAAAGAGAATGTGCCACGTGTATAATACTGATTCCATGACTGAGGGTATTTGCGTCATTTATACGCGCTAAAAACAACACGGTTATATGATAATAACATGTGCTGACTTAACATTTATAACTATACTGTTATACAATATAATTGTGCTGATAAGGATACCAGCACATATTTCGAGCATTATCATATTTTTTCTAAAAAAATCATTTTTTATATATAAAATATAACAATACTATACTCAAATTAAAGATAAAAAAATGCTTGATTTTATAGTGTAATTTTTAAAAAAAAAATAATAACGTATAAAAAAGTTATTTTAGTTTAAAAATGACGTTGGAACTACTATTTAATGCAAAAGGAAAGTCAACACAAAGGTAAAATAAATTTTACCCCTCTAGAATTAGTTAACTTCTAAAACAATCTTAGTAATTAAATTAGTTTGATCAAAGGTCTATATTAATTCCTACACTTTTTAGGCAAAACATACGTTTTATTTGAAAATTCCTCTCTCTCTCTATATATATAGGAAAATTATTAAATGTGGAGCAACTTTAAATGTGTAAACCAAAAAATCAAATTCTAGTCACATATTTATTATTAGATTAATATGATGTTTGACTTTTAAAGAATGAATTAAAATAAGAAGAAATTAAATATGTTGTCAGAACTTAGTTTTTTGGTTTACGAGTTCACAAATGATCCTTACCTTAAATATATATATATATATATATGGGAAGGATCATAAGAAAACTTATTGTTAATGAGAAAACCAAAAAACTACTTATTAAATGTAAAGAAAATCATAACTCAAAATATAAATAAAAAACTAAAAAAAGTGTTTCGGAGACTATGTTTGCCACATCGTCCTCATTAAAAAAAAATATAAAAAATAGTGGGTTTAGCTTTTGTGTTTAGTTTAGCTTTTATGTTAGGTTTTTAGAGGGGGGTGGGTGGGGGAGCTCCTGCAATGCGTTTTCTGGTTTTCTGCTTGATCACGTACGAGCTCCTACAACTCTCGCGTTCATAGAGCTGAACACCAAAGATAACGATTCCTCGGAAGGTGTTGAAGAATCTGAAAAATGCATTTTTTGTTTTCTGCACAATCACAGTTCAAAACACACCATAAAGTTGCCCAGTTTAAAAACACCATAATACACCCAGTTCAAAAACACTATAAAAGAATACGCCATAAAGAAAGCACTTAAAACCATAATGGTAATTGCATCAAAAAACACCATAAAAAGCATTTTCTGTTTTTTTCACAATCACAGTTCAAAATACATCATAAAGTTGCCAAGTTTAAAAACACCATAATACGCCTAGTTTCACATGCGTTTTTCTATTTTCCGCACGATCGATGATAAAAAACACCAGAAAACTCCATGAAAAAGACAGTGAAAAAAGTCTTAAAAAACGCCATTAAAAAACGCAATGAAAAAAACGTCATAAATAACGTTATGAAAAATCACAATGAAAAACGTCTTGAAAAAACGTCATGAAAACGTTGTTAAAATCGTACAAACCCAGTTCAGCGATTTTTTTTTTAAATATAGCAAGACCATACTCGTTTTAAAGATAAAAAATGCTAGTTTTTTTGGAATAATTTTTTGAAAAAATAATAACGTATAAAAAGATATAAACGTTTAAAAAATGGGGGTGGAAAATGCATGTGACTTGCATTTGTATGTTATTTTTCTCTCTTGGAAACAATTACTATTATATCCTCCAGCCTTAAAATTCCTTCCTTTTTACGTGGCTTTCTTAGAAACCCTTCATCTCCAAAATCAAGGGCTAAAAATCTTTCCTATACTTCTCATACTTTTTTATCTTTCTAGCATAACCTCATACTATATATATATATATATATATATATATATATATATATATATATTGTTGGATTTTATGGACCGACCCGATGGACGACGCGTTTGACCGAGCTATGACCCGTAAGAGTTACACCTAGGGCAACGAACATTTAAATCCACTTAACCCGCTTAACTGGTAATTACGAACTATTAGCGAGACGATATATTTTATATATATTCGTTACACGGGATTTATTATTTATACATGTTTATAAATAATAATTTATATTTATTTTTTTTTAATCTTTTATTAAAACAAATTAAATGGTTTTTGGACTTTAATATTAACTATTGGGTTTAGGTCCGGTATTGTTTTTATTAGGTTAAAAGGATAAGAGAGTAATTAATATATATATATATATATATATATATATATTAAAAATCGAAGAGGTAAGGAAAAGATATAGCAGCCGCAAGAATTGCCAAGAATTTCTTTTGGTCGTTGACCTTTTTTGTTGCTGTCGACAAAAACAAAAAAAAAAGAAAGGGTTTTTGCCTCGCGACTTACGGCCACTAAACCAGCCGCTGCCTGCCCGTTTCCGGCCAGCCTCGGCGCTTTCTGTCTCTCGCGTTTTGGTTCGTGATCTAGCATCGGCTATTTGTACTTAGGTGTCTCAACCGGTTAATCATTAACCACTAAGGTATATTTAATCTCATTAGTAGATTAACTTTATATTCCGTGTTCGTATGTTTTGTAACCCAGATCCTGTCGGGTTTTTATTTTGTGTTGAATCAGTTTCGTTCCGCTGCGTATTAATAATTACTAAATAAATTATTATCAATCTATAATTAATTATCAACCGTTTTTTATAACTAATCTAACTGATCACCACTGGCCTAAATACCCAACAGTGGTATCAGAGACTTGGTTACAACATACGAATCGGATCCGGTCTTTTAACCGGTTATAGATCACAAACTTTAACTTGTTTAAAGTTTCTGATCTAGATCTTTTTAAGGCAATTTTTATTTATTTATTTTGGTCAAAGTTTTTATTTATTTTATTGACCAAAAGGATTGTCCAGTTATTTGATTGTATTAAATATGTAAATCTGGCCCGACACTGTCTTGTGTTTCTTTTCTGTTTTTGGTTTTATGGTTTGGCCCATTTGATGGCTCAAAATTGTAACAGGTTAGCTTTTATGTTTTGGCCCACTTTGATGGCTCAAAGTTGTAATAGCTTAGGGTTTTATTTTTTTGTATTTTATATAAATATTGTAAAGATAAAGACCCGAAGACAAATCAGAAGACGGAGACAGGATCTTGGATTTAGTGGGAGTCACACGGAACAGCTAGATGCATGCATGAAGTTCATCCTTGTGGTTGTTTGTGTGTTGTGACCCCGTGACCTAGTTTGGTCTTGCTATTAGGCTCTAGTAAGATCAAACATTTTTTCCTTGGCCATATGATTTACATATTTTTGTGTTTGCTATTGTGGTTGCTTTTTATCTTATAAATGTTATAACGAACCAACCAAATACCAAAATTTTCAAAATCAAATAAATAACAAGTTCTAAAATTTTTTTTACAACTTGTGGATACTTTATATTAAAACAAACAGTTTGTTTTTAAAATAAATGATAACCAATAAAGTTTTGCAATTTAAACTAATTTTAAATTTTCAAAACGAATAACTTAATAGTTCATTTAAACTATTAACTTTTAATTGGTTAATTACATCGCGACAAACTTAGTTTTAATAGGTTATTTAAAATTAAGTGTCCTGAGAGATGAAATGGTTCATCACGTTGTCACGATCTAATATATAGTAAAACTGGCTTTTACAACGCACGTATGATTTATCATTCGTTGTGTTTGACCCTATTCGGTAAACACTAAAATTAAATCCCATATTTAAAATCTTTAGTCTATGTCATCCTCCTATAAGGAACACTTGGGGCATAACGTGAAACACCAGTGTTTGGAGCCACAGCACCGCGTTTGGTGCGTAACCTATCCCTCCAAGGTGCAAGGGTTTCGTTGACACATCCGGCCCTTTCACATGTACCTGTACTAGGGCGACTATTACTTTTCTCTCTATTACATGCCCCAACTGTATGGAGACCAAAAGTGGGCATAGATGAGGCTAAACGTATTAATGCATAGACAAGAGTTGTCTTAGCGGCCTCATACTCGAGAATTGTGCATTTTTCCACAATTGGCAATTATTTTTAGTCTGCCTAAATCACTTACTAATGTTGCGTGCCACAGCCGCCATTACTAATTGATATAACCAGATTCTCTATTCTTAATCTATTCTTGCCATGGGTCATTAATATAAGAATTTATTACATCCAAAATACTAATTAACATTTAATTTGCTTATTTAACAGATGTCTACTGAAAAGGAATCTCACTCCTCCTTCTCTCTCAAGTCATTGCTTGAGAATGAAAAACCGAATGACACCAACCTCATCTTGAACTCTCTCCCTAGTTCTTATGACAACTTCGTAATGAACTTAAATATGAACACATGGGAGAAGACTATGCCCGAACTGCACGGCATGCAGGAAACGGCCAGATGAGAATATCAAGTGAGACTAATCAATAGTTGATGGTCAAATCTGCTGGTGTTAACAAGCCCAAAACCAAGAAAAAGGGTTATAACAGCAAAGGTAAGAAGCAAGTTATTGTTGCTGCCAAGAATGCCACCAACAAAAACAAGCAAGTTGCAAAAGCACCCCCTCCCAAGGAGCGTCAGTGTTTTGAATGCAACAATATGGGGCACTGGAAACGTAACTGCCCTGAATATCTAGCCAAGCTGAGATCGAAGAGAGCCAATGGTGAAGGCACCTCTTCATGTATTTCAATCTATGTTATTGAACTTTTCACTGTCTCTAGCGACACATGGGTATTTGATACCGGATGTGCTTATCACATCGTTAATGTATTGCACAAGCCTGAAAAGTGGAAAAAGCTGAAACAAGGCGACATGGAACTCATCGTTGGTGATGGGAAGAGAGTACCAGTTCTTGCAACTGGAACATTTCACCTTTCATGTCCTTCTGGCCTTGTAGTTATCTTAAATAACTGTTTGTTTGCACCTGGTTTAACCAGAAACATTATTTCAGTTTCCTTATTGTTTGAACAAGGTTTTAAGTACGTTTTTAATGGAATTAATATTTCTACTTACTTAAATGATATTTTCTATTTTGAGGCTAAACCTCGAAATGGAAATTATGAGGTTGATGTTCAAACTAATAATAACATATACAATCTTTCTAAACGTATCAAATCTAGCATTAATGATACATTTCTATGGCATTGTAGACTTGGTCACATAAGCAAGGCCCGCATGAGAAGGCTCCAATCCGAAGAGATCCTTGAATCCACCGGACAAGAATCCTTTGAAGACTGCAAGTCTTACTTAGCTGGCAAACTCACTAAAGGATCCTTCACCGGCGTTGGTGAACAAGCCAAGGATCTGCTAGGACTCATACACACTGATGTATGTGGCCCTTTCAGAACCATGTCTAGAAATCATGAAAGATACTTCGTTTCATTCATCGACGATTATAGTCGATATGCTTATGTCTATCTTATGAAACACAAGCATGAAACTTTTGAAAAGTTCAAAGAGTTTCAAAACGAAGTGGAAAACCAACTCGGTAAAACGATAAAGACACTTCGATCAGATCGAGGTGGTGAATATCTCAGCACAGAGTTCATAAATCATCTCAAGGAGCGTGTTATAGTTTCACAACCTACTCCACCTGGCACACCCCAACTTAATGGCGTGAGCGAGAGGAGAAATCGAACCCTACTTAATATGGTTCGATCGATGATGTGTAGAACAAACTTGTCTCACTCCTTCTGGAGTTATGCTCTTATGAACGTCGCCCGCATTGTCAATCTGGCACCGACTAAGAAGGTAAACAAGACTCCATATGTGATATGGCATGGGTCTAAACCCTATCTGTCTTACCTTAGAGTATGGGGATGTGATGCATATGTCACCAGCGATTCTGATGACAAGCTCGATCCTAGAGGCGAAAAGGTCGTTTTCGTTGGATACTATAACAGAAGCGGATATTATTTCTACCATCCTGATGCAAATGTTATTTCCATCACAAGGAAGGCACACTTCCTCGAGAAAGAAATTCTTGAACGAGGAACTTGAGATAATATAGTGGATCTTGAAGAAATTCGAGAACCACAAACAACCGCGGATGAAGTCGGAGCGTCTGAACAACAAGAAGTTGTTGCTGGTGAATCAGACATAAACACAAGCGTTCGCAGAACTGTAAGGACTCGCAAAGAACCTGACAGATACCTATGGCATCTTGATAGTACCGAGGTCCTATTAGTAGCCGAGTCTAATGACGAACCTACTAACTACAAATCTGCTATTTTAGATCCAGAATCTACAAAATGGCTAGAAGCCATGAACGCCGAGATGCAATCTATGCGTGATAATCAAGTATGGGACTTGGTTGAGCTACCCCCCGAATCTCGGGCAGTAGGGAGCAAATGGATTTTCAAGAGAAAAACCGACATGCATGGAAATATACACACCTATAAAGCACGGCTAGTTGCGAAAGGTTTTACTCAGACTCAAGGCATTGACTATGATGAAACATTCTCGCCCGTTGCTATGATCAAATCGATCAGGATATTGTTTGCCATAGCCGCATACTATGACTACGAGATATGGCAAATGGATGTCAAAACCGCTTTCCTTAATGGGCATCTCTCTGAAGATGTCTATATGGTACAACCTGATGGTTTTGTTGATCCAAAATATCCTAATAGGGTATGTAAACTGAATAAGTCTATTTATGGACTCAAACAAGCATCTCGAAGCTGGAATCTTTGTTTTGACCAAAAGATCAAAGAGTTTGGTTTTGTCAAAAATGAAGATGAGCCTTGTGTTTACAGAAAGGATAGTGGGAGCACTATATCATTCCTCATCTTGTATGTGGATGATATACTTATCATTGGAAACAACATCCCTATGCTTAACGATGTTAAACACCGGTTGGGAACTTGTTTTGCAATGAAAGATCTTGGAAAAGCAGCTTACATTCTAGGAATCAAGATCTACAGAGATAGATCTAAGCGGCTTCTAGGGCTTAGTTAAGGCACATACATAGACAAAGTCATGGCACGCTTTCATATGGAAAACTCCAAGAAAGGAGGTGTTCCTATGACTAAAGGCATCGTGCTGAACAAATCGCAATCTCCTTCAACGGACATTGAAACCAAGCGTATGGAAGCAATTCCATATGCTTCGGTGATTGGTTCTATCATGTATGCTATGTTATGTACCAGGCCTGACGTCTCGTATGCTTTAAGCATGACCAGTCATTTTTAGCAAAGTCCTGGCATTGCCCATTGGACTGCAGTTAAGAACATCCTGAAGTACTTGAGAAGGACTAAAGACATGTTCTTAATATTTGGAGGAGTGGAAGAAGAGTTCACTGTAAGATGTTACACTGACGCCAGCTTCCAAACTGACCGAGATGACTCTCGCTCATAATCAGGATTCATATTCACTCTAAACGGAGGAGCTATCTCCTGGACGAGCTCCAAGCAGAGTGTGGTGGCGGATTCAACCACCAAATCTGAGTATATAGCTGCATCAGATGCTGCTAAGGAAGCTGCTTGGATGAAGAAATTCATTACTGACCTCAATGTGGTTCCGAGTATTCGTCAACCAATCGAGATACTTTGTGATAACACAGGTGCTATAGCTCAAGCCAAAGAGCCCAGATCTCATCACAAAGCCAAGCACATTCTCAGAAAGTTCCACTATATACGGGAAATTATGGAACGTGGTGACATCGTGATAAGCAAAGTAGACACAGATCAAAACCTATCGGACCGGTTTACTAAGCCCATGACTCATGACAAGCATGATCTTCACGGAAATGCTATCGGTCTTAGTTTTGCTAGCGATATGTTTTAATTTAGTATTTTGAATGTGCGAACATTTAAACAGTTGTACTTTTGAATTCTTTTGGTTTACTGATTTAAATGCAATTTTGAATTCTTATAACTGTGTTCGATTTTAATACGTTTAATCCATGAATCTTGTATTCTTAATTATCCGTAGTCGGTCAGACTCGTGGGAACGTCTCTGAATTAAGACTTTTATGAACTTCGGCTCAAGTAGTTGACTCCGAACTTCACAGGCCTCATTTTGAATGACGTTAGATGTAACTCGCATCAAATCATCTTCATGGATCTTTGTCATAAGATGTTTTGCTATTGGTATACTCATTAGTATCCTCTGACCTGAGATACGTACTAGAACTGCTGTTTACCAAGAACCATTCTTTAATCACTGTCAAACGCTGTCGCGTAACTGCCAGTCATAAAGGCTTTGATTAGGAATAGTTCTGAAGTTCAGTGGGAGTTGTATGTAGTCAATAAGGGATTTTGTACTCTTACATTATATGTAACAGATAGGCATTGTGGCGCCCTCGTTGATTCAAACTGGTGAAGTGTAAGGCCTTACCCAAACTTACTGTGTGTTTGATTGGACCACTTTGATTCTTGATCGAGAACAATAATAATTGAACGCCATATGAGAATGAACTACATCCATGTCTCATTGATTCAATTGATGTTTTATACGGAAAGGATGAATGACAACTATTGCCATAAGTCTATTGTCTTGCTTTAGTTAGCTGTTACTAACACCGAGATATTTGGTTAATGACTTTAAAGCATCATACCTTGTTAGGGACAGCCATGTGCAGCTAGAGCGCCGCTGACTGTTTGCGTTCATTTATAGTGGATCGTCCAAGTGGGAAATTGTTGGATTTTATGGACCGACCCGATGGACAACGCGGCTGACCGAGCTATGACCCGTAAGAGTTACACCTAGGGCAAGGAACATTTAAATCCACTTAACCCGCTTAACTGGTAATTACGAACTATTAGCGAGACGATATATTTTATATATATTCGTTACACTGGATTTATTATTTATAGATGTTCATAAATAATAATTTATATTTATTTGTTTTTAATATTTTATTAAAACAAATTAAATGGTTTTTGGACTTTAATATTAACTATTGGGTTTAGGTCCGGTATGATTTTTATTAGGTTAAAAAAATTAGAGTAAATAATATATATATATATATATATATATATATATATTAAAAATCGAAGAGGTAAGGAAAAGATATAGCAGCCGCAAGAATTGCCAAGAATTTCTTTTGGTCGTTGACATTTTTTGTTGCTGTCGACAAAAACAAAAAAAAAAGAAAGGGTTTTTGCCTCGCGAGTTACGGCCACTAAACCAGCCGCTGCCTGCCCGTTTCCGGCCAGCCTCGGCGCTTTCTGTCTCTCGCGTTTTGGTTCGTGATCTAGCATCGGCTCGTTATACTTAGGTGTCTCAACCGGTTAATCATTAACCACTAAGGTATATTTAATCTCATTGGTAGATTAACTTTATATTCCGTGTTCGTATGTTTTGTAACCCAGATCCTGTCGGGTTTTTATTTTGTGTTGAATCGGTTTCGTTCCGCTGCGTATTAATAATTACTAAATAAATTATTATCAATCTATAATTAATTATCAACCGTTTTTTATAACTAATCTAACTGATCACCACTGGCCTAAATACCCAACATATATATATTATCATTTACTTTTAATATATATATATATATATATATATATATATATATATATTATAACATTCTTGTTTTATCAAAAATAACGGATTTCAAAAACTTTCTTTTAACAATGTAAATTCTCAGTCAATCATTTTTAAATTTTTATCTTTATCGTATCATCTTTATCACGTGGTTTTATTCTTTATATTTACATTATTGTAACCATGCAGGGATAGTCCTTGGGTCATCAGAGCCTTACTAGTTAAACCATGTGGAGAGAGTAGATCATTTGGGGGGAAGTTTACTACTTACCGATCCTGATGAGTTTATGCAATTAAACCTACAAACATCAAATCTTTATAAGGGGATGGATCCGTCTTGGGGTTTGTGTTTTATTATTAACTAGTTGGAACCCGCGGAGCGCGGTACAGTAAATCGCGGTAATGGTGCGCTATGCGATGGGGCAAGTATTTTTTTTCATACTTATAGTTGTGTTTGACGGTTGTATATTTTAAAATGCGAATAGATCATGAGTGTTAAAACTTGTAACGTAAAAATAATATAAAAAAGTTAGGAAAAATAAAGCTAAAAAAACTAGATTCATAAATAACAAAAATAAACTAAAAACAAAAAAAATTTAAATAACAAAAATTGGATAAAAAAATTGGAATAAAATATCCCTTCCCCTAGGATCGAACCCTGGTAGATGGGAGAGTGGAGGCGTTGACTTACCACTGGGCCCGCGCTTCGCAGCGGGGAACGTATTTATCCTAAAAAAGAAAAAGTAGGAAAAAAGGTATAAAAATAAAAAATAAAGTATCGCACACTGAAACAAAACGTTAAAACAAACCGTACGAAGAAAAAAAGAAAAAAAAATTAAAAAACCAAAAAAGAAGGTAAAAAAAACACCACAGGGTTCGAACCAGGGTGGTGGGGGCATGAAAGGAAGAAGTTGCGTGCTTGGACCAGTTGGGCTAGCCCCTTGTAGTGTTAATCTTCAAACCTAAAATGTTAAAACACAAAAAAGGTGAAAAAAAACTCACGCTAGGATTCGAACCCGCGTGGGGATGGAGGGTTGGGGAGAGTGCGCGCAAGGTGTTAGCGTTGGGCCACCCATCATATCTTCCCCAAACACAAATCTTTAATACAATAACTATTTCGGTTAAAATAAAAAAAAAACAAAAAAGACGACCAACCAACTAATGGCACGTGGCAAAACCGCTCAAATCCATCAATCAACATCTAGAACTGTTCACCCGTTGGTGAAATGTATGTTATATAATTCATTTATCTTTCCTTAAATTCTTCTTAATCTTTTAAGGCCCTTAACATACACGTGACTTATAGCTCTAAGTCTAGTCGTATAGATTGTTGCAAGGCAAACAATATAAACATCATAATAACAAAATACGATATTATATTAGATACTATCCGACAGCCCTGTCCAACATATAAATTGTAACTCTTAAACCCACATGAATCATAATCAACTTGTAAGGATAAAAATAAGATTTTTTTGTGTACTCGAGTTTTGTAAATAATATCGTACCTTAATAGAACCAAACAATGAAACCATCTCATGATCATCCTTTACATACAACCAATGCTATTAAGGGGGTGTTTGTGATTGCTTATTGAAACTACTTATTAACTTTTATAAGTTAAAAAGGTGTTTGAGGAACATGACTTTTGCTACTTCTTTTAACTTTTAAAAGAGGGGAAAAAGAGTTTTTGAGAAGTAAGAGGGGAACTTACTTTTCAAAACTCCTTATAACCTTTTTTACAAAATTCAATAAGAAGCTTAAAATAAGTAATCCCAAACATGCCCTAAAACCGGACCGGATCGGCCGGTTTAACCGCGAACCATTAATGCCAGCGGTCCGGAAAATTAACCGGTTCATGAAAAAAAATAAAACTGAGTAAACCATTTTGATATTGAATATCCTGCAAGTGTATCGCACGCACTTCACGCACATTAAGGAAGGTGATGTTGTTGAGACCTCTATTTAGCATTTATAAAGGATAGATTCTCTTTTGGGTTCCTCACTTGACCAACATGTGGGATGAAAATAGTTTTGTTATAAATTCTTTTTACATTTAGTCACTTAGGCTGGGGGAGAACCCCATGGAAAGTGATGGGGAAATGAGGTGGGAGGGCGTGGGCCGTGGAACAATGCGCCCCCTGCACGTGGACCAAGGCGTGGAAAAGTTGGCGTGGGTATTCTCACGGCATGGAAAGGGAAGGTGTGAAGGAGGTGGGGCCAAGGAGGTGGGGTCAAGGAAGTGTGGACCAATTATGTGTAGACACGTGTATTTTTCAGGTGGGTGAAAAGTGGAACATCACACCCTCCCATATGTGGATACCGTGTGAAAATGAGTTGGCGCTGACGTGAAGGGGTGTGGACGTGTGAAAATTGTGGGTAGTACCCTTAGCCTTATATACAAGCATATGTTAACTTTAGGCTATGTGTTATATTTACTCACATTTTCAGCATTAAGCTCTAACTCAGAGCCACCACTGCTTCACTTTACCCCTTTAACCTTTTTTTAATATAAACAAAATAATAATATTATATATAAACAATACTAATAAAAAAATCAATATAAAGTTAAATCATTTCTCATAAAAAATAAAATAAAAACATTACATAACAATAAAAAAAAATATTTTCCCGAATTGTGTCGCTATGTTGAACCAAATGCATGCGAAGGGTTTCACACGTTTCTTGGTTATGTAACGCCCATATATTTGCTTCCTTTTATTGGACGTCCATTTCTTCCAAAGGTGATTGAATATCGTCTTCATCATATTGACAAATCGTCTGACAATCAGCTTCTAGAATCATAATATATAATATGATGCACGCATACATTGTCGCCCTTATTTTTTTGGATGACCATGCTCGTGCTGGATTTTGTATTATATGCCACTTTTTCTTGAGGACACCAAATGTTCGTTCCACGTCCTTTCTTGCTGCTTCTTGAGCTCGTTTGAACTTTATTCGTTCATCGATGTGAACGATTTAACAAACACAAGGTAGTCAGGACATATTATAATACCCGTGCTTCTACTCCAATCAAGATTAAGAGAGAGAATGAATGTTTAATCTTGATTAAATAAATAATTATTAAAATTAATTTATTAGTTGTTTGGTTGAGTTCGTATTAGACTAGGATTGAGTTTGTTTCTCTATTTGATTATTTAATAGTGTTTGAATTGAGTTATGATTAGTATATGTTTTTTTATAAATAAATGATTAGGGTCAATATAATTGGTGTGCTTGATTAATAAAGAGTTAAAGAAGTTATTTAATTTGTTCATATATGGTGTTGCTTGATACAAGTATTCCAACAATCTTAAAAGATCTTTTCATAAAAATATTATAAGACTTCTTTTAAAGCAATGTTTGCTTGTCGGACATCCTAATTAATCAACATGCAACAACGTACAAGCTTTGAGTTCATAATAATATGAAGTCGTTTTTCTTGGTTACTCAATTCATTCAAGTACATGCAAACACGTAGATACTCAATTGGTTACTCGATTGGTGTAGTTCTTGTCATCCAACGCCGTTAACAAAGGTTTAAGCTTTGATAAATTATAATTGTCTTCAAAAGTAACATTTTTAACACTTATACACGTTTTCCTCCACCCTAAAATCAGTTTGGAATTAGGGCCGGGCTTGGTAGGGTGCTCTATGGGCAACCGCACCGGGCCCGGTTTATCCGGGGGCCTAAAAAAATTATATAATTTTTTTTAAAAAAATACGTATTAATTGTAAGAACTCAATTACACTTTAACCACTTTAACCCATCTAAACCATTTTTTTAGCCCAATTAAACCACTTTAACCCAACTAAGTCATTCTTTTAGTTATAGCCCAATTAAACAAATTAGATTTGACCCATTAAAAAATTTTCAGAGACCCATTTTTTTTCTCATATATATAACTTTATATTTTAGATTTTTAGGGGCCCATTTTTAAAGTCGTACATGACACCCGAAATCTAAGGGACGACCCTGTTTCGAATCGAATGCAATGTATAAAGCTACTATTACTTTCCACTTGGTAATGAAATGACATATTGTAAACTCTTTTTTTAAATAGTGTATAAAGTTATCATCCATGTTAAACTATTTTTTCAATGTTTTGGTTACACGGAACACATTTGTGTAGTTAACTATAAATCTATAATGGTGCTGTAAATAAATTATTTTTTTATAATATGCAATTTTTTCGCTGCATCAAGCGGGGCAGGTGGGGAAATAGCTTTTTTTAAAGGTAAATTTCTTTAATCTTATGGAAGTGGGACTTGAACTCATGATCTTTTTAAATTTTGGTCTTTCAAAAAGATTTTCCTCTACCTCTGGGCCACTAACCCCAATGACGATGAAATAGCTAGTTATGGTTAATTTTAATATTAAATAAAATATTGTTTATTTATTTTGGTGTTTTTTTGGCTGTCTCCATATGTATTTTTTTAAAGAGACAAAGACTAGCTAGGGTTTGTCAAAAAATCCCCAGCAGGCCAACACTTACCAGACCTCTGACCCCATCCATGCCTCAAAGACTGTCAAACTTCCATTCCAAAGCTTTTCAACACTCCCAATAACACACACACACACACACACGCACGCTCATTTCCCACACAAACTCTTCAGATTCTCAAATCTTTTTATAGATCAACACTGATGTTAGCCATGGGTCAAATTGATGTTAGCCATTTGAGCTTCTTGCCACCATCTGAAGCTCCATCCTTGCAAGAAAACAGAGATGATAATTGGAGGCACTTTGATAAATCTGTAAATGCAATCTCTTTTGGGTTCGTCGCTACTGCAATTTTGATCTCTATGTTTCTGCTCATGGCTGTCTTTGAGAGGTTTTTGATGACTAAATCGCAGTTGCCCGTGGGCGGTGGAAGTGGTGGCCGGAGTTTGGCCGGAGATGTTGAGTCGCAGATGGGTTTTAATGCAAAACAAGGCTATTCATCTCCCAAGGTTAGTAATTTTATTATTTTGCATCATCCAATTCAAAATACAAAAAGAAAAGTTACGGTATTAAAAAATTTAAATCTATACAAATAAATAAAGGATTAAGTTGGACATGTGTTACTTTCTCATGCCTTCTTATATTGATTTTCTCGCCTCTCTCTCCTAATAAATGCACATGTATATTATTAATTAATAATATTATTATAAATATATTATTAAAGAAAAATACTAATTATATTAAATAAGAATATATATATATAATAGGAATTCAAAATATAACTAATTAAAGAAAAATACTAATTTGCTATATACACACATTTCCACTTGATATATCTCGAGACGATCATAATAGTTTGAGAAATTATGACTATTTATAAATTATAAGTTATATCGTTTTTAATATACAACCCGTGTAATACACGAGATTTTAACCTAGTCATATAATAAATGAATGCTATAGATGTATTTTTCTTTAAAAAATTGTGGTGAAAATTTTAAATTTAAGTGCTTTTAAAATCAAGAAATTAGCTAGATTTTCATCTTTTAGTTACTTTTAGACGTTGATTTAATATTTCTAGATGTTTACTTTTTATTATTTGTATATGAATAAAAAAAAGTCGTAACAGTATATCTATAAATAAAGAAAAAAGTTACGTCATTATAAAAATAAGCATTAAAAAACACAAAAGCAAATTTTAAAAAATAAGAAGCTAGTAAAATATACCATGTTTGACCTAGCTCGGTATATTTGACCCTACTTGGTTTTGAGTTAAATCTTTTTCACAGTTTTGTTGTTTTAGTATAAAGTTTCAAGTATTACCAACAGTGACATGTTTCATTTTTTTAATAAAGTTTCTAATTTTATCAACGCCTTTACGTCTTAATATTACACTCAATAATGTCGAAACAAATAATTTTTTCATGTGCAGAATTATTATTTCTATTATCGGTAAATAAATAACCTTATCAACGAATACTATTTTAGTTATGGAGATTTTACTGTATTGATTTGATATGAAAATTTATATTTTACGTATTAGGTTATAAAATTTTCTATTTACTTTGTGCAGTTATTTACACAAAATATGCTCTCCATTTTAGAAATATATATTTTGATGAAAGAGTAATTGAATATCGCAAAAATAACAAAAAGAAAGGAATAAAGGCTTGAGGTGGGGATTTAACCCAAGAGCGGGAGAAGTATTTTTTAAGTTACAATATATGTTAATAAAAAAATAAGAAATCTAATGTTCATATGATTTGTTTTTATATAAATATAAAGAATTATGTGTGCATGTCATTTAATATTATTGCTGTCATATCATTAAATATAGGAGAAATTTTGGTACATGAGAACATGTTATGGCCCTCTGTGTTTGAGACAGGGTTATCGCTTCCCTTTTTTTGTTGTCATGTTATGGGCCAGTATAATACTTTTGTTTTTAAGTTTTATTATGTTAGCAAAAGTGCTACACTTTATTTATTTATTTGGAGACACTCAATCTCAAATCTAAAAAAAATATATATATAAATATATATATATATATATATATATATATCTAGGGGAAGGTTCCGCTGAAAAGTGAATTTTCGCTAAAAAACTGGATCATACGAACTTCGATTGAACTAACTCTAGCGGTGTTGAAACCGGTTCGTCAAAATAAAGCCTAGAGCTAAACCATAAACCCTAAAGCTAAACCCTTAAAGCTAAACACTAAAAGTTAAACACTAAAGCTAAAAAAAAAATTATTTCTTAGGTTTATTAGCGAAAATTCATTTATTATTTGAAATTCCTCCTATATATCTATTTCATATATTAATTATGGGGACAAACATAAAAATGAAAATTTTCATTCATAGAAATTGGAGCGAATTACAAATTACGTTCTTTAAGTATTCACTAAATTTCAGTATACGTCCTTTAACTAAGGAAATTACAAAATACGTCATTTTTGTTTAAAAAAGTTACACGTTACGTCCTTTGACCTAAATGGCGTCCTGATCCATCGTGGTTGTCGCCGAGAAGTTCACTCGACGACATGCGATTAGGTTTTTTTGTTTCCCCGTATATAACCACTCCCCGTTCGACCACCGGTTCCCGGTTCGATCGGCCGGGTCTCTGCATAATCATTTCAACACACTAAACCGGACCGCTCACGTCACCCGGGTTTGAAAACATTGGATAAGATGGAGTCACACAACCAAATGGTTGTGTGTTCAATCCTTACTCAAAACAAAAACAAGAAAATAAAAAATTAAAAAAATTTGCCGTTCAAAAAAAAAATATAGGTCCTTCACAAAAGAATATATTGTCCTTTGGCTTTGACAACTCTTGCTTTGTTGCTAACATGTGACTCCAAATCACTAACTAAAAGTAAAACCATGTACCAAAGACTAACCTAAAATTACTTGTAATGAATCATATATATAAGAGTAAATTACAGAAATCGTCTTTTATATTTATACCATTTTTCAGATATTAACCTTTAGTCCAAAAATTGTCTGAGATCGTCATTTATGTTTACAAATCTTGCACGTTACGTCCTTTGGCCCTAACCCAGTTAAATTTCTCAGTTAAGTCTAGTCATGTGCAAGGCACATGAGGGTACTTTTGTAATTTTACATATTTAATTAAAAAATATGTTAATTAAAATATCTATAAACCCACTCTTTATCTCTCTGGGTTAGGGCCAAATGACGTAACGTACAAGATTTGTAAACATAAAGGACGATCTCTGACAATTTTTGGGCTAAAGTACAATATCTGAAAAGTGTATAAACATAAAGGATGATTTCTGTAATTTACTCTATATATAATTATATTTAACATCTTATATACATATACAATTTTTATGTCTTGATTGGATCACTATGTAAATGTGTACATATTAGAGCATGGGATATACCCATGTGATTGTGGTGTGATGTGATAATAAAGTGCATGCCATGTGGCGCCACGTCACTACCCTCATTATCACACCATCTATCACTTGGCAAGGGTATACCTGTGTGATTGTGGTGGTTTAATAATTAAATGTTATTTTTTTTAATTTTCATTTAAATAAAACATAATATTTAATTAAAATAAAATAAAACATAATAAATAATATTTCATTAATAATTAAAAAAAATTACAATAATAATTAAAAAAAATTACATTAATAATTAAAAAAAATACATTATTAAACAAAAGTACCTAATGTTTCGAATTTTCGTAAACATACTCAATCAATTCCGCCTTTAGTGCGTTATGAATTTCTCGATTACGTATTCCTTGTCGGTTTACTTGCTTTTGATCTTCATCGATTTCTTCGTACGTAACATGCTCCTCATTTGGGTTGTATTGACAAATTGTCGCTCCTTGATCCTCTAAAATCATATTATGTAAAATCACACAAGCATACATAATGTTACGGATTTTGATTTGAGACCAAGATCGAGCCGGACGTTCGATTATATGCCACTTATTCTTCAGTAGACCGAACGCTCGTTCAATATCTTTTCTTGCCGCCTTATGAGCCTTTTTATAATTATTACGTTTAATACCTTCCGGACACGTAAGAGACTTGACAATTGTTGCATATTCCGGATATATTTCATCGGCTAGATAATACACACGCTTGTAATGCAATCCTCTAAGTTCATACGATGAGTCGGGTGCGGTTCCGTTGATCATATCGTCGAATATAGGCGATTGATTAAGAACATTAATGTCACTGTTCGTACCGGCAACGCCAAAGAATACATGCCAAAACCATAGATTATTTGAAGCCACGGCTTCAAGCATAATACTTGGTCGAGGATGATCGCCGTTTGCAAACTGACCTCGCCACGCATTGGGCAATTTTTCCAATCCCAATGCGTGCAATCGATGCTCTCAAGCATCCCGACAAATCCGTGTTTAGCTTCATGAAAAGCATATAACTGTTGAATGTCGCTAGCCGACGGTTTACGTAAATATCTCTTACCGTACAGTAAAATTATAGCTTTAGAAATCTTGTAAATACATGACCTAATCGTTCGTTCTGACATCTTTAAGTAATCGTCAAACGAATCACTAGCAGTACCATACGCCATTTGACGAATCGCGACCGTACACTTTTGAATGGAGGTGAAGTCAACCCGACCTCTCGCATCAACACGTTGACAGAACCAAGGCACGTCTCTTTCGAGATCAGTATTAATTCTTAAAAATAACCTCCGACTCATTCGAAACCGTGTATTAAATTGCTCCTCCCCGTACAAACAACTTTCATCGAAGTAATCTTTGAGTAAAAGTGTGTTAGCAGCCGCCCGGTCACGGTTGAGACATGCGCTTCGTTTTAATGGTCTTGTGGACGATTCCGCCTCTTGCCACCACCTAACCGCCGCCGATGCCATAACTCCGAGCGCTGTTGTCCGGGCTTCCTCGCTTGATGATGAAGACATTTTAGTATAAGTTTTTTTGTATAGTAAGAGATTAGAGATGAGGTATAATATGAAAGATATTTAGGTTTATATAGGACATGAAAATAATGAAAATAAAAAAAATAATTTTTTTTTTAAATTATAGCCGTTCAACGGCTAGTCCAACGGTACAATGGCTTCGTTTCTCCCATTTTTCCCGTGAAAAAAATCACGATGGCTACCCACGGCGTGATTTTGAGATCGAGGGGGCGGTGTTCCGGTTGAATCACGGCGTAATTCTTAGATCCACGTTGGATCACGTCGTGGAAAAGGAACGTATACCGGATGGCCTTAACAAGAAGACATGTTTAAATATAGGGACAAATACCATAAAAGCAACATACTTTCTCTTTTTTCTTATAAAAGTTTCTTGATAATTTATTTTATATATGATGGTTTTTTTTATCTGTAAAAAGTTATTGAGTGACTTTTGTGAGGAAAAAAAATAGTATGTTTGTTTTTTATGTGCAAAAAATTGTTGAGTGACTTTTGTAAGAAAAAAAACAAAAAAACTGTTGGATTTTTATATGTAAAAAATTGTTAATAGACTTTTATAAGAAAAAAATAGAAATTATATTGGTTTTTATGGTATTTACCATAAATATAAATAACACTTAATTATATTTAACGTGGATTACTTCAAACATTATTATTTCTCTAATAATCATTATTATCATTTTTTAACAGCAAATTCACACGCACACTAATCTACTCATAAGTTACACCATTTTGTTTATAATGAGACTTGAACTCTCACCACTTGGGAGGGAATTCCACCAACGCCTTGATACCATTAGGCCACAAGCCATTTGATAATCATTATTATCATTTGGGATTTATATTATTCAAATTCATTATTTTTATTAAATAATAATACGTATATCGTTGACAAGGTTTTACGTTCTAATTGTCTTTAAACGTGTACTTGATAAAATTGTTTAGTGTGTGAGCTTTTAAGATCATATATCAGTAGTAATATTGTTATATGTTATGTCTTAGACAGACAAATCGAACGCGCCTAAAGTTCTTTACCATATAGAATAATGAAAACCTTGTAACTATTGTATGTTATTGATTAGTCATTTACAGTAGTACAATGAACGATAATTTTAAAGAAAATCAAATCCTGATTCCTAGTTAATGCAAAGATAAAAAGTAAAAACTAAAATTATATCTACAAAGCAATTTATCGCTAATATAATCTATCTAATGTTTACTAGTATATTTAATTATTAAAATCTACCTACTTTTTATCAATATTTATATAGATAAAATCTTTATATAATGTCATGACACATCATTTTGTTTATCTCAGGTACCTGAAGATGCCAAAGAAGTGTCGGTCTTGATGCCAGGAGAAGACATTCCAACCTTTATTGCTCAACCAACTCCAATTGTTGAACATACTCATTGTTTGGTCAAGCAAGATATCTTATGTCCGAAGGTTATTAGAAACTCCTATTTTTAAGGACGTTATTCATTATAAATGGAAGATTTAAGCGCAAGAGAAACTAAGTCCGAATTCTATTTCTTTCATGTTTGGTTCTTAGAATTCGTTGAAATAGAATCTAGAATTCAATATATGTATGTTTTATAAATATTATTTGGTGATATATGCAAAGGTATATTTTGGATCTTCTCAATACATTTGATTCTTATGGTTATTTCATGAAACATCTTCTTTTATTAGGTTTATAATCAAATACTAAAGCTTAGTTCCTAATTATTTAATATTTTTCATTTTATCTCACCACATGGATAATAAATAAATAAAAAATCGGCATATGTTTAACATATAATTCATACTGAAAGTTGAATATCAAACCAACTGGAAATCAAACACATTATAAAAGCTTTGCTAAAAAATGGGCATATGTTTTAACATATAATTCAAATTTTATGATCCTTTTTTTATTATAAAGATCAAAATAATAGTCAAATTGCTACATTAAGGTACCGGAGTTAAGGTGATTGAAAAATAAAGAGTGAACAATAACCGGTAGCATATATATTTACCTATACATGTGTATGTGTCTCTTCCCTTCAAGTTTCTCTCTACTGCATGAAAATCTCTTTATTATATCATACCAGCTTCCATGCAAGTTCAAGAAATGTCTTTCTCACTCAGAAATGGCAATGATCGATTACTAAGAGATTGATGATCGCAATCGATTCAACGCAATCGATTCAATGATGGTTCACGATAGAGTTCAAAATCGGCATATAATGACGTGGGTACGTGCATGAAGCACGACTGACTGCAAGAAGCGGGTCCTCAAATATTAGCTACTAGGCTAAACCAATAAGGCCTACATAATCAGTTGGAGAGGATCTGTTGGGCTCCTTACAGCCCACATCATGCAAGATCCACTTCAAGCCCAAAGTTCATCAGGCTCTATGACTCCAGCCCTATAAATAGGGGTCATCCCTCTCTTCACAATCACCTCATTTGCCTAGAAGAAAACCAGAGCATCTAAATCTCCTTCAATCTCTGATTTGCTCTGTAAGAAGCCCTTGGACTTCTACAGCACCCGACTGCCAAGGAAGCAGCTTCATGCTGCTGAGGCACCACTACAGCTGCTTGCAGCTAGCCTGTCGGATCTCAACCACCACCGTTTATACTCTCTTATCCTTACGCGCTTATACATTTACATAAACTTATATATCTATATATATTTACATGTTATATATACTTATTCACTTCAGATAAAACTCTAATGTTGAGCGTCAGAGGGTGGTTCCGACTTCCGAGACCCCGGTCTCGAACCCCTTCTAACGAGTTCCTTTATCTTAGCAGCCAGGTGTAGAAGGTTCGGAAGCTGGCATCCCAGGAACGTTCAAACCCTCTCCCTCTCCTGTCATATTTGTTGCAGCACCGAGTATACTTAGCATATTCGTTGTAGCAACAAGTTGACGCCCACCGTAATCTACTTTATACCGTTTCTCGCTATACAAAATTACGTTTTAAAGGGTCCCACCCGTTGTTTGACGATAAAATAAGTTTATGGTGGCTTGTTTTCTTAAAATTCTTTACCTCTCTTGTTGGGTTAACAAAGCACATATTAGTGATCTCTATGGACAACTTAGCCATTTACTAAGGCTGCATACGTTTACCAATGACAACTTTTATCAAAAGAAAAACAAAACGAAAGTGGAAAAGTTATGTTGTCACTTTTTACTTTACTACAAAAGGGTATTTAAAATGGCAGCAACCTAATGTTTTTATTATTTTTCAACTTAGAAAATGACAAGATTGCTTCTGCGTCAGACCACCTTTTTCAAAAAATGTCAGGTCTGCTTATGCGTCATACCACTTTTTTCAGAAAGTGTCAAGTCTGCTTCTGCGTCGAACCACTTTTTTTAAAGGGTCACATTATCATAAAGAAGGGTTATTTACTTATTTACCTTTTAACTCTGCAGATCTTCATTGTCACACCCCAACCAACGACGGAACATGTTGGAGTGGGACATGAAGACTGTTCATAAGCACATTATTTACTAAAGTTGTAATATATTTAAACATCCAATTTCATTTCATAATTCAAATAACAAAATCCAACAATACAAGAATTGAAATACATAAATAAACTTCATTAATTCAATAACTAGGTCCTCAAACTTAAGTGAAGCAAACTTGATCACAACTCATTTATTCATACCTGAAACATGATAAAAACGAGGTCAACTAAAATATAGTTGCTGAGCATACATAGGTTTTGACACCACAAATAGATTTCAAATGTTTTATACAATTCTGATGACACATGGTAATAAGACATTTATGGAGAATCTATAGTTAAACTAGGTATACAATCAAACCTTGTGACTGAATGGCATAACACTCAATGTTATCCTAATGTAGGGCATAACACTTAATGTTATCATGATGTAATGTCGGTAACAATCACCCTACCTGGGTAAGTTTGTCAGACACAATAGATCTATCAATGTTACAGAGTTAATAATTGCACGAGCATGTCATGTATGTGTAGTCTTAACTAATAGCATTTAAACACAAAGCACAAATAACACATATGATCATATTGAAGAATTGTATATTGTAAATGCTAAGTAGTTTTCAATGAACATCATGTTTCACCCCAAAATGTGTAAAAATGTAAAAAAAAGGCTATATAAAACTCACCTTGATTAGTAGAGAATTGGACTAGTAACTTGTAGCGACGAGATTTAAGGATGTCCTAAGTTAAATAAGATATGTTATTTAATATATATACAGTTAAAGGAAACGACAATGATATGTTTTGGGATTTAGGGTTTTGGAACGAACGAACGTGGAAATTAAAGATACGAACCAAAGTGATAATATATAAGTGAAATTACATAAAATAATGTTTTATGGATTTTTTTTATTTATAAAAGAGAATTAGGAGTTAAAAATAATGTTATAGATTGTATACCACAGGTACTCAAAGCGTTAAAAATTCGTGTTAGGGACGCATTGTGTTAAATCGTGTAAACCACAGGGACGCAAACAGTAATTTACTCCAAAAATTAATATGATCTTTCTTAATTTCACCACTTTACATCTTAAGCTAGATCGAACTCAACAATGGAGGTGGCAAATTCAACATGGGTCAGTTTGGGTATTGTTATTTGTTAAGGGTAAAATAGACAAAAAAATTTAAAATAGACAGAAATATTTGCAGGTCACCATTTCACGCGAAATAAAAAACAACCCTTTTCCGCATTTGAACCTGTTAACCAACTTCTAAACTCGCTCATCTTGTCACCTCTACTATGAAAAAAAATCAATCCCATTTGTTTTATCAAATAATAGACATCTTTGGCCAGATCAATGATAATTAAGTGATAGATCTTACAATAATGCCTTGAATATTAAAAGATACGTACTGGACGGAGAGGAAGGCCCATTGGGCTAAGGCTAAAGTTTGTGTTTGGTACAGTCCATTCTTGTGGATGATGGTCGATGGTATAGTATCTACCTGAAAACAATGAATAAAGTTTATTTTATAACAATGATTCTATGTGAATAAAAATGATAGAAAGCATGTATTCAAATGAACTGCACACAGATAAACCGATTAATTCTCCTAGTACCTGTGCCATATGGATGCAAAGCACTCCAAAAAGGGGAAAAGGTCTCTGTATGAATTTGAAATTAGTGGTGGCATCAAAATTTCAAGGTATTTAAGGCTTCAGTTCATAATGTAAACATATCATCTAAATTCAATGAAGAGGGAAAAAAGAAACAGGGAAACCGTAAAAGATAAAAGAATGACCCAAAGCTATTATACGCACTACCTGATTCAATTCGTCACCAACTGCATCTGCTAAAGTACCAATAGCATCATAAATAGTTATGAGATTCCTCTGAAAGATGAGGATAAAGACCGTTAATGCAACCCTCAGCTATGGCACAGCCTCCTTCTCTTTATTTCTCATGACAAAAAAAAGGTAAATTAACTGCAAATAAATGACTCATTTACAAAACAATTTTATAGAGTAAACTGTCATTTTCGTCCCTATGGTTTGGTTGTTTTTGCCATTTTAATCCAAAATGTTTGTTTTTCTCCTGTGTATCCTCGTGGTTTATAAAACTTGTCATTTTCATCCAATTGGTTAACTTCATCCATTTTTAACATTTAATGAAGGGGTATTTTTGTCTTTTTTTCCTATTTTTGCAACGTTGGAGCATGGATACGTTTGACCTAGGGTTTTGTTGAAAAGACAAAAATACCCCTCATTTAATGTTAAAAAATGGATGAGATTAACTTGTTGGATGAAAATGGCAAGTTTTGCAAACCACGGGGATACACAGGAGAAAAACAAACCTTTTGGATGAAAATGACAAAAACAACCAAATCACAGGGACGAAAATGACAGTTTACTCCAAAACAATTTTATATTTTCTAAAATCGAAACAACTACCTGGACAAAAGGCATTAAAGTTGGAAGAGTCTCATCACCAAACACATTAGAGATTATATCCAAGGCAGCAGCACTGCACTTTCTGAGGTTCCGACACCACCCGAAACCTTAAAGCAATTGCAGGTCTAGTCCTCAGTTCCCTTTTTGGATATGCTCAGCCCTAGTTCGTTCCTCGCGAACATCTGTATCCCTTTCTCAAATCTTGGTTAAGAGAGAGAAAGATCAAATTGAACCGATAACATTTAAAGGGTCATTATTAACGTACGTCCTGATGGACATGTGCTGTCTCTGGAAAATCAAGTTTTTCATCCTTGAAAATGAAATTTTACACTGCTGTAACATTATGTAAAGGGCCAATTTCATATATATGCTCCTATTAGTTCGTATTTTCATTTATATCCTTCTAAAATTCATACCATATTTATCCTTTCAAAACACAAATTTACCCATTTCATAGTACATAAAACAATCAGATCTTTGAAGGGTTGACACCATACCTCATCAATGAGATCTGGATGGTATTCAGCTTCCCATCCATACATTGAAATTAAACCAGCACCTAGAAAAAATGTTTAGGGATGGGTGTTTAAGTCATCAAGAATATAATACGAAACTAAACTATCAAAAAGATAAAAAAATCTCTAAACACACACACATACACATGATCCTACCTCCATCTGTAGCAGATTTAAAATGGCCATATGCTAAACCATAAACCCTAAAAATAACTCCCAATTTGATGAACATTCCAACTGTTGCAATTTACATATAACAGTTATACATTCCTCTGAACATTTTAAACATCAATTTTACTTTCAAATATCCTATTTATATTTTAAACATCAATCACATACAAAAAAACTAAGAAAAGAAAAGGATGCATAAGTACATCTTCATTGTATGGTTTCAGAATGAAATTTGGATAACCAGGGAGTGTGAAGTCCAGACAAAGATCTTCAACCGGAGCCCCGATAAATTTCAAGTCAAAGAAACACGAGGAGCTAACAGATATGAGTAGTAATAGAACAATGCAGAAGAAGAATATGAAATAAATTGTAAGAAATTTACCTCAAAACTTCAATTTTATGCCTAATCGATCCCTGTACCTTACAAGATTGTTGCCTAAAGCCGTGTATGAATACCTAAACAAAGATAAGCGAACGGTGATTAAAAACCTAAAATCAAAAGCATTAAAGAAAAAGAAGAGTACTAATTTAAAATTGTAGATTTCGACATAACATACCGGATCAGATGCGAAGGATGAAGTAACCGATTGAGAATCGTGAATGAAAACCAAAGAAAGAAGGATGAAGACAAAGAACAGCGACAGTTCGGAGAAGGAGATGCAGGTTGTAGCGGCGCTTCTTAGAATTAGGTTTTCAGTGAATGAAAAGTACGGGTTAGAAAGAATATATTAGATCAGAAATTGGATAATCTGTCGGGTATAGACCCGCGTGTACATACGAAACGGGTTAAAACTCAATGGGCGGGGAAAACATATGGTGAGAGTGATTATGGTGCTGACACATGACAAAACTTGTAATCATTTACTAAGGAGTAAATTATCGTTTGCGTCCCTGTGTTTTACACGATTTAACACAATGCGTCCCTAACATGAATTTTTAACGCTTTGAGTACCTGTGGTATAGAATTTGTAACACTCTGAGCCCCTAGGCCTAACTTCGTTAAATTCTTTCCGTTAAGTTTAGTTTCGACATGGGTAAGACTGATATTCACCCGAAACTACTAAATTCACACGAAATTACTAAGTTTTTTATAACTACTAAGTAGTTTCGGTTGAGTGTCTATGCTGCGGATAAATGTCTATGTTGCGGATATTTAAGTTTTGTTGTTGATCTACAACTATGCTGCGAATAGCATTTCCTGTTGAAGACGAAGAGAGGACGGCGAGTTTCGATAGGGGGCGTGAGTTAAAAACAGGTCCAGGGGCTTGGAGTGAGAATTATGGTTATAAAAAAAAGTAAATTACCATCTTACCTCTATCGAAACTAAACTTAACGGAAAGAATTTAATGAAGTTAGGCCCAGGGGCTCAGAGTGTTACAGATTGTATACCACAGGTACTCAAAGCGTTAAAAATTCGTGTTAGGGACGCATTGTATTAAATCGTGTAAACCACAGGGACGCAACCGGTAATTTACTCTTTATTAGGTTAAGGATTGGAAAAAAATGCTTGTAATTTACCGAAAATTTTAAGACACCTAACAGAAATTGTTTTGCATAAGGTACACATTACCAATGCATAAAATGTGTTTAATTACATTTTAACCCCACAATTAAAGCCCAACACTCAATATTACTGTTAGTTAATGCACCTGAGATTATTTAATTCACTACATTAAGTTTTATTTTATTTATAATACATAAAATTAAGATTTAATCTTACATTTACTATTTATATTTTTATAACTAAATACTATTTAAATTAAGTATTATCTTATTTAAATGCTTAAGTATAAAATTACTAAATATTTACATAGTTATAATAATAATAATAATACCCAAATATAATCAGTCTAGGCACAAGTCATCCTCGTACCGGGCTTGGACCATATCTCCCGAACAATCTCAGTACATATAGCGCAAGACGATTCCACATATCGAGGTCGGAATGGGATATGGTGTTTTCACGTCTCACCTAGTGCCCGGTTTGCCTTGATTTTCGATTGATGAACAAGAAGGAAAATGAAATTCTTGGATTTTCTGACTTGCCCCCGACTACGTGTCCTTTGGACCCTTCGCCCGCCCGCCCGCCACCAGTGGAAGCACCTTGAAAGGAATTTTTATCGCGAAGGATTCAATCCAGCCACAGGTTCCCCTAAGGCTACCTTGTTACGACTTCACCCCAGTCGAAGAGACAGTTCGAGTTAGATTACACTCTCCAAAAAAGCATCGGTGATACCCGACGCTCTGTGCTGACCAACCCACTAGTTCTTTAGAATAAAAAAAGACAAATCTTGAAAATTCTTTAGATTTTTACTATTTAATATTTATAATTAAATTTATTCAATTATACAATATTTATTGTATTAATGTTACAGATATATACATTTCTTTTAGTAGTCATACGATTGTTATTTTAAATTGTAAACATTCCGATGTTCGAACATTTATAAACTAGAAAATCATGATATACAACTAATTTTAAAATATTTTGTAAAAGTTTTGGCATATTCGTCTCTTGCCTCGGCTCCTAGGACGACATCTCCTAGGAGCGTCTCACACTTTTCAAAACACGTCTAGGATAGAAGAATGGACATTTGTAGAGATACATAGACAGAATGATGTATTATTATCAGACTATATGTATATTTTGTGTGAGTTAGTGAATATAAAAAAGGAAAACTTTATAGAAATGTATCCAATTTTTCAAACTGTTCCAAACAAGTCACTTAAACTTTTTTTGTCCCGATTTAATCACTCTACTTTCAGATAACCTGCTAATCGAATACTTTTTACCTGTTTAATAGGTACCATGCTAACGTGACATTTATTTTTCGTTTTTTTAATATGCTAGCGTGGAATTAATTTACCTTTTTAATTTTAAAATTAAAAAAAAAATCTTTCTTATTCTTTCATACACTCACGACTCACGTGATGTTTAAAAAAAATTCTTTTAAGAAAGTTTTTTTAAATTTTAAAATTAAAAATATATATTAATTCCACGCTAACATATTAAAAAAACGAAAATAAATGTCACGTCAGAATGGAAACATGTTAAACAGGTAAAAAGTATATGATTAGCAGATTACCTGAAAGTTGAGTGACTAAATCGAAAAAAAAAAAGTTTGAGTGATTTAATTGAAACAGTTTGAAAAGTTGGTTACATTTATACGAAGTTCACCTTAAAAAACATGATGTACTTGGTATAGTAATAGTTGCAGACCGACCTGCAATTGGTCTATTTTAATTTTTTTTTATTTACATGATAGTACGGTCAAAAAACTTTTTTGTTTCATTCACATAAAAGTAAAGTAAAAAAAAATTTGTTACCCCTGAAATTTTTTCTAGATCCGCCACTGGCAGTAACGTCCAGGTTTCATTTTTCTTCTATAAAGTTTCACATGTTATCAACGTCTCCTTCAACGCATGAGTTCACAGCAACGTCTCGACGTTAATTTTTTTCTTAGCATACCCCCGCCGCCGCCACGCGGGGGTCTTAAAACTAGTTTGTATAAAAACATGATGTAACTTGGTATTTGTTTGGTAAATGCAAAGGAGTGGCATTTCACTTTAAAACTTGGCAATTCCGACACTTCAGTCCCTCTCCCCTAAAAAGGTGAAGAGTCAAAGCATCAGCCGCGGCTAATTCTGTTGGATAAACACACTCAGTCTCGCCGGAAACTAACATTTTAATCGGACCTCACATCTTCAGTAGCTGCTGCTGAAATCCAATTTCTCAGGTCACCATTCTGATTCGTTAATTCTCAATAGTCGTCGGTGTAAGATCTCCGTGACAGATTGATTGTTTTGATATATTCTAGGTCATCATGTTTAAACAATCATCTCTCTCATAGAGTTTAGATTTGCCACATGTGGAGTACACTACACGCAAATCGCATTTACACTTAGTTAGGGTTTATGCAGGTTAAATTTAAATATTATGCTAATTTTTACTCAAATTACTGTACATAAATTCTTATCGTTGTGTTTTCTGAAAGGTTATTGATTTGTTAGTGGAAACATTGAAACATGGTGGGTTTTTGTTTTTTTTAGTGCTTATATTGAATTCATCCAATATGTATGTTTGCCCCATTAAATCCTTATTCAAATATCCAAGTGTATTTGAAGAAGATATATAAAAAACTATGCCCTTGGTATGAGCCCCTGGCTAATGTTGCTATTTGCATTACTTTGCCACATATTCACTGTCATTTGTTGACTGGTAGGTACACTAGAAGTTCAATTTCAACAGCATTCTTTTAGCAAAATATTTGGAGATGTTTTCTGCACTGTTATGCTCAAATGTTACATGTACTTGTTAAGAGGGATTTGTATTGGTCTTCGATGTGATCTGAGAAATTCTTATATGTAAAAGAAACATTAATCAAACATTTTGGAGTGTGCTGACGGCCTAACAAAGAAGCTTAGTATGTTGAACCTTATATTTAGCTATTTAGGTAGCGTTTGGCTTGCACTCATGACTCACTACAGGGATTGGTTTGATAACAAGATGGGTAGGATGTGCATGGGTTTCTAAACCCAACCCTTTAGATGGGTTTGGAGTATACGTGAGTTACCCGACTTAATGCTTCAAACAATCAAACCCACCAAACATACTCAAATACCCATACCGTCAAATCGAATCCATCAAAACTAACACCCCCTTACTCTTAAAGCTATTTTCCATCTTCCAATTTTGAACCTCACCTTACATGTGCATAGTTGAAAGATCATTCTAGAATTGAATGACTAAGCATAACTTTGATCACATTGGTTTGGAGAACTGTTCTGCATAGACTGAAACATGTACAAATACTCTAATTTGGTGAAAGTAACATGGAGCTTTGTAATGCAAGTTAACTTAAGAAAAGCTATTATTATCGTCTGGATATCTACCAAAGCTTAGGGTTTGTATGATATATCTTCAACTTATGGTGATACAGTCATAGTAGTTAAGTTGTTTCATGCTTGGGGGATATCCTTGCCTACATTTATGTTAGATTTTGCACTCGACTAACTTGTCTTCGAGTGAGATATTTTAGCTTTTAGGATGGTACAATTTGTTCTACTGGTTATTGTCGCGGCGTGAATTTGTATTTAATTTTTTATAGAACAGCTATCTTATATCCATTTTCTATGATAATTGTTTTGCTTGTTTGTCTTTAAGTGAGTAATTGATATGTCTTGCAGTTTGGTATGAAAACTTATATAAACACGAGTTGATGAGAGAAGCTAAATCATGGAGGAATCTATGGAAAAGACACCTCTATTTTGATTGGGTAAAGTTTTTGTGGTTGTAGTCATCTCTAGTTTCATTCTATGACAGTTTCTGTTCGTTTTCATTCTTGAGAATGTTTAAGGAATCTAAGTTATACACTTATACAGATTATGTTCTATACATGCAGGGACGTTATGGAATGAAGATGAGACCGTTCATGGGAGTTGCATTTATCATAATGCTGTATATTGTGTATAGAACCACAAATTATCAGTATCTCCAAACAGAGGTAAACACTGCAATTGATTATGTTATTGAAGATGATGTGCGATATTTAGGTTTATAATTTAAAACAATTAAACTGCTCTAACTAGACTGGCACATAGGTAGTGAACCTCTCATACATAGTATAGCTATGGTAAGCTTAACAGAGTGTCACTCTCAAATGGAACGAGAGGATTCAATTTAAACAACTCCTGATTAAGCCATTTAATCTTCATTATTCAATCATTTATTCTTATCCTTAGTTCTAATGATGATCCTAATCAATAATGCATATTTAATTAAGAAAATTGATTTAATGAAATCTTGGTCTCTTACGTTGTGCGGTCCTTATATGTTAAATTCCACAAATCAAGAATTAATATTTTAAAAATATATATTAAATAATAATAGAGAAACAATAATGCATCAACTAGTTATGACCATGACATAGTTCTAGATTCATGACATAAACCACAGGTTCTTAATAATTCAAGTGTTTAATGATCATTAAGAGTCAACATTCTAATTTATCACAACAAACAATCATAATAACTAACATTATTCAACTTCATTTTAAACCAAATCATATTGAAAGATTTACCATTATCAGTTGGGTTTATCTCTTCCAAGTGAAATGGAAGACTTATCCATTACAAGACTAGTAAAGACGTTAAAGTACTTAAAGTTTAAGTACATAATATTTCGAACCCAAGTCTTTTCACAAAGTGCACGCCGGACAATTTAAAGGCGCACGGCCTGCGGATCAACCATTTCTCTAGCTTCTTCATTTTCAACATGATTAGCCCGTTTTCCGTTCCTCTTGTACTTGAGTGTCTCTTTTGAGCCTGTAAAGCAAATATGAAACCAAACAACATAATATCCCACAAATTTGCATTTATTTTAAGTGAACAGACAATGATATAGCATTGTTGAACATGTATGATTGGGCGATATCAGAAGACAATTAGAGTGGGAAAAGAACATGAATCTTGCATGTTTTTAGTAACACTCAGTTTTAAATAATTTGATGTTGTACTAATTGCTTTCTAGCTATCACCACAAAGAATTTATAAGTCTCGACAATTGATGCACTCTCTTACCTATGTTTCAACTACAAAGCTAATCAAAATTAGTATTCCATGTTAGCCGATCTTATTTTGTGTTAATAATTTGTTCAAAATTAAATCATTTTATCTTACTTGACTTCACTAACATGAATCTTTTTCTGATTCTTCTCATCAGCTGGACTCAAGAATGGATCCACTCTATTCATCAAAGGTAGATTTTGAAATCTATTAAACATTGAGGAAAGAGTTTACATTTGAATGCATAGGGCGTGTTATAGCATGAAACTAATGTGGTTTTGGTGTTATTGTCTAGGACTATGCGATAGCCTCTACCAGTTTAAAAGGTTTACCTCGTGGTATTATTGAAGCTAAATCTGACTTGGAGTTAAAGCCTTTATGGTCACCAAGTAGTTCAAAATCAAAGGTTAGACACCACCTTTCTTGTTCATTCTTCATTGACATTCCTTCTGTTTTGCTTGCGGTGCAAGTCATTGTTTATCCACATGGTTATTGATTTGTTGATTTGCCAATTATTATATATTGAAGGGTGATGTTTCCAGTACACATAACTTGCTGGCTGTTCCAGTAGGATTCAAACAAAAGCGTAATGTTAATACCATTGTTCAAAAGGTACACTAATTGTCGGTATGTTATGTTCAATATACCTTTTGACTTTAATATGTGAATCATGTTGTGCTAACATTCGACTTTACAGTTTCTCAAAGAAAATTTTACAGTTATCTTATTCCATTACGATGGAAAGGTCGATGGCTGGCGGGATCTTGATTGGCATAACAAGGTTATACATATTGTAGCTCAGAACCAAACAAAGTGGTAAGGTCATTAGTTCTTTACAAAATTCAAAGTATTTTTCTCCCGTCTTCAGTTATTAAGTCTTTGCCCACAGTCTAATATGAACTATTACAGAAGTTTATCTAGAAAGAGAAAATGACTGCAATAACATTTATTTATTTGTCACCAACAATTGCCTGATAATTATATTTAATAACATCTTAGGTGGTTTGCTAAACGATTTCTGCATCCTGCTGCTGTGTCTATTTATGATTATATATTTCTCTGGGACGAAGACCTCGGAGTGCAACATTTTAATCCCAGAAGGTAGGCTTAATTGTACCAACTTATTTGTGTTCTCTCAATTGAGTAGCCATTGACTCATTTCTTGGTGTTCATATTTGCAGGTATTTGAATATTGTTAAAGCAGAAGGACTGGAAATATCACAACCGGCTTTAGATCCAAATTCAACTGATATACATCATCGGATCACTATACGAAAGAGAATGAATAAGTTTCACAGGTGAATTAATTTGCTATTAGTAAGTTATGTAGAGTTTAGAGCCTTTCATTTTGTGTTTTGTTTGGTAATTCCATATTTTGTTTTCCAGGAGAGTGTATGACAGCAGAGGCAGTGTGAAATGTTCAAATGACAGCGAGGGTCCACCATGTTCTGGGTAAAGTGGCACACACAAAATAATATTTTTTATGTTTCTGGATTCAGTTTTGTTAAATGTTTTCATACGCTTCTGAAATATCCAGATTTGTAGAAGGAATGGTACCGGTTTTCTCGAGAGCCGCGTGGCATTGTGCTTGGCATCTTATTCAGGTAACTTGTTCCTTTCTTTCTCTTATTCTTTATTATTATTATTATTTTCTTTTTTGTAAAATTGTCAGAAATTGGGTAGATTTAAAGACTTGTGTTTACTTCCAGAATGACCTTGTTCATGGATGGGGAATGGATATGAAACTTGGCTACTGTGCACAGGTGATTTTAAATCTTCTCCATGTTACCAATGAGCGATGGCATTCATCCGCCATGATACTTTATTATTTCCGTTCCTTTCTGCTTAGTTCTGATTAAGTTATCCTACTATGATTTCTTAGAGATGTTCAGTGTTTTTATTGTTTGTTCAATAACCATTTTGTGTGGATTACAAAAGATGTTGGTTCAGTACCAGTCTCGTGGTGGCGCGGGACAAAACTGGTTGGGTTGACCAGTAAACACTTTTTTTTTCCATTTTCATTTTAAATAAGTAAATCAGCTAAGTAGCTAACTATAATCACAAAACAGAATATTAGTACCATACTAATTTAAATTCTTTCAATAAAGTGATTTAGAAGGTTACATGTAGCAAAAATACTTTTTGGACGACTTTCGACCTGTTTGTTCCTTTCCTCTTTTAGTGAAACTATTTAAGTTGGCCCTTTTGAGATAAAACTCAACCCCGATGGACCCATCCATAAATGGGTCGATCTGCCAACCATTTTTTTCTTTTTCTTTTTTGTGTTTTTTTTTAGTTAGCTTTAAATTAAGGGTCTGTTTGGTATGGGGTAATGGAATGGACAAGTGAATGGAATGAACGAGGTAATGGAATGGACAAAGGAATGAAATGGACCATTCCATTCCATTGTCTTGTTTGGTTACCATGAGGGAATGGAATAAATCATTACTTTATGTTGTTTGGTAGGCTAGAAAAGATGAAGGAATAAAATCGACGGTGAGTGGCGGTGGCGGGTGGCGGTATTAGGTGGTGGTGGGTGACGGTAGGTGATGACGGCGGTGGTGGGTGGTTGTGGGTGGGGTGGCGGTGGTAGGAGGTGGTGGTGGTGGTGGAGGAGGCGACAGTGGTGGTGGTGGTGGGAGGTGGCAGTGGGTGGTGGTGACGGTGGCGGTGGTGGGAGGTGGCGGTGGATGGTGGTGACAGTGGCGGTGGTGGGAGGTGGAGGCGGCGGTGGCAGCGGTGGGTGGTGGAGGCGGTGGGAGGTGGGGGTGGGTGGTGGCGATGGGTGGCGGTGGTGGTGGTGGCGAGAGATGGCGGTGGGTGGTGGAGGTGGCGGCAACGACGACGACGACGATGGTGGTGGATGGTGGAAGCGATGGTGGGAGGTGGTGGTGGGTGGTGGTGGTAGGAGGGTGTGGTGGTGATTAAGGGTGAAAGAGGGGATGGAATGAAAAAAAAACAAGAGGGGTGGATGAAATGAATTTGAGGGATTTAGAGGGAATGACATTCCTTGTGGAATGGGTGATTCCATTCCGTCGTCCAACCAAACACCATTTTTTTCATTCCCTCGTAATCGTCCATTTCATTCCACCTCTCATTCCTGCATACCAAACGCTACCTAAGTATAGGTTTCCTGAAATATTACATATCAATACTCTTGAGATATTGATTCTTGTAATAATTAAAAAAGAAGAAAATAACGAATTTTAGACAGTTTAAAAATTGAATGAACTGACTAGACTTTGCATTCTGAAGGGGGACCGGTCGAAGAAGGTCGGAGTTGTTGATAGTGAATTTATCGTGCATCAAGGAATACAAACGTTAGGCGGGGCTTCTGCTAAAAAGGTCATCCATTCAGACTCAGTTTTCTTTACTTTACCCTCAACTGTGTCGGTTTTAGCCATTTACCTTCCCCTGGTTCTATCAGCTAACAAATTATTATTTTCTGCAGACCTCTAAAAATGTGGATTTATCAAAGGTATTCTTTTCATTTTCTTTTAATCTTCATGCAGATTTTAATATTTTGTGTCCCGGATTTGTTGGTTAGTTTCTTATATACTAACGGTTTCACCGGGGCTGTCTTCAGAAACATGCTGGTGTTGATGTTCGAGCTGAGGTGAACACCTAAATTCTCTAATACCCTAAATATACGTTCGGCTTTTTAATCATTGTGTTCATTAGATAATTTGCATTAACGTAGACACGGAGTCTACAGTCGGGTCGGGCCGACTCGCCAACACTTTTTATCAATGTTTTAATGACCAGACCGGCCGGTCGGACCGGGTCTAATTATGCCTCTTTGAACCAGTGGCTAGGCGCTAGTCGAGCGGTGGGGTACCGACTATCGATTAATCGGGATTAATAGGATTGGAATTTTTATATGTTTTTAGAATTATTTACCAAAAATTTAGCTATAAATAAGCTTTATATATGTTTTAATATATATGTTCAACCTAAAAACCTATATGTACATCTTGATGCACACATATGTAAAAGTCTTGGTTAATTTTGTTAAAACTATAATTTTGAGGATGAAACTTGAAATTTTATTAAAGAATAAGTGATAAATGAAAAGAAAATGTAAAAGTCTTGGTCAATTTTGTTAAAGCTATAATTTTGAGGATGAAACTTGTAATTTTACTAAAAAATAAGTGATAAATGAAAAAAAATAATAAAAATTTTGGGCCAATTTGGGCTGATTTGGACCGACTAGCGATTAATGGAACGATTACATGAATATTCCAAGGTGATTCTCCGATTAGCGATTAATTGCCGATTAATCCCGATTTTTGCAACTGTTTTTAACCATCTCCATTTGAACCGGATTTTAACTTCTATTTATTTATTTATTATTTTTCTCCTCAAAATCTCATATATATATATATATATATATATATATATATATATATATATAATTTTAGTTTTAGTAATATTTATGATGTCATCCGGTCCGACTAGTAGACTGGTTCAATATCCGATCAGCTTTTAGAAACATTGCTTTTTTATTTCATTACAAAAATATATTATTACCTAAGCAATCCAACTTTTTTTACGAGGTGAGTTAGGAGCTTGTTATACATTTTAATACACTTCGTTGACCCGTAACGTAATCAAGATCGACTCATTTGATGACAGATTAGGAGACAATCGACAACTGAACTTCAAATATTTAGACAACGATGGGAAAAGGCAGTGAAAGACGACACTTGGTGGGTAGATCCTTTCTATAGACAAAAGCAAATACGAACCTAGGGTCTATGACTCGGGTGTTAGTTTTGACCGTGTGATTTGTTTAGGTTAGTCGGGTTGTTATATAACGATCTTATCGTACACTATTTCTTGTTCACATGAAATCACTAGATTAATGTGAAGCCTATTTGACATCATCATCAACTCATGGTTTGAACATTAAATGACTGGAGGTTGATTCAATAGTAAATGTTCATTTTTTAGATCTTTGTATACATTTCATGTGTGATATACATAATTTGGTGTAAAATGGGAGGTCGTGAATGCTGCTGGGTATGGAGGTGGGTTAGTTTATAAATTGGTTAAGGTTCATATCTCTAGTTACAACATTAAATCCAAATTTATTTATTTTCCAATTAAATTGGTCGTGTTCAACGAATCGAATTTCGAATATTTGAATCATTCGAGTTTTGAAATTTAAAGTTGAATTCGAATTTGATTTGAAATTCGAAAATTGAATTCGAATTGATTTTCAAGTTTTTCGAATCCGATTCGAATATTGAACATATCCAAAATAATTCATCCAAAATATTCAAAGTTGTAACATTCAAATTACTACATAAACTTTCTCAACCTAGAAGGTGATTCTCTAACATACCTCATGACTAGAGATGCGATGAGCAGCCGATTTAGAAGCGATGTTGTCTCGAATCTTTGATGGAGAAGCGATGTCGTTTGATGGAGATGCAATGTCTTCTAGGGTTAGATTTTAGAACTTAGAAGTCTCAAATCTGATAAAGTCATAAAGATGAGCTACCAATTTACTTCACCTGATAGAGATGTTATGTCTACTCAGCCGATGGCATTAAGATTTAGGAAAAGCCTGATTTTATAGGCTACCAATTTACTTCACCTGGGCTCCTAGTTCAACTTAAATTAGAAAAGCCCAATTTTATATTAATAACTTGATAAGTTTTATATAATATAAATAGTTTTATATATATATATATATATATATATATATATATATATATATATATGTAATTTGAATTCGAATTGAATCGAATATCACAAATTCGTATTTGATTATTGAATTCGAATTGAATCGAATTTGAATTTTCAAAAACTGAATACGAATCTAAAATTCGATTCGAATTGTGTTGGAACCTGAGAAACCATTGTATTCCTGATAACTATTGGGGCTAGAATGTAACTTTTGTAATCTAGGTTTTTGGTCAAGAGTCTGAGAATCGCTATGTCGGTGTCCAGCCGACTCTCTGAGAGTCGGCTATCAGCATGGCGACTCTCTCTATGTTTCCTATAAATAGACGACCAAAAACCTAGTTATGAGCTCTTTGAATCATACGTCGTTATTATAGTCATTTTGTACGCCGCTAGGAGGGTTTTGGTTGTAATCTGTAATCTAGGTGCTTATTGTAATTGTTTCACTGTGGATCTAATAGAATCAAATGGTTTATGTTCTTGTTTGAGTTGCTCTTCATCTTGTGTTTCTTATTTACATCAACAATCAGCTTCTCTATAGCTGATTTGTTGATTGTTTCCTGACTAGAATCATTCTAGCACAGGGACCCTATCATCAGAACCTATAATTTGGTATCAGAGCCTTCTATGCTCTTGATTTTAGTGATTTTTTAGTGAATTTTTGGGGTTTTGGTTGAAATCTGAATTTCTTTGATTTCTGGTTTGATTTGTATCAAGTTCAGAAATTGATATTGAAATTCATTGAGAAACTTGTTTGTGAAGAGTTTGACAGATCTAATTGTCATTTTGGTTTAGATCTGAGCATTGAGTGATTGATTTGGTGTTCTTGTGTGAAAAAGGGTATGTTGATGTTCTTGAGCCGATTGTCCAGGGTCGACTCTCTTGCTTGAGTTGTATGTATTGTCTGTTAGTCGACTCTCCCAGCCGACTGTCTTTCTTGTTGGCCGATTCTCCAGGCCGACTGTCAGTTGTTCTTGCCGATTTTCTTAGTAAACGCAAGTTTACGACTCACTAGTGTGAGGTGCCGACTTTTCTGAGCCGACACTCTGAGTGAGATTGTTCTTGATCACCTAGTGTGGGGCCGATTGTCTGATTTCTCCAGTCGACTCTCATGAGCCGACTGTCTTTCTTGATCCGAGCCGACTCTCTGTTTTATCATTCATTGTGTTTGTTTTAGTCTGTTTCTTTCTAGATGGCTGTTACATCTATTTCCCAAGCTGATTTGGAGACCGGCTCCATGTCTAGACCTCCCAAGCTCCTATCCACCGATGATTTTCCTAACTGGAAGAACCGCATGAAGGCGTACTTTTATGTGACTGACTTCGGTCAGTGGATCTCGACCACCAATGGTCCACATTGTCCAATGACCACCGATGTGGATGGTGTTCAAGCTCAAATTGATCCAGCAGCCTATACTGAGAATGACAAACTTCTGATTTTATGAGACTACAAAGCCTTCGGTGCCATTAACATGGCTCTTCCAGCTAATATTATGAACATGTTTGAGGAGTATAAGACCGCTCAGACTCTGTGGCAAGCATTGTGTGATTCTATGAGGGAAATTCTGACTTGAAAGAAGGGAATAAAGACATGCTTCAGAAGCAGTACGATACCTTCGGGAGTATTAAAGGGGAAGGTCTATCAAAACATATCTCTCGGTTCATGGAAATTTCCAGCAAATTGAAGCAAGCCAGGGTTGTCATTAAAAATTCTGATCTGATCAAGAAGCTGCTAGACTCTTTACCTCAGGAGTGGAGCATACAGTGTATGCTTATCAAAATACAGTATGTGAATGAAGCATCCACTCTCTCTGATGTGATCAATACCCTAAAGTCCTTTGAAATGGACATTGAAAAACGTCAAATGAATCAAATGGGGTACAACAAATCTATGGCACCAACAAATGCAGCTTTTATAGTCCCGACCTCCTCAAGCAATGCTGCTAGCTCATATGGAATTATCCCTGCTATGGTTTCCGCTCCAACCACCAATCACCAGAGTTCGTGGAGCAATGAATCAAAATGTAATCAAAAAAGTACCGTTGTTCCAAACCCATCAAGTGAGCATATGGCCCTGTTTGGTCTATTCGTCAACAGTTATCAAGCTCTTATTTCGGGAGAATTGAAGGCCGGGGTGAGCCACATTGAAGATGTTTTCCCAGTTGATCCGGATGACATGGAAGAGGTTGATCTACAGTGGCAAATGGCTATGCTGACTCTTAGGGCTAAGAGATTCATGGATAGAACAGGAAAGAAGCCTCTCGGTGGAAAGTCTGCAGGGTTTGACAAGTCTAAGCTGAGATGTTACAACTGTAAGCAACTCGGGCACTTCAAGAGGGAATGTCCTCATCCCATTACCGATACTCTACCTCTTCCCACCATTGTTGCAATTACTGATGGTCAAGAAAAGACTGAGAAAGCAAAAGAACCAGCAAATGCCCTAGTAGTGAATGACTTTGATTGGAGAAATGAAATCGAAGAAGCTCAGGTTGAGGTGTGTAAGGCTCTCATGGCTAACACTCATTCAACACATTTCTTGGTTCATGGAATGGAAGCAAGTCTTGTTGAAAAATAAAAGAATGATGTGGCCGGAAAGATAATCGTCAACACTGACTCTATTGGACCTGCTGCTCTCTTTAGACAGTTTGCCATTCAAGGGACAGAAAGCCAGGTCATTGATACTGAAGAAAGCATGAAAGAAAATGCCAACATCAAGCTCATGGATGCAGTGAAGGTCAGTGATGAGAAGATGGATACCTGCCCCAGTTCCAGCTCAACGGATCGAGTTAACTCTCCGACGAGTGCAAGTGATGGAACTCAAGCCAATGGTGATGGAAGCTTTAATCAATGATGCATCTACAGAAAAACCGCTGCTGAGTTGATTCCACCTAAGGTAAAATCTCGTCTATGTTCCTCTGACTCGACATGACTGTTCATTATCTCACATTAAACAAACTCATTATTCGTGAAAAGGATGACGCTCTTGCTATCCTTAATCAAATAAAAAAGAGTGAGGTTACTCTCAAAGTTAGTTTGAACAAAGCAAATCAAGAAATCCAAACCCTGAAAGAGTTTGTTTATAGAAAAGAATTTTTTTATCACAGATTTGACTGAAAAGCTAACTTCTGCAAGAAGTGAAACTGTTAAATTGCAAATTACTATTGATAAATGGAACGTAAGCAAAAAGGTACAAGATATCATGTTGGACTGTCAAAATACTCCTGGTTTTGTGAAAAGGGGGGTTGGATACTTGGATTCAAATGACTTTGAGAGGAAACTGTTTCACCCTCCCACCCATGGTCATTATAACCCAATTCCGTCTGCACATCCTAAAAATAATCTTGCAAAACTATTTGTTTCTGCTACTAATGTAAATATTGTAGGTTCAAAAGCAGGATGGGGATGTTAGGGATGATTGTAGTGCTGGATTGGGGCACAAGGAATGCAATTGAGAATCTGTTTTATCTTCGTTTTTTAATTTAAATTCCAAGAATCCAGAGCTATGTAATTCGGGCTCTGTTGATAACAGTAGTAAATCTTGTTCTAGGATAATTAACTCTAACTCTGATTGTAATGAACACAATAGTTGTAATGACTTTATTTCTATGAATGATGTTTGTTTTAATGATTCGATTGATACTGTGTCAAGAAACCAGTTTGAAAGGTTTATGACAGAAGAAATTCCAATCTTCACCCTAGCATCAACAAGTCAAAGTGACTCAGACTATTTGTTTACAAGAGATAGTGAAGAAAGTGCATATGATTCGGACAGATCTGTAGAGACATCCACGGAATCATACAATGAACCTGATGGTGAAGCAAATCAAATGAGAAATGCCGATAAAGAATCTGATCAAGGATCATCAACCACTCACATTGATCAAAAGAAAGAGAAATTCATCAAATGCAAAAGTAGAAAACAAATCAAAGTGCCAGTTCAGCAGCAATCATCCTCATCATCTTATCAACCGCCACATAAAAAAAATCCTTTAAGCATATTAATTGTTTTAGTTGTGGGAAGGGCGGTCATACTGCTAGGCAATGCAGTAGTGCATCTTATCATAATAATTGGGTCAAATTTGAATGGCCTAGGATGCATAGTGTGGGAAACTTTAATAGACATAACAAGATAACAATTCTTTTTTTCATAAAATTGACAAAATTCGTCAAAATGTAAATCATTTTCTAAAAGGAACATGTTGGTGGAGAACCAGAACTGATAGAAATGCTAAAATTGATGTTCCGCCCAATTTAAAGAAAACTTGGGTTCCGATTTCTCAATAAATTATCTTGTATGTGACAGGAGTTTCCGAGGAGGACTATTGATAATGCATGTCATGTTGATAGTGGGTGCTCTCATCATCGCACTCAAAAGACCATGAGGATGGGTAGGTTATACCTGACAAGTGTGGGGGAACACTATCTTCATCTTAAATCTACCAAAACATGATAAACGTTCGCTAGTTGTATATTGAAAGAATGGTGCATGGGCTTAAGAGGACAAACATACCAACAGTCGTTCGTAGGCCGTGAACATCCAGTTACAATAAGAAAAGGTTGTGTGACAAGCTATGTCGGTATGATTCCACATAATCAGGTTTGCATGTTTTATGTCCTTGTTTATATGTTCTGTCTTATTTTGAGCGTCATATTTGGTCTTCTTTTTTGCTCTAATGCTCTCTGGTGTGTATATATATCCTTGTACAAAGTTTTATGAGTCTGTATTTCAAGTTTCTAGCTCGAAAGTTGATTGGTTTTGGTCAAAAAGTTCTATTTTCTTTGTTTTAGTTTTTACCCTAGCGACTCTCTGGCCAACTGTCAAGAGTCGGCCCCGGTAAATTTTTTGTATATATGTGTCTGAAAAGGGGGAACACTGTTCGCTTTCAAAAACCCTAGTTGGTCCCTCTTCTCCGGCGATTCACTCTCCTTTCCGTCAAAACTCCTTATTTTCCGATCTTTGCTTTAAGCTGTGATTCTTTCATCTTTTTAAGGTAACGTTTTGACTCATACAGGTTTCTTATCATTATGTGTGTGATAATGCAGCAAGATGGGTTCTTTATCGTCTCCGATAACGTTGCCTGTTCATATTCCATTAGCCGACTGTCTAGATGAAGAAGATAACTAGAGTCGGCTCAAGGGTGCCGACTCTAATTTGATATGGCACAACACTTCACTGAACGTAAGTTCAAAATTGTGCCCTACTCTCAAAAGTCTCTAGGGGGACGATTTTCAGGATCATCCGGGGAGGAACTGCCGACTGTCTTGCTTTTGGAGCCAACTGTTACTATGTCATTAGTTGACTCTTACCTAATCAAGAAAGAATCTTACTCTCAACCAGCCGAGTCTCTGTTTAATTGACCGACTTTCACCTGAATCTAGACTGACACTCTCTGTATCGACTGTCGCTTTTCTTAATCAACTTTTCTTGTATGATTGCATTTCAAGTCTTTACCCGATTCTCATCGGGCAGGCATCATTGCACGGGCGACTCTCAAAGCTGAATCTTGACCACATTTGGCCGACTCTCCTGCTTTTCATTATTTTATGTTGTCTAAATGCTTTATCTTTGTCAAGTTATTGATATCTGTGTTATTAGCATTGTAGAACATGGTTGATGGTCATCTTGCTAGCGATAACTGTCACAACATTGCTATCAGCTTTCCTGATCCTATACCTGAAGACTTCACCACTGTAATCAACTGGTTACTACAAAGCAGGATATCCTACGCCATCCCATGGAACGAAACAGTCTACATTGATCTCATTGTTGAATTCTCGGATAATGCAGAAGCGTTATTACACTCAACTACCAGCGAGCCTCTTATCAAATCTACTGTTACTGGACAAAAGGTGGTCGTGTTTGAAAGCACTGTCATAGAAGCATTAAGGTTACATGATAGCTCTCTTGAACCTTACACTATTGACAAGAAAGAAGTTGAAAGACTTTTCATTGAGGAACTTGGATATGAAGGGCCATTCAGAAAGAGTGAAATTATGAAGAGAGGATTATCAAAGGACTGGAAAGCAATCATGACGTTTTTATTCACTCAATGTCACACAAAAAGGGAGGTTATGATGCCCTTGGATTGAAATGGGGAGGAATTATGCTGAAAGTCTACAACAATGAAACCTGCAACATCTCCCATCACATATTTGACTACATGTGCAGCAATGTTACAAAGAACAAATGGCTTTTATACCCACGCTTTGTCCAAATGATTCTGAATCTCTCTCTCAAGAAACTATCCCCGAAAGGAACTCCCATGACATTTGCCATGCTTGATTCCCGTTTTTATTCCGATCTTATGAGAAATCATCATAGTTTTTTTCTGGAAAGGTGACTCCTCTATTCAAGAAAATGCGTGAGAAGGAAGTCATTCCGGAAATTCAAAGCTCGTCGGAGGAAAGTTACAACACAATGAAAAGAAGAATCGAGGGAAAAGATGCACCCGATAAAGAAAAGGAATCCAAGAAAGAAGCGGCAAAGAGAAGAGCCAAGGGAAAGGCCATTGATACTTCTGATGGAAAGAAGAAGAAGAGGGCTTTAGCACCTGGCCAGGGAGAAGGACTGATGCGGTCAGCAAGATTGGCCTATCAGAGAGAACAAAGAAGAACCCATCAAGATGACTCTATCACCCTATTCCTTACTGATGAAGTTATTGAGGCAGATTTTCTAGCAAGTTTCACTCTTGCTGCATTAAGGCATCCTCCGCCTATGCAAATAGAGGGAACTTCCGGAACCCACCACTCTCCCACAAAGAACCAAACTCTCCATCCTACCAGCAATCCAAAACAGTCAACCTCTGTCGCCAGAAAAGGCGTTGTGAAACCAAGAATAGTTGCTCCTCCTCATCATTAAAAGAAGTCAACTGACCTATAGGGTGTGAAGAATGAAATTCTGGCTTTAAGAAAATCTCATGAGAATCAAAGAAAGAAGATTTTAGGAATGAAAATTCGTTGGAACGAACAGAATAGGTGGAATGAGGTCCAAAGGAAGAATATGAGAGGAGTTGCCAAAGCAATGGCAGTGATTAGGAAGGGTGCTGACAACATTTTGAAGGAACTAAATCGTTTGAGGGCAAGAAACAATGAGGAACCATTAATATTCCATAAAGTCTTTGATATTGCCAGTGTTGAAGGAAAGGATGAATCTGAGGATGATGAAGAGGATGAAAGTGAGTCGGACGAATTCTGAGGAGGAGAGGCCCACCAAAGGTTAATAGAATCAGGAGTGCAACAGTTTCAGGGGGGAATTGTTGGAACCTGAGAAACCGTTGTATTCCTGATAACTATAGGGGCTAGAATGTAACTTTTGTAATCTAGGTTTTTGGTCAAGAGTCGCTTTGTCGGTAGAGTCGGCTATCAGCATGGCGACTCTCTCTATGTTTCCTATAAATAGACGACCAAAAACCTAGTTATGAGCTCTCTGAATCATACGTCGTTATTATAGTCATTTTGTAAGCCGGTAGGAGGGTTTTGGTTGTAATCTGTAATCCATGTGCTTATTGTAATCGTTTCATTGTGGATCTAATAGAATCAAATGGTTTATGTTCTTGTTTGAGTTGCTCTTCATCTTGTGTTTCTTATTTACATCAACAATCAGCTTCTCTATAGCTGATTTGTTGATTGTTTCCTGCCTGGAATCATTCTAGCACAGGGACCCTATCATCAAAACCTACAAATTGAATTTCGAGTTTTTCGAGTCCGATTCGAATAATGAACACCCCTAATTTCAATGTAACGTTTTATCTAGGATCATCAAGGTCTCATGTGTGTGGTGCGGTTATTTTAAATTTACGAAAATCATAAAATGTGTGTAAGGGATCAGAAGTAGATGCATGAGTTTTAAAGTAAGAGGTATTTGTGTCCATTTATGTACGTAAGTTTCTGGTAACAATATATGTAAGTTGGAAGTAGTATTATAAAAGGTTAGATGGACAATTGTAATGGGGAAGGTACTTGCGTAACCAACACTCATTATAACTTCCTAGATTTGATTCACTTTCGTATTAAGTTGTAATTGTCCGCAAGTAGAAACAATTGCCCTATAAGACTTGCTTTCGCAACGACTCTGGTGGGTTTCCTTAACCAAGCTACATATGAAAATGATACCACGAAAAAATACTTCATCAAGAAAATTCAATGGCTAAAATGTGATTATCATTTTTCCAAATGATACTCAAGTTTTTAGTTGTAGGTTTTAGTGGGTTCTAATAAATAAAGGCACACTACTTATATATTGATCTCCATCATAGAGATGAATGTGTTGTAAGGTATCAAAAGAGGATCCAACCTTAGCGTGTTCTCATGTCGTTAGTTGTAGGTCTTAGTGGATTTTAGGGTTTAATGTTAGTAGTCTGCTTGATTCCGCCAAGCAGATATAGTTCTTTGATACATATTAATAAAAAAATTAGTCATTGAAAAACATCTATTATATTCATACTCGCAACCTCTCGTTCTCAGCATCTCTACAAGAATGTCGTATGAAGTTTTGAGAAAGGAGAAGTTGTATACTAAGTTCAACTTGTTTTCTAGAGGTGCAACCTTTTTGGTCATTGTTAACTCAAATGGTATCAAAGTCGATCCCTCAAAGGTAGATCGAGGCTGTGATGAAGAGGTGCCGATCTTTGTTGTGTCCAATCAAGAGACATAGTTTACCTTCCACTTTTGAAGAAAGTTTCAATATGAATGGGATGTAGTGGGATCATAACACGTTTCAAGTGTCCCGTATAGGAAAATGCTTATTTGACAAAGTGGTATGTGTGTCACTCACTATACGACATCGTGGTTGACGAAAAATTAAATTATATAGAGGAACATAACATATTGCAATCATTGACAGTATGTTAAAACAACTCTCAAACAAAGAGAAGGTGCAATGGAGGAATGGAAGACATGGGAAAGTTTATGAAGAACCCAAGTTATTAGAAGTGAAGATTAGTCTCTTGTTAAGTATGTTCTTCTTCAATTCTCTATTTCTTTGAGTTCAATGGGTTATGAACCCATTATATTTTGTGGTTAAGCTATTTGAGACTAAGACATGGTACCAGTTTAAGCACCATAGCAAAAAAAAAACAGAGGGGCATGTAAATAAGGGATACTTCCTGGATAATTGTCAAATTTACACACAACTCATATGATTTTCAATTTATAATTCCATTAACCCAAATATGACCCTAAGGCATTTCCACTAGTTATGAAACTACATAAATTACTAGAGGTTATATTTACATATGGGTTAGGCCCTACAAAACTGGAACACTAAGGATGGTTTAAAATGTCAAATGTCACCCGAAGCCAATTGTCTTATCGAACAACCAAAGCGCAAGAGACAACTGAATTGCAAAGACTGTGTTTATAGATGTCCTGTCTAACATGAACCCATACACCGTGATCCCAGTTTCATTGTTCTCAAAATATGTCACTGCAACACATAAAATCAACCGTCTTTAATACTAAAATATTCTAATCCATCAAAGTAAAGGTGATAATCTCTACGAGTATCTGTAATGGATCATGGGAAAAAATAATTATTTTTCAACTAAAATTGAAGCGGGTTAAATGGGTTGATAGTTACATTCCCAATTCAACCCATCATGACCCAAACTGCCCGACCCGTGGATTTTGCCATGTACACATTATAGGTTGTTGATGGTTGAATAAAAACTTACCTAAAGCTTGTCTTTGCTGGTATGAAATTGTATGCTTATAAACTGGAATGAAGTTTGTATTGTCTAGTTCATCATCACCATCTCCAACCTCATTTTCTGAATCCAAATCAACCATTTGTGGAGTAATATTAGCCCTTGGATTTTCATCAACAGCGCCCATATCACCAAAAGAGTCGATGGTCGCACACATATGCCATTTGGTGACCAAGCTTGTTAATGATTGAGCCTTGTGTGTGATCTTTGCTGCACTGCGTTGGCATATATACAGACCAAACACAAGTGTAATAGAGCATAACTGCAACAGTAATCAAAATTCAAAAAATAGAAAAGAATGAACCTAGTCAGCTGGGCCGGACACATAGGGGTGTAAATGAGCCGAGCCGTTCGTGAGCTACTCGGGATCAACTCGATAAAAGTTCGAATCGAGCCGAGCTTAAACAAGCTCGAGCTTAGTTGAGGCTCATTTAATAAACGAGTTCAAGCAGATGGCTCACGAGCCTAAGCCTTTTGTTTATATAATTTTAGATTAATGTAATATATATACTTACATAATAATTATTAGTATTATATATAAAGTTATGATAAAAATAATTAAATAAAATATATCATGTTATATCTAAAATTTATAATTATAAATATATATTAGAATAATTATAAAAATATATAAATAAAATAATTAATAATAAATTATTCGAGCTCCAGCTTGAAAAACTACTCACAAGCTAAGCTCGAGCTTTAGAAATAGAACTCTAAATGAGCCAAGCTCAAGCTCAATCTCTCTTATGTTAAACAAGCCGAGCTTGAGCTTAGGCTAGCTCAGACTTGGCTCGTTTACACCCCTACGAACAGACCCAAATGTATTTTGAATGCATAAAACCTCCTCAAAAGTTTATTATAATAATTAGAATATTATAAAAATAATATAACTTTTGTAATCATATTTGACAGACCTAATAAAAGTAAAGAGAAAAATGGATTACCGCAAGTTCTCCGGTGCTAGATATATTTACAACTGAGCCATCCACAGTTGTAACAAGCAGAGAAGCGAACTGGCTCGCTGTCACCAATATTAATGTTAATAAAATAAACGCACGAAACCTATGGCTTATAACACGAAGGTTTCTTTTGATAGTGAGGTGTTGGACCAATATCGGGCCCACATTAGATAGTTTTTCAAACACTTGAGCAAAATCTTCCAGCCTAAGTATTTGTAGAGAACATGTGAGTTTGAAAAGAACACAAACAAGCAAGAATAGTGAAGTCCTGTATAACCAAGAAGTCATGTGCATCAAGCATGCCATGGCATGACTAAAGTAAAGGTTGTAGATGTAGGGTATGTGGGTCCCTCCGGAGGTAAACCACCATATGTTGTAAATCATGTCACAAACAAAACATGGGAGGATGAAAGCACATAGGAGCATTGTGGATCTCTGCATAAGGTGAGAATGAGGTTAGTTTACCCAGAATTAACGAATATGTGGTATGTTATGATGATAAATGATAGATGTGGCAGTTTAAAAATGGGTTGATTCGGGTCATGTTTTACGTTTAATGGGTCAGATTGATATGATAAAAGATTAGCTAAAAAGAAAAATGGTCAAATGGGTCAAAAAAAAAATCACCTAAAATGCATACCAACTAATATAGACACAATGATTATTTATGAAAAATGGATATAAGTGTTTCTCGTCAACCCAACAAAACATGTTAACCAACCCACTTCACCCATACTTTTTCCCACCGTTAGGGATCGGGTACCACGGCTGTTCCAAAACACTTGACTCTTCTGTTTGACTTTTTCTGGTCAAACCCTACTGAATATGGTCAAACATATCTCCTGGTCGAAAAACTGATACTGCTGAACTAAATCAGCCTCTGACAAACAACAGCTGCATTTTTTGACTTTTGTTGACCAGCACAGTTGACCGTCAGCATTGACCGGCGTTGTCTGTCTTGGAGGTGATTTACTGTAGCAGCTAGTTTTCAATCTAAATTGACCTACATCCACGGCCGCACTAGCGAGTCTATCTTATTTCTTTTGAGGTTGTGAGGAATTACAATTACAAGATCTATATTTATAGATTACGGAATTTGGGCATCCCTAATTAAATTTGGAAACAAACGGCTGAAAAAAAATCCTTTCCAAATTACCCTTTTTTCACTTTCCAATTTGTAAACCGTCCTAAAATAAATTAGAACTTGGGGGGCTAAGAAACGTTAACTTTGGCAACTGCCAAAGTCAGCTGGTACATTAGGGCCGACTGCTCTTTGAGTGTCGCAACCTCTACACAACCCAACACCCACGTATTAACTGCTGAAGTCATAGTTTGCCTTTTGTTATTAATAGAATAGAATAGAATGTATAATTCATAAGACCAATAGTTGTATTGAAGTTCAACGCACATAAAATTTTGCAATAGCCCCCGATCGCCCCCTCTTGCAAAATTTTTAGTATTATATGTGCGTTATATATCGATTGTCAACCGACCCCATGAAAAAATTTTCTGGGTCGGCCACTGACCAATTCTGTTTAGATAAATTGGTTGCGTTAGATTAAAGAACATATGATACTTGAACCAAAATGTATTCCCGTGAGAAAATTATGAAATGCCCTCAATTTTCGTTATTTTGTCACTTTTCACCCCTAAATTTAAAAGTTAGCAATCTAGGATAAAGAAATTTGATGCCAACTGGAAAACCTAACCCTAGAAAAAAGAGGGAAACGTACATGAACCTCCTCTGAATACCTTCGTCTAACTTTATTGCCAACGCCGTCCATCTTATCCAGAAACAGAAACCGCCGGAGGCCGTACTTCCGAGTAAACCGCAACAGACTAACGAACGATAGCGTAGAGATCAGAGAGAGGGACACTTGCACGATCCAATCGAAAGGTCGGAGGTGATAAGCAAAGTGACACAAAACCGGGACTGCAAAAGTTAAGAGAAAAAAGGTGGTCCATGAGAGTGTTGCTCGCCATGGATAACGGTGATCTGCAATGAAAATCCATGACAAGGACTTGGATTCCAGGAAATCGATGATCGAATAGTAGTTTGAATTCAGCTCCATAGTGATCGGAGAAAAGACAAGTGTTATATTTAATAGACCCGCCATTTAATTTAATTTAATTAATGAAAAGGTAACGGGGTAGGTAACACTGGTGGACTCGTGTCCATCCAACAAAACACCTTTTTAATATTGGAAATCGATCGAGGGTTTCATGTTTATACTATGCTGAAAATGGAAGGAAGTCGAACAAAGATTTTTAATAATATTCACTCGTAACTTTTCTTTTAAAATGGACGGTTTTGAGGGGAGATGAATGGAATACAAATATAAGGTAGTGTTTGGTATGTATGAATGGACGATGGAATGGAATGAGTCATTACGATAGAATGAAAAAAAACATATTTGGTAACACATAGTAATAGAATGTACAATTGCATAAGGAATATGATTCCTTCCATTTTAATGATTTTCATTCCTTGGGAGATGGATGTTTTTTTTCATTCCTTCAAAGAATGGAATGAATTTGTTTAATTAATTACCCAAACTATGGACCGACCCAAATACTAATCCATGATCCAATCCATGACCCGACCCATGCCCCGTCCCATACCCGACCTATGACGCAAGCCATGATCCGACCCATGATGCGACCCGTCCCATGCTCTGTCTCATGACCCGACATGACCCGAACCATGACCCGTCTCATTCCCCAATCAATTACCAAACCCATGACCCGACCCATACCCATACCATGACCCGATCCATGACCCACCCATGACCAGACCCATGAACTGACCCATGCCATGACCCATGGCCCCTCCCATGCTCTGTTTCATAACCCAACTCATACCTCGTCCCATGACACAACCCACGACCCGACATGACTTGACCCATGACCCGTCCCATGCCCTGACCCATGACCCATCCCATGCCCTGACCCATTACCCGACCCATGACCTTATTATCCTAAGGTACTTATTTATCTTTTCATGAATTGTATATTCCTTTGTCTTTTCCCTCCTAACAAACAACACTAAGTAATGACTCATTTCATTCCCAAAGGGTAACCAAACATGACAATGAAATGGTAATGATCCAGTCCTTTTCCTCGACCATTCCATTCCCTCGTCCATTCCATTCCCTCGTACATTCCATTCCCTCGTACATTCCATTCTCTCGTCCATTCCATTACCTCATACCAAACAGACCCTAAGGTTTTATCATTTACCATTTTACTCTTTCACTTAACTTATATATATCTAAACATAAGGGTATAATGGTAAATTGTAACTTTCTTTCTCTTCCTTTCAACTAAGGAATACATTAGTTTCTTTTCTTTTCATTTGAACTCGAGAACACGAAATTAAATTATATCTTGTCATTCCCCTCTCTTTCTTTTTTCTCTTTTTAATTCTCTTTCTCTACTTTTTTTTCGTTTATAAACTCGGGAACATAACATTAGGGTATGAAATAATGGAATGGACAAGGGAATGAAATTGACAAAAGGAAGGATATAGATCATTATCATTCCATTGTTCTGTTTGGTTACCATATGGGAATGAAATAAATCATTACTTTGTTGTTTGTTAGACGGGAAAAGACGAAGGAATGACATACAATTCATTAAAAATGTCAAAAATACCCCTGCCTCAAAATAAAGAAAATATACTGATTTTCACAACATTATCCAATTAAAATTAGGATTATTGAATTTTAATAATCCCACATTTTATCAATTGGCCAATAATAATCCCAACTGAGAATATTCTTACCACCAGTCCATACTTTCAAACTATTTTCTTACATTGGACCCCCGGTTAAAAAACTTAACGCCGTTAGATTTTATATGACGTGGACATCTGCAAACCGCCGGAAAGTTGAGCCAAGCTAGCAGTGGTCTCGTGGTGGGTTTTGAAATTGGCTCCAGTGGTGTTTAACTGGTCTCGTTTTTCCGACAAGTCCAAATAGAGACAATTGTGGTGTTTAACCAGACCAGTTAAACACCACTAGAGTCAATTCCAAAACCCACCACGAGTCCACTGCTAACTTGGCTCGACTTTTCGGCGGTTTGCAGATGTCCACGTCATATAAAATCTAACGACGTTAAGTTTTTTTAAACGGGGGGGGGGGGGGTCTAATGTAAGAAAATAGTTTGAAAGTAGGGACTGGTGGTAAGAATATTATCAGTTGGGATTATTATTGGCCAATTGATAAAATATGGGATTATTAAAATCCAATAATCCAAACTATTATAATAAATTTATATTATGAAAAATAAAATCTTTTTAACCAATAAAATTTAAAAATCGTCCAAAAGTTTCTAACTAAAAAAACTTAAAAATCATCCTTCATTGCCAACTAAAAAAAATTAAAATAATCCAAAAGTCGTCATATATCACCTCAAGCAGTATCGGCAAGCATGTTCTTTACCCATACAAGTTTGCGTTTTTCATCAACCTTAAAAAGAGAGAGTTTTTTTTTTCAAGAAAGGCGCATAGTATAAACAAACCACGTTTAGGGTTTTAGACATGTTTTAGCCTTGTTTTAGGCTGGTTTAAACTAGTTTAGACATGTTCGAGGCAATTTTTAGATGTTTCATATCAGTTTTAGATGTTTCAGACCAGCTTTGCATGTTCCAAGATAGAATCCTCGCCTGATCACCTTGATGGACATAAGGAACTATGGCTGCATGTGACACACACATCCCGGATCACGTGAGACGCCGGTCATTTGTCGGATTTACTCATGAACTTATAGTAAACAGAGGTCATACACAGGAGTGTTGGGAATCATATACCAGTTTTTAACATTTAAAAACAATAAATATTTAAACTCTTTTAAATAATTAAATCAGATATATTTAAGCGGAAGCGATTCATAGTACAATTACAGATCAGATCTGGATTCCGGACAGTGATCCGATTACACGCGTATAAACAATATAATAAAATCCAACCATAGGGTGTTCAAAGATTATACCTTCAACGATAACCAAATCAGTACACCTCAGATCAACGGCCGTCACGCTAGATGACACGATCACGAAACATGCAGCAAAAACGCCACACGTATGCGCAGAGGGGAACCCGGTCACGACGGTGGCGTGTGACGGCGGCTTGCGGTGGTGGTCGCCGGCTTCACGACGGCGTACGGCGACAGGGTGGCGTCGACCGGAAAACCGAGAGGAAGGGGAGAGGGTTTTCGAATCGAAAAACCCTTTGGTGGCTTGATCGAGGGGTAAAAACCCGAGCGTTAAATGATACAAATATATGGGTTTTAATGTGTTTTGTGTGTTTATACCATTTGAATTGATTAACTACAAGAACTTGTGGTTTTGTAGGTAAATCACACAAACCGAAGGTGTTAAGGCAAGTAGGAACGCAGGTTACGGGAATCGGAACGAAGAAACGAAGAAGTGAAAAAGGGCTGGCAGTAACTTACGGCCAGGCCACAGTAACTTACGGTGGCCGTAAGTTACGGTGAATCGAGCGTAACTTACGGTGGACAGGGGAGAAAAATGGACCGTAAACCAGAACCTAAAGACCGTAAGCTAGAAATTAGTTAAGGCTCACCGTAACTTACGGTTACAGCACCGTAACTTACGGCTCCTATGCCACAAAAGTCAATCTGCCGCCCCCCACTTGCTCCCACTTGATATATCATCTATCACCTTATCTTTTATACATTATCTCGGGCCAAGGAACTCGTTTTGAGAAGAAGAGAAAAAGAAGGAAGCTTGCAAGAGAAGAAGAGCCACCAAAATCATCATCCAACACCATGAAATCCTTTGATTTGAAGAAGATGGAGACCACATTGGAAGAAATGAGAGGCTAAATCCTTGATGGTTCTCCTAGGTAATGGGTTTGTTAATCTTGCTTGTATTTCTTGATTTGTAACTGATTGTGGGATTAGATTATAAACCATTTAAGTTTTATCTAATTCAATATGATGTGTTTGCTAGAAATCTGATTATGTTATGTGTTGTGATTAAACCTGTTAAGATTAATCCGTCATATATATGTTATTGGATTGTTTGTTGTGATAATCAAAAACCTGTTAAGTTTTGTTTGCAACACTGGTTAGATTCATCATTTGTAAATCTCCATTTAAGAGATTCCCACTAAGTTATTATCTGAAATGCTTGTGATTGGCAAACCCGGATCCGAAAGAGAACCATTGCTTTCTTTAATATTTTACAAAATCCGATTTTTAAGTATTGTGACAATTTATTATGCGCAACTCTGATAATAGATTAACGCTAGATCACGATTCCCTTGGATCGACCCCTTACTACCGCTGTCTACTTAAGAAGTGATTAAGGGTTTATAAATTACTTTTTGACCGAACCGACGACATTCGATCATGGCTAAGAATCAATATTAGGGTTATTAGTTAAGGTTACATTGGACCCCCCGTTAAAAAAACTTAACGCCGTTAGATTTTATATGACGTGGACATCTGCAAACCGCCGGAAAGTCGAGCCAATCTAGCAGTGGTCTCGTGGTGGGTTTTGAAATTGGCTCTGGTGGTGTTTAACTGGTCTCGTTTTTCCGGCAAGTCCAAACAGAGACAACGACGGTGTTTAACGAGTCGCGTGTGGCGCGTTGCAAGTGAGACTTCTGAGAATGTTCAAATGTTTTGAGTGCAATCCTTGCAACACTTTCATGGATACTAAGTCCAAACTTTCTCTGCGAGGTAAACCACTTGCAGATCCTACCCTTTATCATACCTTACGCTAGGTCTACCCGGGGGTGCTAGATAACAGTAAACCTAAGGTGAATTTTTAACACTTTGTATAGTATAGGGACTGTAGTGTTTATTTTCTCTGTACTGTATTATATAACTATACATGAGCAATGCAAAACCCTAATTTGAGATTTCCACAAAGAACTCCTTACCCTTTGGCCAATGACATATTTGGTTATTAACTTCACAAAGCTTGTTTTGGGCTCTTGTGAGGCTGGGGCGCTTGAGTTTGTGTGTTGGGTTGGTAGGATTGATTTTATAAAGGTTTAAAATATGTAAGACACAAGACTCATCTTTATTTTCTCTGTGTGAAACTAAACTTCTTAATCTTCTCATCAAAACAAAATTTTTAAATTCAATATGCTCGTAATAATCCATAGATGAATTGTTGAAGTTGTCGTACTTTAGTAGAATATGCTAAATCGCATTTTTAACTCATTTTACAATAACCCTGATTTTAGTTATGATGCAACTAATATATCATACTAGCTATTGGGGTTGGTGGCCTAGTGGTAAATGAAAATCCTCTAAGAACACCAAGTTTTGAGGAGCTCATGGGTTCAAGTCCCACTCCTCGCGTGAATAAAGAAATTTGCCTTTAAAAAAAACCAAAGAGTAAATTACCGTTTGCGTCCTTGTGGTTTACACGATTTAACACAATTCGTCCCTAACACGAATTTTTAACGCTTTGAGTACCTGTGGTATACAATCTGTAACAGTCTGAGCCCCTAAGCCTAAATTCGTTAAATTATTTTCGTTAAGTTTAGTTTCGACAGGGGTAAGCTGGTAATTTACTTTTTTTATACCCCTAAATCTCACTCTCAGCCCCTGGACCTATTTTAACAAAATCCCCCTTATCGAAACTCGCCGTCCTCACTCTGAGCCCCTGATTAAGTTGCTGCGGATAAGTGTCTATGTTGCGGATAGTCTAGTTTTGTTGCTGATCTATAACTATGTTGCGGATAGCCTTTCCTGTTGAAAACGAAGAGAGGACGACGAGTTTCGATAGGGGGGCGTGAGTTAAAATAGGCTCAGAGTGAGAATTAGGGTTATAAAAAAAGTAAATTACCATCTTACCCCTGTCGAAACTAAATTTAACGGAAAAAATTTAACGAAGTTAGGACCAGGGGCTCAGAGTGTTACAGATTGTATACCACAGGTACTCAAAGCGTTAAAAATTCATGTTAGGGATGCATTGTGTTAAATCATGTAAACCACAGGAACGCAAACGATAATTTACTCAAAACTAATATATCATACCAAACAATTTTAAAAGACTGATAGCATAGCTTTCTTTTTTTTTCTTTTTTTTTTGAACGGCAATAGCATAGCTTTCTAATCTCATGGTGAACTCCGTCAGGCTTCATGGTACATTGTTTCTTAGTCAACTCCTTATTAATCGTATGTTAATTATTGAAAATAAAAAAATTCTACCAAAACAATTACATAAATTAAAATGAAATGACAATATGTCATGTATGCCGTACAAAAAGAAGTTGTAAAATGACTACGAAAACAACTGAACTTTTCTAAAAACAAAACTTAAAAAAGAGTAAATTTAATTTGAAAACTTATGAATACAAACCAAACATATAAGTTTAAAGCTCGTTGTTAACAAGATGCATTTATTGTATTTGTTTACCATAAAGACAAAGTTTGTAGGCAAAGTGCCGTCCCGGCATTCAAATGTTATATATAACTAAAAACCAAAGAAAAACGCGGAATCCTTCATTATATATATATATATATATATATTAAAAACCAAAGTAAAAGAAAGAATAAACGAGGAATCCTTCAATTATATATATAAACACTCGTCCATCTTCTTCTTCTTCGTAGCTTCCTCATTCACACACTCGACGTCTTTCAACAGTACGTTGTTTCCAGCTTGATCAATGGCCAACCATCATGATCGGAATCCGTTTGCTCATGACGACGATGTCAATCCTTTTTCTGTACGTATGCACTCTCTCTCTCTCTCTCTCTCAACATATATATAGACATGAGTTCATTTCAAACAACAAGTTATTAGGGTGTGTTTTGTGAAAATTTGATTTTGTGGATTTTCTTGTTAATATGTTCCGTTATAATTTTGAATTTATCTTGTGTATCTATATAAATTATGATATTTTATAATCTGAGAATATTGTTTTGGTTAGAAATTACTTTTTTCTGTCACAAAGAATAACGAGAATATATAGTTAAGTGTATACTCAATATTTTATTAATGTAAGATTTTTTAAATGTGAAATTATCAATATTTCCAAACATCAAAATATAAACTACTCTGTTTATAAAAAAATCAAGGAAAAATAGGTTTTTTAATTCTTTTAACAAGTGCTAGAAATTTTCTATTAAACAGAAAACAATATATGTAGTTTTTGTGTATATAACTGATTAAATCAATTTTGTTTGACAAGATAGCTTGATTTATTATGTAAACCATTGGATTTCGATAGCGCGTTCTGACGTCTCGGTTTTAAATAAAAATTATATCGAAACGTAAGTACAAATAACAACATCGACAAGGAATATTCAAAATAAAAAAAACATTACGTTATTATGAAACAAGTTTTAAAATATAGTATATATTTGACCCGTGGGTTTTGGTTGCGCATTGCAAAAGCTTGGCTTTGAATAAAATTAATATCGAAACGTAGGTGGAAATATGCACGTCGCAATGTAAAAAAACATTACGTTGTGAAAAAAATTAAAAAATATTATATTTGACCAGGGTCGGTTTCGAATAAAATTCATATCGAGACGTACATAAAAACAAACACGTCACAACAATGTATTATGATGAGCATTTGGTACCGATAGATTCGGTACCGGTACCCATTTTCTATAAATTCGGTACCGGTACCGGTTTGGTACCGATACCATCTAGAGATGAACATTTTATAACGAGTACCGGTACCGTACCGATAAATTCGGTACCGGTACCGTTACCGGTACTCACTTTTCCATAAATTCGGTACCGGTATTTTCGGTACCGATCTCATCGCAAACTTTACTACCTAAGCAAGTCTTGAATCGTTGAACCCAAGACTTGTAGGATGAGAATATTCAAACCTATCACTTGGGCTGTGGCCATTTTGGTTAGGCTCTTCGTAGTGGAACCGTGAATCAGAGTGTTATCCACGCTCGAAGCGTGAACCGGCGCTGAACACCGCCCCTGTAAGACGTGAAACGGGGCGCGGGTGGGTAAGCGTGATGGGAATCACGGGTAAAAGGGCGTAAAGCTTGCTGCAAAGAACTAATGTCACATTTTATTATTTAATTAAAAACAGAAATGTGCCAATCACAATCCTTCACATCTTCATGCATTTAAATAATATTTTATTTAAATATTTATTTAATATTTAATTTGATTTTTATCAAATAATTTTATTTGTTAGCTTAAAAAAAATACACGAGCTTGCTTAATTTTTTCTTTCTGAGCATCTCGGTATAAATTTTAACAAAAACGTAGTTGTTTTAAAAAAACCATTTTTAGTCCCGTAAGTGATTTTGTAACGTGTTTGAATTGACATTTTGTTATCTTTATTTTAAATAAATATATTTGTATTTTAGTTAAATGATTAGTTAATCATTAAAAATTAAATGCTGCAGTAAAACCATTACATATCTTAGTGATTCTGTCAAGTGATTGTCCATGTGCTGATTTGGCAGTGACGTGACAGGACGTGAATCACTTTTCAGTAAAACCACTACGGATAACCTTATAATTTATATTTGCTTTTATTTTAATAAGAAACAAAAATAAAAATATTATTATCAATGTTCATTCATTTACTTTTTAATAAATATATATAACTAGGAATTATACAGTCGCGCACTGCAGCGGCGGCACGATCTCGAGTATCAAAACGTATATATAAAAACACGTTGCAGCGACTGTCACTCTTTTGGAAAACCCTAAGAACCCCCATCGTAAAAGCGAGCGTCACTCCACCGTAAAACCGGAAAGCGCAGCGTCAAGTAACCCGAACGCAAACGCAGGTACGAAAACATGTCGCCTGTCACTCAAACGTAAAACACTAAAGCGTACACTGTTGTAAAAGCAAACGTCACTCCGTCGTAAAACCTAAAAACGTAGCGTCAAGAAACTCGAATACAAATGCAGACGCAACAATTAGAAATCTAAAATCAAAACATTAAAAAAACCGAAAAAGAAAAATAATACAAAGTAAAATATATATATATATACAAGATAAAATAGCCACTATTCAGCTCCATGATCTTTAAATATAGTATTTAACTAGCTTAGAACCCGGGTAATACACACGATGTGAAAAATATTAATACATAAAAATCTTAAATCTTTATGTATATTTTTTAAGGTGTAAAAATGTATTACATATACTAAGTATAGAAAACAAAACTCAACATATGTAAAAATTAATATATAATTGGGTTTCGAAAATACGTTAATTATTATTTAATGTAATTTGACTATCATTTACTATTTGATTGAAAATAAAAGTTATATAGTTAAATTTCAAAGTTTTTATAATAAGGGATAATTTAAGATAAATGTGTTTTAGTAGTATAAATTAGTATTTTCTTTAAAAATATATTATTATTAAAAGATAGAGATGTATTTAATAAGAAAGAGAGTCGAGAAAAAAAATGATGAAAATGAATGTGGATGCGACACGTGACATAAAAAAATCTTTATTTATTATATAGTATAGATATATGATATATTATAAAAGTTAAAGAAAGTTTTAGAGAAAGTAAAATAAAAATGACTGGGTAACAAATTATATAATATTTTTAAAAACAGTTCTCTATGAGTTAATTTTATGTTATATAAATTTTAGATCATAGGAAACTCAAACAAAAAGTAGTACTTACTTTAGCCTTTAGTTATTCTTGACTATAATATGATTTTAATAAAATTCGTATGAAATAATCATTCTCTCTTTTCTTTTACCTAATCCCAATTCCAAACCAAATATTATTTTATGATTAACGATGCATATTTCTGTTTCAACATAAAAAAGTTCATAGGTATTCTTAGTTTTTTTTTTGTAACAAATTAAATGTTCACTTAGGCGTGTTAGGTGGGTGTGTCCGTGAATGTGGTAACGGACATGGCCAAATGACCAAAACCTACATCACCCAATTCCTGTGTGCTACCTCGCCTTCTCTTTTCTTTATCTAGTATTTCATTTAACATTTAATTTGATTTAATTAAAAAAATAAAATACACGTGCTTTCTTATATATTTTTTTCTAAATACTCCAGTATAAATTTTAATGAAAACAAAGTTGTTTAAAAAAAAAAGAATTTTTGGTCTTGTAAGTGGTTTTGACACGTAACATTTCGGATGATAAATAATTGCTTTAAAAATTAATATCAATTGTTTAAAAAAATTAAAAAAATGAATTAAAAATAAAAAAGTCCACTCACTAACCACTACACCTCTTTAGTGAGTGTGAGTGTGACCACCACCACTGACTACATGGCATCATCTTTTTCCTCACAATCATTAACAACTACACATAGCCTTAATGAACTTGAGCAAAAAAGTACCATCACGTAGGCGCCACTTAGATAGCGGGTGTGGTCACACTCACACTCACTTTTTTTTTGGGACGGCCAAAGAATACTATATGCCCGGTCTCCCGGGTAAACCCAATGGCGAAAGGCCACCCACGCCCGCGAACGCAGACAGCGCGGGTGACTCGGCCCGCCCACCATTCTAAGGGAAACTCATCACCTGAATGTCCACTGTGGTAAAACCACTGGCCCACCTGATAATATTTTGCATCAAGTGAGACTCGAACTCATGACCTCCACATTGGAAGGCCATGGGGGTGGATCCTTCTAAACCAGATGATCTAGGACTCATTGGCCACACTCACACTCACTAAATGGTGTAATGGTGTTTGTATGAATGTGAGACTTAATTAAAAAAGAGATAATAAGGTGTAGTGTCACGCTCGTGAACAGTCTCACGGAGACACCCTCACTCATGCCCCTGAGGGAGGTGTTCTCTCTCGTGACGGGCTGAAGTGCTGCTCACGCCATCTTTCTCACGCACCAATACACACTGTTAATACTTTTAAAACACAACTGAGTTATTCTTTTTTGAAAAATTATTAATATTAAATTTATTTATATTAATAAAATAATTTGAAATTGGATTACAGAACAATCACAACATCCACGGGATCCCACAAAACTCCAGGCTATCGACTCTGACTCCTGAACCTCCAGTTTACGGTCATGGTGCCGCAGCTAACAATTCTCTTGATACAATGGCGGTAATTTAACATTTTAATTTTATTTAATATTTAATTAAATTGATCATGAATTTCCATTTACACTTCTATATAAATCAAAATACTTGTTAAAGGTTATAAAATAAATACAGTTATATTGTTTCTCACGAATTAAATTTGTTATTTATATCGTTTTGGTTAATTGATACTCCTAGAATACGGCTCATGGTCTAGGGTAAACACAATAAGAATGTAACATGAAATTCACATGCTTTAGTTTAATCTAAACTAGTTCCGATCATTCTTTAGTTTAACACGCGAACACGTTTAGCTAAAAGAGTTATGTTTGGGTCAACCGACCTTTTTTTTTTTGACTTTTTTTTTATCACAAATTGTGTTTTATTTTATAACTTATATATAGTCGGATATAACATGCCAAAACTTTTAAGCCAAAAGAGAAATAAACACCAAGCTTTATAGCTTACACATAATTCGTTTATACACATTCATACTTTTGTTGTAAATTTATAAATTTAAAAAATTAAAAGGTAAAAGTTTCAGTTAAAATGAAACGTATCCGTGTCAATCCACGATAGATGTGTTATGCTCGCGTCCATGTATCTTATTTGATTTTCTAGATACATATCAAGATTTAACCTCCCCATCCTCTAAATACCAACTCTTTTATTACTTTACTAGGTTATAAACTCTTGTTTTACACGGATTGAATAAAAAAATATATTAAATAGTTAATAATGAAGAGATTTATGAATTATAAAGACTATATTAAATAGTAATAAAGATTTATGATTAATAAAGAAAATATTAAATAATTAGTAATGAATAAAAAATAAGTGAGAAAAAGAATCTTATGTTCACAGAATTATAATACGTGATACAATTAGATGTTTTTTTTAAACAACAAAATATTGATATATAAAATATAAAGATCCAGCAAGGAGCTGGGAAACACCAACAACAAAAAGAAATTACAACGGAGATATAAAAAACTAACCATTTTTCCCACACAAGGGCATTACACTTCGACCTATTCTTCATCCAAAAAAACGAGTCTTTTTTATCATCTCCACCATTTTCGAAACCGGGATATAAAGCGCCATTAAATTCCTTTTCATTCCTGCAAATCCAAATTCTCCAAAGGGTAGCAAAAATCACCACACAAATAGTTCTCCTCCACTTTGAAGACCCAGGTTGGTTAGCTAAAACTTCAAAAACTTTCCCAACCGAAAGGACATGAGCCTGCACACCAATCTTCACCCACCGAAACACATGCCACCACACGCATCTAGCCCACAAGCAAGACACAAAAATATGATCCGACGTTTCCTGAGCTATCCTGCACCTGCCACAAACCGCGCTATCAATACCAACTCCCCTAGCAATTAGACCAACCTTCGACGCCACCCTCCCCGCAACAGCTAACCAAGCCAAAAAAATAGCTTTCAGAGTCGCCCATTTGTTCCACTTGAAATCCACTTCATTAGATCGTTCCCTCTCCAGCCCCCTAATCTCCTTCCTCACACTCTTAACAAAAAAGATCGACCACGTACTCATTGCTCCAATGCCATCTGTCTTCAACATCCGACAACCTAACTACATTCAAAAAGTTCAAAATCTCCCTGGTTTGAGCCCTTTCTCCCTCCGTCGACGGGTTCTTCTTCCACTCCCACCGCCACTGGTTAGACCCTCCACTGCTGACCAAACAAGAGGATACCCAGGGTTCTTTGTTGGCAGCCAACCTGAAAATAATTGGGAACCTCTCCATGAGAGGACCCATCTCCGACCATGAGTCGTGCCAAAACGTAGCTCTTTTACCATTCCCTACTTCCACCCGTAACCTATCCTTCACACTCACACCCAGTTTACCAAGCTCTCCATCAATCCCAACAATATCTTTCTACAAGCCCGAGATAGAATTCTTTCTCGACACCATAGAACCATGACAAGCAGATTTATGGATAGCCCCAATAACACGAGCCCACAGCTGATCCAGGTTAGCTCTAAATCTTCACCACCGTTTCGTAAAGCTCTAAAGTTGAAGTCACGGATTCCCCCCAGCCCCAACCCTCCTCTACTCTTTGGTTTGACAACCCTCCCCAAGCAACCCATATGATTTTATGACCCGTAGACGACTTCCCCCACACAAACGACATTCTAAGACCTTCAAGAGTGTTAATCACTTTATTCGGAGCTCTAAACAGGGACAAATAGTAAGACGGTAAACTACCAAGCATCGCCTTAGCAAGCGTCATCCTACCCGCAAACGACAACGTCTTCACTTTCCAATTAGAAAGCTTTTTATTGAATTTATCAAGCACAGGTTGCCAGAATTTAACCGTTTTCATATTCGCTCCGATCGGGATGCCAAGGTACATGAACGGGAAAACCCCAACACCGCACCTCATAATGTTCGCCATCGTAGCAACCTCCTCCTCCTCGACACCAATCCCAAACAAACGACTTTTCTGCATATTCACATTCAGCCCCTTAACTAAGAAAAAACATCTAAGAAGACAGTGCAAGTTCATAGCATTTCTCTCCGACCACACCCCAAGAAAAATAACATCATCCGTGAAACAAAGATGAGAGACAGTGGGCCCACTGTAGATTATGATTATATTAATAAGTGTCTTAATTGCTTGAGCTACAAACATACATTCACAATAGGTTTTGTAAACCATGCCTTATCTTTATATTTTAAGGTAAAATTAAAAACTTTCCAAATTACCCACTCCATCTCATTCTTTATTCTTTATATTTTTTCTTATACTTAAATTATAAGGATAATATATATGGATTGAATTATAATTTTCTTATATTTACCAACTTAATATTAATCCCTTATAAATTTTTTTGTGAGCGGAAGAGAGATAAATAATAAAAAAAATGATTAAAAGTGAATTATTTAATTGAATAGAGGTAAATATAAGGAATCGGATGTGAAATTTTTTTTTAAACCTTTAAATTGATAAGGTAAATGTGTTTTTAGTTAAATTATATGAATGATGATAAAAAATCCACTGTGAATGATCGGTCATTATAAAAAGTAACATATAGTAAATTTAAATTTAACATAAAATATCTTCCATCTAGAAAAATAATAAGGAAAAACCACTGATCTAGCTTTATCAAGGTATTCTTTTAACTTTCAAATTAAAAAAAAAATAATAATAAATCAATCAATCAATGGGAGAAGGACAGGGGTCAGATATATTCAAAGCGGCGATTCAAAGTCAGACACCTATCAGGGTGAGGGTTGGGTGTAGTGGTAAGAAGAGAGTCCCACAATCAAAAAGTTATAGGTTCTAACCTCATCCAAGACACAAAAAATAGAATAAAAATTTGTTGTTAAAAAAAAAAAGCCAGACATCTATCGTCGTATCGCTATGTTAGCGATACAAAGTCATGCACCTATAGCCGAACAAAAAGAATTATCGTTAAATAGGCGTAACCTCACCCTAATTATATTGCCATTTCGAACTAAAAAAATTGAATTAACAAAGTTTTAAAATTAATAATGTTAACAAATAAAGTTTTTAAATGAATTTGAAACTTATTTATTTAAATTAAAGTTTTAAAATCAAGACTAAATTACAATTTTTGTCCTTTATAATTACTCAATCACTGTCTTTTATTTGAAAAATTCTCTTATTTCTTATACTTTTAATTAACCTAGCTACAGTCCATAATTTGAGTAATTATAAAAGACAAAAATTGTAATTTAGTTTAAAATCAATTTAAAAATAATTGATTTAAAATAAAGTTTTTAAATTAAATTTAAACTAATATTTTTTTAATTTTAAATAAAAAGAACAAAATCAAAATTAACTTAAAAACTTTATTTTAAAAACGTTATTTTTAAAAATTAAAATAACCTTTGAAATAAAAAAATAACTTATTAATGTTATGACAAAAAAATTTTGAACATCGAAAAATATTACCAAATCTTTTTGAAAATAAAAAAATCTTAAAAACCAATATTTTTTATAATTTAAAATAAAAAATAAAATTTAATTTAAAAATTTTATTTTTAAAACTTTAAAAAAAGTTAAAAAGTATGTCGCCACAATTTAATCAAAAACTAAATTTAAGAAAAGTAAAAATATTACCAAAGTTTTTTTTTTAATCAACAAAAAGTTAAAGAAAAATAAAAAAAAATCATCAATAATTCAATAAATGTGAATAATAAATAACAAAAGGACACTTGTAACAAATAAAAATCAAAAGGTTTAAAAAATAAAATTAATTTAAAACTATTTTTTTATGCTTTTAAAAGGATTTAGAGATAGATTAAAAAATAGTTTACGGAGAGAATAATTAGAGAATAGTGAGTGAGTGAATAATTTTTTAATAAAAGAAAATGGTGGTGGGACCATTTTCATTAAAGATAGATATAGGCTTGTCAAAATCTATCACCAAGTTGGCGAATTAATATATAACCTTTATTTCAATTTTGCATTTCTTTTTGTATTTTTCTTGTCAGTTAAACAGTGAGTCTCTAAAATGTGTTGAATATAGAAATTGAAGAAGAAGCAAAAAGAGTTGGTAGCTAAGGAAGCTGAGTTGAATAGGAGGGAAGAGGTAATAACATTATAACTTTATAAGTTTTAAATTACTTTCAAATTTCAAAATTAACAACTTAAGTTTTAGTTTACGTCCTTAGTTACTAAATTAACCATATAATCATATGCAGATCCTCAGACGAAAAGAAGAGGCGCTAGCAAGATGTATGTTCTTAATTTCTTCTTTCGTTGTCTTATCTTCGTCTTTCATTGCCATTGGTAGATTAAGAAAATTGTTTTAACGGTATCATCATGTTTCAGTCTTTTCGGGCATCTGATAAATACATTTTACCAGATCCAGTCGGGTCACTAAATTAACCAAAAATTCTAAAGTTAACGTGTTTGTGATTTTAGTGTCATATAGCTATTTTGTGTAATTTAATTTAATTGATGACCATATTAGAAATCATAATGAAACATCAAACAAGTTGGTAAGTGTGGAGTGCACATTTGTTTGAGAATCTTTATGATTTCTGGTGCTAAAGACACCTTGTTGTTTCAAGAGGAGCGAAGCCCACTGAACAACGGGGGTCTAGGGGGTAGCGCCCATGGTTAGCAGGGTCATAGGGGCGGTAGCCCTGGAAAAAAAATTATTTTGCATGTTTTGTTATGCACTGGAACTAGTTTTGGAAGTGAAATTTGCTAAAAGTCACTTAAAATTGAACTTTGGAAATGATTAAATTTCAGTAGCAATTTTGGTCATTTAGACTAAACTTAGTCATCCGGGCCAGATTTGGTCATCCAAACCATAATTGGTCACCCGGACCAAATTGAAGAATCGGTTAAGGAAACTCCCAAACAGTTGACGGTTATGACGGTTATCAGTCAAAAGTCATGGCGTTTCATTGCATCTGTTCACCCCTATAAATATAATCATTTTGGTCAGTTTCATACACACGGAATCCTAACATATTTCACATTTTCGTTTTTGAACTTTTGATTCTTATCCGATTGAATATTTGTGTATAACAATAAAATAATTGAATCTGAAAGTGATCACGCGTTTATCAGAGAATCTAAGTAAACACGAATTCTGATTCCTACATAACATACATTGTACGATCAAGAAACAAAAACACTTGTAATCACATAAAACAATGTCCCGATTTAACGTTTGCTAAAACACTTAAACAACTTCAAAACCCCTTACTTTTCTTTCTTTTGAGCTTATTGTCTCATCGTTCAAATATATACATTGTCATTATCAGAAAATAAATGGTGTCACTCGACTGTCGGATTCATATATAATCTATAAATTTCTTTTTATCAGGGCCACTTGACACCGGTCCTCTCAACTGAAATCAAACCAAATGCATTTTACATTAACGACCGAACTTTGCTTACTAATCTTGCCTTAAATTCTATTTGGGTAGCTGGTGCTGTAATTGAAAATAAGAATTGGCCTCCATTTTACCCACTGGTTCATCACGATATTGCTGGAGATATACCAATCCACCTTCAAAGAATACAATATGTTGCATATGCAACTTTATTAGGTACACTAACAACAAACTTAACTTTTGGTTACCATCATTAAACCAAAGTAATTAAGTATGATTACATATGGTTCAGGGGTGCCGATTTCGCTTTTCTGGAATCTTATCACTAGCATCGCAATATTTGTGAGTGACGCAGGTTTGTGTTTAATCTTTTAATCGATATTACATATATAATTAAAGCGGTTAACAAATTTATGTTTACTTTAGCGGGAGTTTTTATATTCTTCTCGATCATCTACTTCTTATTGGGTCCTCCCGGAGCCTTTTACTTTTGGTACCGTCCACTCTATCGCGCTTTCAAGTACGTATTCATCATAATATACTAATAATTATTGATTTAGCGATTATTGTAATCGATTGATTTTATTATTCAACGATAGGAAAAATAATGGCATGAACTTTGGTTGTTTTTTCTTCAACTACGCGGTGAGTATCTTGGATTTTACATTTCAATCATAATCGCGGGTTAAACTCATTTTTAACTCATGTAACAGTATCACATTGTGTTCTTTGGCTTTGCAACGATCGGACCTCGTATACTATTTGCCGGACTACATTTCGCGTAAGATTTTTTTAACAATTTCATTTATTTCTTCTATTTTATAAAACAAAACAGAAATCAACTAAATATTTTGTTTCTGTTGCTGCTATTGTTACAGGGGGATCTTGAATGCAATGAAACTCATAAGTAGACATCCTGCGCTCGGGGTAAACATGGAAATAAACTCGATTTCACAAATTTTGACACTTTTTTTTTTATTGTTGTTAAGGAGCGACTAAATAATTTTGTTTAATAGATTATGAGCTTCATCGGGTTTGGATTCTTTGCGATTGAGCTAGTTCTAAGCATATGGGTCATGCAACAAGTTTATCGAGTATTCCGTGGCAACGACAAAGCAACTAGCGCACCAATATCAATAGCCCTTTGAGCAAATACGAGTAATCGAATATTAGCTCGCAACTACAAAACATCTTTGCAAAATATTGTTCGTCACAAATTTGGATTATGGTTCTATGATTGCTTAAAAGTTCAGAGTCATTATTACATATGTACAAAGACCAAAATCATTTGTGGTTTTTTTTGTTAGGAACTTGAGAGATGCTTTCATTTATATTTGTCTAATCATAATTTTTTTATATGGTTTATATAATATATTAGTTTCATCATCTATATGAAAAAAACATATAAACACAATTTTAAGATTAACTATACAAGTAAATATTAATTTAAAACCAATAATAATTAATTAGTTAAAACCCATAATTTTGGGGAAATGTATTTGACTTATATTTTTTGAGTTTCTTTTACTATAAAATAACTTGTTTAAATAAGATATTATGATGAGAGATGTGAAAAGTTTATACAAACACACATTTATTATAAAATCAATTTTAAATATAGGATGGTGAAAATTGTAATAATTTTTGTACGTAGCGGCGATAAATTATAGCAACAGGGAGAAATAGAGGCAGTTATATGGTTATGTACGGTCTTATTTGTCGTAATTAAAAAAAATATGTATGAATGTTTATACGATTTTCGTAATTACGTATGAGGTATGAATGTATATTAAAAAAAAATAAATTATATTCGATTATATTATTATTTTTCTTAATATAAAAGGCATCAAATTATACATCTTTTTGACCTCCCAAAAACAAAAGAAACCGAAGAAAACAAAACAAGAAGTCGTCTATTTCAAAGTTCCTGCACCTTTTGACTCTCGCGTTTCCCTACGCAGAACCCCCATTTCAATTTTCAATCTCTCCCTCAAGTACCACTTTAATCTAAATCACAATTCCAATTGGATTTTAATCCTGCAAGTTGGTGGCGATGGCCGGTCGTTATGATCCTAATCCGTTTGATGAAGGAGATGAAGTTAATCCCTTTGCTGTAAGTTAATTTTGTTCGAATTAACTTATTTAATGCTTCATTCACCGTCGTTTATTTGAGTATGTTGGATTATTTTCAGTTCATACTCAGGCTAGGGTTTTTTAGTTTCATGTAATCGATGTTTTATTGGCAATTTTTGGTTGGAAATTGAAGTTGGGTTGTCACTGAATTGCTTTGATGTCTTGTTCAATTTGCTGGATCTGGTTTAGTTTCATCTGCAACTTGATTTGATTTTGCATATTAATACTTTAAAGGTGCTTTTGGTTGGCAGGAATTCAATATAATTGGAAATTAAATTCCATTCATTTGTATATTTGGTTGGCTAGGAGAAGAAATTGGAATTGAAATTAATTCCAACCAAATCATTCAATTGATGGAATTCAAAATCCCTCCTTCAAGAATGTTTACAATTACGATATAACCCTTGACGTTTTTTCCTTTTTTGTTAATTTTAGGGGTAATTTGACATTTTAGGTATTTTACATTCCAATTCCATTAATAAATGTATTAGCCAAACACATGATGAATTTTCAAATGAATCATTTGAATTCCAATTCCAAAACATTCCGCGAAACAAACGCCCCGTAAAATTACTAATTTACATATATTTTTTAAGCAATTAGGTTTAAACGATGCCACTTTGTATTTGAACCTTTGATGTGGTTCCAACGGTTAATCGTTGGCCAAAAGAAAAATAGAGAGGAAAACCAGAAGATAATTGGAGATTTAGAGAGACTAATTAATCATTTCCTTCATAAAAACCCATCACCGTACAAACTAGGCTTTATATAGAGCCATACAAATTGAAAATGAAACAAAATAAAAACATGTAGTAAATAAGCAACTACCCACTCAAAAGAAACTAACCCACTAATTATGAAACTAACTCACTACATGACCCATATCCCTAGCCATGTCTTCCTGTCCCACGTTCCATCTTCATACATGGCTAATCCTAGGACTGCATGTGCATGGTTTCTAGAGGTGGCACACATCACCTTTAAACTTTGGCATGAAAAGTATGTTAATAGTTTAATTTATTACATAAACACGACCCGTGTAGCAAACTTGTAGTATTCGACCCGAACCCGTTTAGACTAAACACAAACATGTGAATTTCGTGTTAGGTTTGTGTCGTATTTTTGTTTTGTGCCAGAAATTCACACCCTTATAACTTGAATTACAAATTTTGGAAAGTTGGGCCACTTTTACAAATGTTGGAAACTTGGGAGGTTTACTGATTTTCTGTAAAATTTACTGAAGTTGGATGGCTTTTGTTTAGACTTATAAAATATAAAGTCCAGTTACATAGCTACATCATACACGGTGTATACACATACACCCCCCCTCCCCCCTATATCTATATATGTATGTATACATTTCAATTAGCAATAGTGCAGATGTTTTCACTTTTCATAAATTTAGACAGGGAAACATAATATGAATTCAAAAGATTTGCCTCATGATAAGAGTTTACATATCACAACGACACTATTAAGCATTCATAAGTCACAACTTTCATAAGGTCATTTTTCTTTGGTTTAATTTTAGGCCATATGCTTCTCCAGATTGTTCATTTTCATAACGTATTCACACGACATACTTATCTCAATTACAAAAATTGCTGCACTTTCCATTTTAGGCTATTCTAAAAGAAATGCATCATGTCCCGTTTAAGAAAGATTCCAATACAAATTTACATTTCAAGTTAGATGGCGTCGATTTCGGTCCACAAGCTTTGTCAGTTGTCCTTTTAATGTGCAAATTGGCATTTGATTATTAGTCAAAGAATCTCATCAAATTAAAAGTCATGTCGTTCTATTGTTTCCACATAATCAGGATCAAGGGAAAGGAGCTGGAAAGTCAAACTTCAGTGGAGGCCCGTTTTACATGAATAATGTAAGTCCTACGGTTGTTTTTAAAGTTTTGACGTAGCATAACATGTGAATGGGTTTTGTAACGGGTCCAAACAGTGAAATTTTAGTATCTATGAAACGGGTCGGATTGGATTGACTGGTCAACACCCTTTTTGATTTTTTTTATTCTTTTCTTATTATCTAATGTCTTAAATATGTTTTGCAGAGTGTTCCTCCGGCTGTGAACTCTAGACTTTCGCCACTTCCACACGAGCCTGCAGATTTCTATGATAGGAGTGCCCCTGTTGACATTCCTCTTGATTCGGCTACAGTAAGCTTAACAATTAGATAATGTGAATTCATTGGTGGATATTGATCCTGGTTTTAAAACTGATTATCTGAATTCAAAATATATATACACACACACACACAAATTCTTCCCGTTCATTTAACTTAATCGGGATTACTTATATTCTAATTTCGTAAGGTATCGGTCATTTTTTACACAAAATGTCTTTTGTGGTTATTTTATCTAATAATTCCAAAAATAATCAGAATTTATCAACACTCAAGCATCTGACTATCACAATTTACAACTTTAAATGGTTAAGAAGCACATTCAAACAACATCTATTTCAACACGTTTTATTACAACTGATATCTGATTCTGGTTCACACAATCATTTTCAAACCACACATTCAAACACCACCTTAGTAAGAAGCTAAGAATCCCTGAAACGGTCTTGGATGTTGAATCATGTAATATTGTCTTCAACTTTTTAGTTCCTTGATTGTTGATGCTAACTCGTGCTTTCTATGGGAATGTGTTGAAGGATTTGAAGAAGAAAGAAAGAGAACTACAAGCTAGGGAAGCTGATCTTAAGAAGAGAGAAGATGTACTTTTATCTTATTTATGTTTTATTTTGTCATAAATAATTAATTATTTATAAATGAGTACTTTTTTTTATCAATACTTTTAGATAGTCAAGCGGAAAGAAGAGGCAGCCGCTCGAGGTATCATCTGCTTTTTTATCTGTCTCGTAATGGATACTGCCTTTGTTCTCTACTAGTTGTCCTTGTTAATTAACTTATTTACTAACAAATATCCTTTGACCACTAAAGTCCCCAAAAGAAGGGGCAATATGATATAGACCCCTGAAAACATGCATAATATCATATGCACCCAACAAAAAAGTTAATATCAATATTACAAATATACCCATTCATAGTACTTAAAATTTCATATTTACCATTTCATCAAATATAATTTATAATACGACCATTATATCCTGCTCTTTTTCCTTACACTCTAAATTCTCATATCCTAATTCAAGATTTAAATAAATGTCATAGGTTTAAAATGAGTATATTTGATATTATATTTTTTTTGGGTAAATTTGAGATTATACCGGGTTTTGAAAAGGATATATGAAATTATCCACAAAAATACTATAATTTTCATCTACTCCTCCAGTAAAATTTAACCTTTTAAAGAAGTAGAATTCCTAATTAGAGTGGGAAAATTACGGGCTATAAACCTACAAAATAAAATAACAAATGGTAATTGAATAACTGGGTTTCTTATTCTATATTGTCAATATCTTTAACTGGTCTCCCTTTGTGTTTCAGCTGGTATTGTTCTTGAGGAGAAAAACTGGCCACCATTTTTCCCGATTATTCATCATGATATTGCAAATGAGATACCAATTCATCTGCAGAAACTTCAGTATGTTGCATTCACAACATACTTGGGTATGTATTTATATCTGATTTTACATATACACACATACACACACACACACACATATATATATAGGGAATGGATCATTTAAAAACTCCTAAATATTTTGAGAACTTGTCAAAAATCCAATCAAAACCATTTTTTTTGTTTTTACTATTTTTATTGTTAGAATACAACATAAAAAAATGAATTTATATATGTAAATTTACATGTCTTCATATATTAAAAAAAAATATACACTTGTGTAAGTTGTAAACTTACATATACCAGCTGTATATAAATTTTTTAAACATGTATAAATTTAGGAGAAAAATGTTTGTGTTTATCATTTACACATGTATATAAATTTTTGTAAGGATAATTTAGAGAGAAGGGATGAATTAATTGAATATATAAATCATTTTTTATGTTATATTTTAATAATAAAGATAGTGAAAAAAAAATGGTTTTAATTGTTTTTTTGACGAGTTCTCGCGAGTTCTCAAGTATTTATGAGTTCTCATTTGAACCTAACCCTATATATATATATATATATATATATATATATATATATATATATATATATATATATATATACAAAGTCTAAAAACTGTAAAACGTGTAAAAAGTCTTTTAAAAACCCCACCCCACCCCACCCCTACAAACCTAAAACCCCCCACCCCCCAAAAACCTAAATCCTAACAAAAAAACCCTAAAAAGTCGTCTAAAAACACCACCCCACCCCCCCCAAAACCTAACCCCCACCCCACCCCCAAAAACCTAAAACCCCACCCCCAAAAGCCTAAATCCTAAAGGCTAAACGGCAAAAACTAAACCCTAAAAGCTAAACTCTACAAGCTAAGATCGTAGAGTTCGACGAGACGATTCTAACGCTGTCGAAATGAGTAAAATCGGAGTTCGTATGAGCCGGTTATGAGCGTTGTTAACACTTTTTATAGTTTTTAGACTTTGTAGCGGATCCATATATATATATATATATATATATATATATAGGGGAAGGATCAAGAGAAAACCACAAAGTTAGACGAAAACCGAGAAAACCACTAAAAGCCAATCCAATAATTTTTAGATTTTTTATTTTTTTAACTTATTTCTAAATATATTAATATAATATTACACAATTTACCAAAAAATTATTTTACATATACGTAACCGCAATTTTTTTGTTTTATGTTTACCTATACGTAACACATAGTGTTACGTATACGTAAGCCAAAAATTAAATAATTTTTTGGTAAAAATGTGTAATATTACATTGATACTCTTATAAATAAATAAAAAAAAAATAAAATAAAAAAGAAATATTAGTATATGATTGGTTAAAATTGGTTTTTTTAGTAGTTTTCTTGGTTTTCGCCTAACTATGTGGTTTTCTCTGGAACCCTCCCCTATATATATAGGGTTGAGTTCATGAGAAAACTCATTTTCATGAGAAAACCAAAAAACTCCTCATTAAAGGTACTGCATATGTGTAGTACACCCCAAAAACCTAACCCACCCCAAAAACCTAAACCCCCCACCCAAAAATCTAACCCCAACCCCTCACCCACCCCCAAAAACCTAAACCCCGCACCCCCCCCCCCCCAAAAAAAAAAAAAAAAAAAACCTAACCTAAAAGCTAAACTAAACCCAAAAGCTAACCCCACTATTTTTTCGAGTTTTTTTTTGAACGAGGACGACGTGGGAAACATGGTCTCCGAACCAGTTTTTTAGTTTTTTATTTATATTTTGAGTTACGATTTTTTTATTATTTTTTTTACCTTTAATAAGTAGTTTTTTGGTTTTCTCATGAACAATGAGTTTTCTTATGATCCTTCCCCTATATATATATATATATATATAATGAGTTTTCTTATAATCCTTCCCCTATATATATATATATATAGGGAAGGGATATTTTGAAAACCCACTTGAGTTGTGAAAACAAATGAAAACTCCCCAAAAAAACGTCTTTTTACATGTTTAAAAAAAAATTTGGATAACATTCTAAGCAACTTTTATAACATTTTCTTAAAAAAAATTACAAAAAACGCCGAACATTTTTTTTTTTAAAAATGGACAAAAATCCACGTTTTTTAAAAATTACATATGTTAAAAACACCAATTACCTGTGTAAAACAAAACTTACATATGTTAAAACACCTGGGCAGAATTTAAAATTTTTTTTTAATAAAAACATCTGGTCGGCGCTTTTTTGATTTTTTTTATAAAAAGTTTTCAAATTACATATAAAAGCTTTTCCAAAGAAAAAAAACCTTGTAAAAATCGGATTTTTGGAGAGTTTTCAAATGTTTTCACAACTAGGAGGGGTTTTCATCCTATACATTCCCTATATATATATATAGGGGAGGGATCAAGAGAAAACCACAAAGTTAGGCGAAAACCGAGAAAACACTAAAACAATGTGTAATACTATGGGTTACGTATACGTAACCGCAATTTTTTTAATTTTTTTGTTTTCTATTTACGTATACGTAACACTATAGGTTACGTATACGTAAGCCAATATTTAAATGATTTTTTGGTAAAAATTTGTAATATTACATTACTCTTATAAAAAAATAAAAATAAAATAAAATAAAAAATAAATATTATTATATTATTAGTTAAAATTGGTTTTTTAGTGGTTTTCTCGGTTTTCGCCTAACTATTGGTTTTCTCTGGAACCCACCCCTATATATATATATAGAGAGAGAGAGAGGGAGGGTTATTCTACAAAGTCAAAAAAGTGTAAAAAGCCTAAAAAGTCGTTTAAAAACCCCGGACCCCCCTCCCCCCAAAAGCCTAAACCCCCCAACCCACCCCCCTAAAAACCTAACAACCCCCCTCCATAACCTAAAACCCTCACCCCCCAAAAGCCTAAATCATAAAAGCTAAACTCTAAGGCAAAAACTAAACCCTAAAAGCTAAACCCTACGAGCTAAGATCATAGAGTTCGATGAGACGGTTCCAATGCCGCCGAAATGAGTAAAATCGGAGTTCGTATGAGTCGGTTATGAGCGTTTTAAACGACTTTTTAGGCTTTTTACACTTTTTTGACTTTGTAGCCAAACCCTATACTATATATATATATATATATATATATATATATATATATATATATATATATATATATATATATATACACACACACACACAGGGGAAGGTTCCGCTAAAAAGTGAATTTTCGCTAAGAAATCTAAGAAACTGGGTCAAACCATAGTTACCGAATTCGCTCAGCCCCCCGTGATCCCCGTATTGGGTTGTGATGTACCAAAACGAAATTCGCAGCGTACCAAATCGCTATGGTACGGAGAATTCGAGTTACCTGGTTCGGCGATCTTCTAACCATGGTTCGGCGATCTAATAGCATGAAATCGTTGTACCATTGCTGCCCCAATTTGCGATTTTGGGAAAGGAATTCGGTGGTTCGATTGTTGCCTGGTTCACGATTTTGGATTATTACCTTTTCTCTCTAGATCGACGGGATTAAGCAAGAGCTTTTAGGGTTTTCTCTGGATCTAGTTCAATAAATTGTTTGTGGTGGCCCAGCCCACTCTAGTTTCACATTATTGTTAAATTCTTATGATCTAGTTCAATAAATTGGTTTTCTCTAGTTGAATAAATTCTCTGGATGTGGTGGCCTAGCCCACTCTCGTTTTACATTATTATTAAGCCCAATAAATTGTATTTGATGTTTTGATTTGGAATTTGACAATAAGTATTATATTGTATTTGAACCTATGTTTCATTCGGGTACATCGAACCGAACTACATGGTACACCGTACCGGTTCGTACCGAAATGAACCTACCCCCCTCCGTACCGAATACGTTAACTCTAGCGAATTGCGTACCCGTTCAGGAGCGAACCGCGTATTAGGTAACTATGGGTCAAACAAACTCCGATTGAACTAATTCTAGCGGCGTGTGAAAGATTGTCTGAATAATTGCAAAATTACTAAAGAAGAATTAAAAAGGCTCAGATTTGAGAGAGAATTGGTGTAAAATGAACCAACCATCCATAGATCTTTAATCTATTTATTACAACACTATTTTTTTTCTTCCAATATGACCCCTCCCTCTCTTCCAAGAAAAGGGTAGCCGTTTTATTGCTGTTGGTGGTGGTAAAATGGTTATTTTCTTTGAAAACCTCAAAACAAATACAGAACGAACAAAAAAAAAACCCATAAACTTTGCCTGAATTTGAAAAGGACAGCCCTTAGCCAGGCAGTCAGCCAAGAACCGGGCTTTGTGAAGGAGCTGGCCTAAAAGGAACAAGCTTTTTGAGGTCTTACCGGGCCTAGCCCCACACTTAAAAGGACCAACCATAGGGCCAGGAGGCCCTCTCCCCCCCAGAACTGGGATTTGCGGAAGAATGGACCTAGGACCAGGCTTATTGGGCCTAGCACTAGATCTAAAAGGACGTGGATTAATAATGTTTTTAATAATATATTAATAATGTTTATGACAATCAGGATTGGTTCTTTGCCTTCTTTGGAACATTATAGCCACAACAACAGCATGGATTAAAGGAGAAGGTTGGTGTAGATTAGTCTCTTACTGCTGGAACCGTTTTTATTTGGAGAAATATTCTAATTTTTATAATTTCTTCTGCTTTAGACCCGAAGATCTGGTTTCTTGCTCTTATCTACTTCATATCAGGGGTCCCACTTGCCTATGTATTGTGGTACCGACCACTTTATCGAGCTTTTAGGTAAATTCTTAGTCCCTTTGAAGTTGGTCGTGTTATATTCATGTCCATGAAGCATATTAAAGAAAATTTGGACCACATCAGTATCATGTTCAAGGGATGTTTTGATTTGCATTTTGGAACTGGTCATCTAGTTTTTGATGTTTGGATCAACATATTTTTGTTTTGATTATCTTGTAATTTGTGGTTATTACAACTGATTATTCAATAGCACATGACTAGGGGTGTAAACGAGTAAAGCCTAGCCCAAGCTCGGCTCGTGAGTTTTTTTTCAAGCTCGAGCTAAGGCTCGTTTATTATTTATTAATTATTTAATTATTTTATTTATATATTTTTATATATATTTATAATTATAAATTTTATATGTAACATAATACATCTTATTTAATTATTTTCGTCATAATTTTACATATAATGGGTATTATTAAATATATAGTTACAACATTAAATAAAAGTTATATAAATAAAAGGCTCGTTTCGTCTAAATTCAGTGTTGTAAAAATCGCGCCTAGGCGCCGATTAAATGCTAAGCGCTCGGCTAAGGAGGAATTTTGGGCCTAGGCGGCCAGATTCCGGCGAACATTCCGGCGAAAACCTGAAATTTCCGGCGAAAACCTGAACTTTCCGGCCAAATTCCGGCGAAAACCTTTGGTGTGGTTTAAAAATGAACATTTTTATAAAAATTACATATAAAAATGTGTGTATATATATAAAAAACTGAAAATTACATATAAAAATTCTAATCCGATTAATCCCGCCTAGGCCCCGATTAATCCGCCTAGGCCTAGGCCCTACCCCACCGCCCGACTAGCGCCTAGCGATTTTTACAACACTGTCTAAATTCGTGAGCCTGCTCATATTTGATATGTGAAGCTCGGGCTCAAGGCCGTTTACTAAATGAGCCCCTATATAAAGCTCGGGCTTGATCTTAAGCTCGGCTCGATTCGAGCTTTTAGCAAGCCGATCTCGAGTAGCTCACGGGCAGCTCGGCTTGTTTACACTCCTACACATGACCAATTTCAGATTTCAGAATTTACATCTAAACATGCCCATATCTATTTTTATTTACTGTTTTTTTATAAATTTGACCTCGGGTTTCTTATTTGCAGGAGTGAAAGCGCGTTTAAATTCAGCTGGTTTTTCCTATTTTACTTGGTAAGTATTGTCACAAGCTTTAAGAGGCATTTTGTATATGGCATCACCTTTTTTCATTTTACTTGATGACGTGGCATTTTTCAGGTTCACATAGGCTTTGTCATCTTTGCTGCAGTTGCTCCTCCTGTTGTCATCAAAGGAAAATCTCTCGCGTAACCTTCTTATCCCTTTTGCAAATAAATGGTCTAGAGGTGGCAAAATGGCGGGTTGGGTAAGGAGTCAAAATGGGTAATATTTTTAAAGAAGTCCCAGGTCGGGTCGGGTTGACCCAACAATCATTTTGTTTGTTTTAAAAGTTCTATAATAAATAACTAATTTGTTAAAAGTCGTTACAAAAACTATATTATTACAATAACAATCCAGATATTTTACTTACAATGATTTAGGATAGGTTGTTAGCATTACCAACACATTACCCGTTCTTTTTTAGCCCATTTTTTAATTTTACTCGTTTGACCCGTCAGGGATGAAAAGCCGACCCAAATCAACTGATTGAGAAATACATTCGTTGAAATCACCATTTGTAGTAGGCAGCATCTTTTGATTCGTTTACACAATGGTTACAACTGTGTTTGATGTTTCACTTCTGATTCCCCTTTAAAACAGAGGGATCCTACCAGCTGTGGATCTTGTAGGCAACCATGCTTTGGTTGGGGTAAGAATTATTATTTTTATTAATATTTTTGGCATTTTTTCGATGAAAAGAATATTTGTTTGGCCTATGCGCTATTCAGGAAACTAGTTAATGCCATTTTACTAATCAATTTATTTATTTATTTGGTTACTGTAATCTCATGTTCAATCACCTTTTCTTGGAGAGATTATATGTTTTATCCTGTGTTAAATTAAATTTTTTGGTCATTCTATTTTATGTTTCATCAATTTTTGGTCATTGTGTTTTTCTGTCACCCAAAAAAGAAAGTGGCTTGACGAGTTTGCCCTTGTTGTGTGATATGACTCGGATATAATTAGTATTGTTTTGTTTAGTTTAATTTTAAATAGGGATATTTATTAGGTAAGTATTTGATTATGAATAAACTTGGGGAACAAGTTACTTGTACTACAAATATTAGGTTGTAATCTCATAATGCTTAATTTGATAAAAGTGACTTGGTCCTAATCATTATGCTCATGCTGATTAAGAAAAACATATCAGTTATGCCATTTTTGGCTAGAGAATAGGATTTTTGGATAAAATTTATAAAAAAATGTAAAGTTTTCAAAAACTGACAACTTTATAGTTTATACACATTAAGATTTATGAGAGTAACACACCATTATTTTTTAATTTTTTCGCTGGGTTTACTTTGCTTTTGTACTAATAATTATATTGATTTGATTTAGATCTTCTACTTCGTTGGATTCGGGCTGTTTTGTCTAGAATCGCTGCTTAGCATCTGGGTCATCCAGGTCAGCACCCTCATCACTTTTCCCATTTTAACCTTCGGATGTTTTGTGAATGGGCAGTAACGGGTCGAAACGGGTTTGGATCAAAACCAATAATCTTTATCCCATTTTGGCTGTTTATTAAAATTTTGACATGTTAAATAAGATTATAAAAACGCCAATTTTAGAAGTAATTATCTGTTGTTTTTTAATAAAGAGATCCAGGAGTAACCTTTGGAAATAAAATTTGACCCAAATCGACCCATTTATGCAAATGGGTCGAACTTGACACCTCTTAACAGTAATGTATCTTGTTATGCAGCAAGTGTACATGTATTTCCGAGGGAGCGGGCATGCTGCAGAGATGAAACGTGAAGTTGCTAGAAGCGCTGTACGAGCAGCAATATGAACATGCCTTTATGGTCTATCTTATCTTAACTTCCCGAATACCGCATTAATAGCTTTTTTGATAAAGAATTTACCATTTATGTGAGGATATGTTCTTTTTTTCTTCCAAAAAGTATAGAAAGATGGTAATAGATTTGTGCCTGTAAATCTGTTATTTGTTGACAAGAGATGGTGATTGTTGTTTATTGGCATTCTGGTTTTGTGCTATAACTTCAACATGGTTTTGTGCATTAGGAGACGAGAAGGTGTCGAATGTTCCGTAACTAATTTACTAAATTAAGTAGTTGGTGAAAAGTTTAATGAACTAATTTTTGCAATTATACATGTTTGAAAATGTCTTAGTGAGTGTTCAAGGCTGAAAGAATTTATTTGTTGATGATTTGTTAGAGATGAAATATCGATTGGTGAAGACAAGTAATCATGAAGCTAGTTGGTAAAGTATAATTGCATGTTGTGCATTACATGAATTAAGTTGTCAAAGGATATTTTTATGTCATCGGTGAAATATTGAATATTGATGTAAGAAGTATTATTTACTTGTTGAAGAATGTATGAATTATTAATCACTCGTTGAAGTGTCGAGAATGGTTTTGTTATGAAGGTCTCATTTCATTTAGTTCTGACCCGTCAAAAATTTATACAAATAAAGATTTTCTATGTAACGTGTCGTCTTGATACACCTCTCTCTCTTATTAAATGACCAAAAATTGATCAAAAATCTTTACAATCTAACAAATAAAGGCTTTTCTATATCATATTATTTTTTTCCTGTATCCCGTTCTCTCTCTTATTAAATACACATTTATCTTTTAATAATAATATATTTTAAATAAATACAAATTATACTAATAAAACACATTTATTTTAAATTATCGCTTATTATAAGAAACTTTGAAATCTAATTATGTAACTTTTATTTTCAATCAAATAGTAAATGAAAGTTACATCACATTAAATAGTAATTAACGTATTTTCGAAACCCAATTATATATTAATTTTTACATATTTTGAATTTTGTTTTTTATCGTTAGTATATGTAATACATTTTTACACCTGTAAAATATATACATAAAGATTTAAGCATTTTATGTATTGATATTTTTCACCCGGTGTATAATACATGGGTTGTAAGCTAGTTAACTGAATATACACAGGGTTATTGAAATTGAAATTTGTCATATTATGGGTTGAAAATATAAATTTGGACTGTTGATCAAAGTAGTCAATCATGTTAAACCATTGTTACGTTTGTGTTTCGATCTTGAGTTGTTGAAAACACTTATATCGAATGTTAAAGAAAAGCTTGTTTCTAAAAGGATTATATTTGGAAGTCTAAAGGGCGAGTGATTGAAAAATGGTTTGGAATGAATAAGTATTGAAGAAAGTGCTTGACTATTGATACGTCATAATTTATACAAATTTTTGCATGCATAATAATCTTCATATTATGGTACTAATTGAACAAAAGCCTTGTAATTGATACTTAAAACGTTAATATTCATTATTGCAGGTTAATCAGTATTCCAAAAGAAACACATCAAAAACTTTTCAAAAACATCAAGAAATCAAGCTTTTGGAAGGAGCAAACCCGAAGCTTTGACCCCCTAAGAAGTCAACCAAGGTCAATAATAGTCAACAAACAACTAAAAGACGAAATAGCGAGCATGCAAACCCTAACTTGCTCCACAAGGACCCTAGTACACTGTCATTTGTACCCGTTTAATTCTCGAGGTGTTTGCACGTCCGTGCAAACCGATGCACGGTCGTGCATTGCTCATTTTGAGGCCGATAAATAGATAGCTTGGGTTCTTCATTTTACACACATTACCACACCTCAAGATAGAGAGAATAGTTCGTTTCAGTAGTCTTAGAGAAGTAGTAGAGAGTAGAGAGACTCTTCTCCTTTTTCCGCAATAGGGGAGCTTACGAAACTCAGCGTTATGCATGTTAGTATGGCCATTCGTGGCTAAACTCTTTGTATTGCTAGGGTGAAGATGAAGTTTGGTGTATATTATTGTTTAATGTATTAATCTAGTGGTATGTTTATGTCTTTAATTATTCGCTCTTAAAACCACCTTCTAGGTGGACTTTTTATTATTATCTAAATTTGTCTTTACACTTGTGAGTGTTCTTGATTTTAAAGCGTAAGACCGTAAAACCTTTTTAATCAAACTTCTCTTGAAGCTTAAACGTCTTTATACAAGTAGATTTTGATAAGCCAAGACTTGGTTAATATTAATAAGGTCGTACGTATTTATACGAACTTGTTATGAAACCAAGAATTGGTGAACTCATGTTGGGAACGATACGTCTTTATACATGGTCCCATTGTTACACCGCCTTTCGGTGAACAAAGTCTAATCATTCTTTTAATAAAAATAAACAAACATTTAAGTTTGATGTCCTAAACCAACTTGGAAATAGTATCAAAGAGTTGAGGGTAACGATGTCCTTAGCTAGTAGTCATACCATTTTATTATTAAAGAACATAATTCGTGAACCAAATGTTGTGAGAATGAGCCTCTAGCGGTGTACCATTCACACATTTGTATTAGTCATGCCACTGGATTAGTTAACTTAACATTATCATATACCAAGCAGATTCGAAGTCCAAAGCAATACCTATCGTGACCTGATTATCCTCGAGATATTTACTTTCATGCTATTTACTATTCTATTATTTACATTTCTGTTACACACTTCACACACATTTTGCATTTTCTGTTATTTACTTTACCGTCATTTACTTTTCTGTCATTTACTTTACTGCTTCACAAGCACACAAAACCCACTAACTAATTAAACCGGCAAAACGATAACAAAAGTTGAGTATTGAAACTCGACCGTGTCTATTGGTTCGATACTTGGTACTTACCTAAACTATATTACGCTGCGATAGGTACACTTATCTATAGTGTGCGTTTTAAGTTTGGGTATTTATCATTTTATAAATTTAAAACCTGATCTCGTGAAACTACTTCTAAAACAAATATATATTTATATATATTTTAAGTATAACTTAAACAGTCACACATCAAGTTTTTGGCGCCGTTGCTGGGGACACGGTGATTTCAAGAAAAAATCGAGTTAACGGATTAGCCTTTTTAACCTTAACATTTTCCATTTGTTTTTTTTTTTTGTTATGTTTTGTTTAAGGTAGTGTATGATCCATAGCTCCACTACTGGTTTATACCAACATTTCGCAGAGCCCGAAAGATTCTTTCACCGCCGATTATGAGAAAAACGTACTAGAAGAATGACTGTAGAAAACCTCACTATTTCTGACTTTGCAAGACCATCACTTGAGGAAAAGAGTCGTTTTTCTCCAGCAACTAATTAAATAATTAATTATATGAAGGCTTTATCTATTTCCAACGTGTTTCTTATGAAAAAACACTTTTCTCTCCACTTGTTTGGAAGATTAACATTCCCATAATTCTACTTTATTAAAGTCAGGGTGTGTAATGAAAATGGACGATGACATCACTCCACTCCACAACACATCTACTTTTTCTAGTCGAACTTAACAATCATGAAGATTATTAAGTTAATCTTTTATTAGTTTATTTAATTTTGTACCCAAATGTGGATTTATTTGATATTTTATAAGTTCATTAACTTTTATATGTATTATACTAAGAATGCTTTATTTTATGTAGTAGTTGGCATGTGTTTAGTTTATCGTGTATGAAAAGAAAAAGAAAAAGAAAAAGAAAAAGAAAAGAAAAGAAAAGTGGTGGGATAAGTGAAGGTCAAAATGGTCAATATACCCGTCAAAAGTACTTTTAAACTTATTTGTAATTTTGGTAAAAAACCAGGGGCATATCCGAAACTACCATTTATATATACCAGACAACAACAACTGCAATCAAGATCCTTTCCTCTTACCAACAAACAACGCCGCCGCTTGTTGAGATGGCCGGAGTAATCAAATCAACCGCCTTCAAGTGCAGGAGCAGCGTTCGCTGTCGTCCGATTCCTGTGAGAGGTCAAGTGAAAGTAGCGATTATGTTGGGGATAGCTCAGTCTCTGGCTTCCTTCTTCTCCTTCAATTCCCGCACTTAATCACGTCGGTCTTCAAATCACCTCACGGTTTTAGAGAGAGAGAGAGAGAGGAACTAGAGATTGATTTTAGTAGAGTTAGATCTTCATCAGTATGTATATATGTTCTGTTTCGATCAGTGGTTGACCGTTTTGTTAATTGGTAAATATTTAGTTTTGATGTCTCCTCGTTACCATAATTTCTAAGTATTTGTGATTGAACGTCTAATGATATTTGAACAATTAAAACTGATGATGTTCGTAAGATTAGTGAAAACCCATTATATAATTCGTAAGTTCCTTGCTCCATGTTTAACCGGTGTAATTTGGAATTTATTTGAATCGATTTCGTCATTTTTGGATTTCAAATCAGTCTTTATTTAACAAACAGGTTGCCATTCAGGACGCAATCACACATATTATCAAACTAGATTAAAGCCTATGTTTTAAATTAGTTGAATAAATATAACTTATTATAAAACAGTATTTTCTATGAACATTTGTATTGAATGTTATTAATCATATGTGACATAACAAATAATGAAGATTTAAAAGTTATAAAATTGTATTTTAAAATAAGATAAATTGAAATTTCTTGTAATTTAGTAATTTTTAATAAAATATTAGAATAAATTTTAGATATTTAATTATTTAACATAATAATTATTTAATATGAGAGAAAGGTGACAAAAATCTAGATTTTATCAGAAGTCGACACGTAACAAGTATAGTTATGCCTTTATTATAATATAGGTTAGAAACTCAGTATATTATATAGGTTGAACAAATGCAGTGCTATATATACTGAGTAATGAAGATCTAATATTACATATTTATGACATATTATATAATTTTTTAATACAAATTTTAGAAACATTATATAGTTATTTTTTAAAAATGTTTTATAAAAAGAATGAAAGAAATGTTCAAATTATAAAAATGTTTTATGAAAAAAACTATTTTTTTAATTAAAAATGTTTTATAAAAATAGTTATACAATCATTATTACTTAATAAGAGAGAGAGGTGGGAAACAAAAATTTTATTTTTTTATAGAAACTTGTATCATTAATAGGAGAGAGATACGGAAAAAAATCTTAAGAATGAACATGAGAATGACATGTGACATTACAAAAACTTTATTTATTAGTATGTATAGATTGTTTGGAGTTCATGGGATGATTTCTTCCGGTGGTGGATCTATAAAAAAAATTCAAGGGTAGCGAAAATTTTTTTTGACCGTATTTTAATGTAAATGAAATCAATTTTTTTTTACCGTACTTTCATGTAAATGAAAAAAAATTTTACCGTTGTTTCATGTAATTGAAACATTTTTTTTTAACCGTACTTTCATGTAAACAATTTTTTTTTACGGTAACATGCGACTGTAGAGGCGGAGAACTGGGGTTTGGCGGAAGCGGAGCCGGGTGGTGGTCTCAGCTCAGGTCGAGCGACTGGTCGAATGATCGGTCTCTGACTCTCACAGTTCCCGCTCTCTGACTTTCTTCTTGGCCGGCTGATTGGGTAAGTTGGGTTTGAGAATTGATACTTTGAGGTATTGAGTTTTAATAAAACATTTGAGCTACCTAAAGCCCAAATGTTTTATTAAAACCCAATACCTCAAAATCTTTAATAAAATGTGGAGATTTTTTATAAAGTATTAGGTTTTTTATAAAATTTTGGACTTTTTACGAAGTGATTTTTTATAAATTATTAGGTTTTTTATAAAATTTTGGACTTTTTATGAAGTGTTGAACTTTTAAAAAAATTTGAGGGGTAACGTAATTTTTTCTTAGGAGTAGCTTAAGGGGTAACCGGATACATAAAACCGTAAAAAAAAAATTCACTGCGAGTAAAAGTTGAGGGTCCGCCCTTGATTTCTTCACTTTAAATTATCATTGAAGGAGTTTTATGAGACAATAGATAATGGAGTAGCCAATGAGTCCCACATCAATTGGTTTGCGAGAAGGCATCTTCATGGCCTTCTAATATGGAGGTTATGGGTTCGAGACTCACTTGGTATAATATGCTCAGATGGGTTATGATTTTACCACAATGGACATTCGGGTGGTGGGTTTCTCTACACAATAATTTTTTCGTATGTTTCTTTTTTAGTTTGCATCGTTTACCTACACAATGCATGCAATATAACTTACACATGTGGAGATCATATATACTAATAAAATCTTATTTATTTATTTTTTGAATTTTAGAGTAATAATAATAAATATTACATTTATATTATAAAACATTATAAATTTTTGTCAGTATATTATATAGGTTCAACCAGTCCGACCACCGGTTCGCTTCAAAAACGGTTCAACACATGTAACCGGACCGGTCAGACCACCGGTTCCCGGTCCGACCGGCCGGTCCGGTCCGGGTTTCAAAACATTGGGTGAAACTTTACTTGAGTTCAAGGTTCAAGCCCCTATGTGGGTTGATGTAAATTATTATAAGTAATTCCAAAATAAGGCACAACCTCTAGCTTAGCCTAGTGGCAAATGTGTATACCTAAGATTTTACTAAATGAAGAGGTCTTGGGTTCAAGTCCCACTTGTGACAAAAAAAAAGAAGGTCCAGGTTAGGCCAGTGGGTTTTCTCACCTATGGTGGACTTCCTCCTGAGGAAGACGGAGATAATTGACTGGGTCAGTGGCCCGTCAGTGATCCAAATTACTGTTAAAAAATATATATCTTGGTTTATGTGTTTGAAATATATACTATTACAAAATCATGTTTTTTTCTTTTATTTTGGTTTGTTCGCATTTAAATTAGTTTTTCTATTTCTAGTTCTCGAATTCATTTACTAAAAACGTCAATCGGAGAAATACGTCTCAAATCACTCGAATAACCTAAAACCGATTTAATAGTCTTAAATTTTTAGGGTTGTATTAAACGTACCATCTTTCTCCATTTTTCTCGTCATACCTTTTAGTTGTCACATACAAATCCTAGCATTTGTTTGGTTGTTTTTTATTTATTTTGTTCTTTAATTGTATTTTAAAATGTAACACGTGTTTTAAAAAGATTTAGAATACATTTTTTAATACATAAAGCCTTTTATATATAAGTTTTTATGTTTTGAAAAAAATATTTCTTTATTTACAAAAAAGTTTTTTAATCGTTTTGTAAAAGCGTGTTTTTTTAACTTTTGCAAAAAAAAGTTTCTTTGTTTTACTTTATAAAAATATTTTTTAGAGAAAGTGTTTTTTTTAAAGTTGTTTCTTATTATAAAAATGTTATTTTTTTTACAGAAAGTTAAAAAACTTTCTAAAAACGTTTTTTTAAATATTTTATGAAATATTTTTTTTTATTTTTTAAAATACGTTTTTACTTTTTTTTAAAAGAAAGTTTTTCTGAACTTTTTTCAAAAGAAGGAATATAATAAATTTTAAAGTGTTTTTTTTAAGGTATAAAAAACAAATACATATAGCAAAACCCAATTTTTTTTATCATTTATTTGTAGTGAAATTAAGCTGACAAGACCAGGAAGGTGTTGGGGCACCTAAATTAGTTGGATAAAGACTGGAAGCATTATCTATCAACAATTTGATTGTAAGGTGGCAGGCTGCGATGATATGCATTTTTATAATTTTCACGTGTTTCTTGTGGCCAGACTTTTCTCTCCACTACCTTCGAAAAGCATATATGGTTCATCTAATCTAAACATTCCCATAATTAAAATAGACAACGACAACACAAGTTTATTTTTTTATTACTAGTTCATTTAAGGGAAAAATATCAAAATGGATATTTCGTCGGCTAAATTAAAAAGGCGCCGGCTCAATCGTTTTGCGTACAAGTGTAAGATTATGTGGTATTTAGATGTAAAAATATTGTTGTTAAAACAAAAGAAATTCTAACTATCTATATGTATATTTAAAATTGCACAAGAAGTTAGAGCATGAAGATCTCATCTGCAAGGGCGAAGCTTAGTGAGCCTCCCCCTCCCTCGATTTTTCGTTCACACGCGTTAATTTATACGTATTTGGCCGAAAATTTTATAGGTATTAGGTTCTAGCCCCCCTGATAGGAAAAAAAATTCTGACCCCCTTACGTTTTTCTTCAAGATTTGCCACTGCTAATCTGGGTAGATAACCTAATAGGTGAATTTGGATATAAAGGAAGCATTGTAGGCTTGTAGGTAATTTGGAAGGAATTAAAATGAGAAACTTATAATAATCATTTTGGAAGAAAGAATATGAAAAATGTAATCTTATTGGAACTAACAAGCAGACTACTTTGAACTGCATATTGTAAAAAATGGAGTAAGAGAGATGAGATGCCTAATCTTCACAAGCTGGCCAACATTTTGTTTTCACGTAACCTCATGCGTTTCAGATTCTCTATATCAGTAAAAACCAACAAATTTGATTGTTTGTCAATAATATTAGAATCTTATTTTAGAGGGAATCAATAAAGAACATAGAGGGATCAATAAATACCAAACAACACAACAATTAATTAAAACACTTACCACCCTAGGATTCTTCCTTCAGTCCGAAAAGCCAAGCCACTGATGCTACTGCTGCTAAATCAGCCGACGGAGTGCAACGTTACCAGGTCATTCTGTCGGTTTTAAGAGCCTTCGACAACCGGCAAAGAAAGACCATTCTGAGTAGCAGTAACACTCATAGCAAGCAAGAAAGATGGGGTAAAGGGGCGAAATATGATGAAGAGCAATAAAACTAAAGGGGCTTAGGGCAAATAGGATACCCACAAGTGAAGGGGTCGTGATCGCCATTCACGTCGTGACCCCGTTGAAACACCTCCCCCTCTTCGGCGTGAGGGGGCGTGAGACGTTGGCGTGAGAAAAATCACGGGTGTTCCAAAGTAGCCGTTGGTTGGTCAAGTAGCCGTTGCAACATTTAATAAAAAAATTTTACCTTTATAAATATACATTTTAAACATACTAAAAACACACAACTCATACAACAACTCTCTCACCATTTTTTATCTTTAAAAATGTTTTCATCATTGGCATTGTGACATCTTTGATTTCTATGCATGCATTCCAAGACTTGTTGACTCTATGTTAATTATATGTCTAATTCTTGTGCCTCATACTACTTATGAAATCATTCAATTCAAACTACTAAATCTTAGTCTAAAGTGAGTATTCTATTGCACTTTGGAGCGACTTACTTATTAGGAAACTTGTAGGTTTAGTTATTTAGTTGTGTGTTTAGAATAGAGAATTTTGCTACTTTAGATTAGATCTAGACTATAACCCTAGGAATCCACTTATTAGGAAACTATATGCTCTATTTGTTTAGTTGTTTTCTCTAACCCTTACATGCATTTTCATTCCTCTTGCTTAAAAACAACACGCTTATCTTGACGAACCGTCACACGGAACCAGTCGACCCAGAATTATAGTCTGACGTGTAGAGCCTTTACTGCCCGAAGAATGTAGTCATAGCACGGCCATCTAACCCTACACAATCGGGAGAGTAACAATGCAGAAAGCAGAGTTGGACCGAACCCATTTGTAGCTGGTCCACTTTTGGAGATACGACGACTAAGCAACGATGCCGAGACGATTCCATAATCACTCTCGTCAGAACCAAGGGCCCTATTGGTGGTTGATAGGAACATGTGTAATCTGGAAGAGTGGATACCTGTACACAAATGATTCTGACTAGGAAAGATATGATGTATAAATCCCTAAGCAAGGACTTGTCACATCTTCCTGGGAATCTTTGGTGCGAGTATCGCTTATAGGTTAAAACACATTTACCTAGCATCTATCATACGGTCGCAGAGTTTTGATTAGTCATTGTTTCCTATTTAAGTCCAAATCCTAGTATTTATCTTTCTTCATTTGTAATTTGAAACTATTTGATTATGAATGAAATTCTATCTTTGTTTGCTTTATGATTCTATCTTCATTACTATCATTTGTCATCTAAACTTTTCATCTCATCTATCATCCTATCTAATCTTGTCACTCATTTTGATCATACTAGAATGCCTCCTCGTCGTGACATTACCGAGATTAACGAGATTGCTGCCATTATCACTGTGATAACTGGTAATCTTACCACACAATTATGTAAATATAATTACACAAGACTATGCATATTAGACTAATTTTAATTAATTAGGTCTTACCCGGTCTAGTAGAGTCCAATCACTACTCAACTACACAAGAAATATTAGAGATTTCCGGGACACGTCAAACATCGTATCGCGTTGGTGATAAACTAAAAATAAAAATTAAACACCTCGAAACATTCTCCTTATTTTTAATAGTGGAAAATACCTGCCCGGATGGAAATAAAATCTAGACGTGTGACGCGGTCACATATTTTTATCCGAGCAACTAAACTTATATTATTTTTTTATATACCCGACTCATTCCCGACTCATAACTACAAATGAAAAACAACCGGTGGCGGAGCTTGAAAATCTAAGAAGCGGGGGCCGAAAAAAATAAGCAGGGGCCGGCTCTATACGTAAAAAAAATTCGGACGAAAACGGAAAAATTAACACTACTAACGGAAAAAACGGCAGGGGCTGGGGCCCTCCCTGGCCCCTTCATAGCTTCGCCCTTAAAAACAACGACACGCGGGTATTATACCGAACTAGAAATGAGCGGGTAACGCTCCACCTACACATCCCACCCTACCCCCCCCCCCCCTGCGACTTCTCTTCTCGGCCGCCAAACCACATGGAAGCATGCATGCTTGTGGTCTTGTTTCCTTGTTTCCCAACACGAGACACTAATGTCTCCTTCTCAACACAAGAACCATGAGTCATTACCCCCATTTCACACTATATATACATGCATCCATGCAGGGCACAAACACACAAACAAGCACACCCACAACACACTTGCTCTCTCCCTCTTTTCGACTCACCCTCACCCGACACCACTCCCTTCACCACCCTCCTTCCTTCTCGGCTCCACGACAACACCATATCACCATCATCATCCACCATAAACCACCACCCTACCACTTTCTTGATTGATAACCACCATCACACACCTCCCTCCTCTCTCAGCGCAACAACCCAACACCACCACCCTCTCCCTCTCTCGATATACAACAACAACAACATCCCACACCACCTCGGCAGTCACCGCCGTACGCCGCCACCTCCACCCACGCCAGTCCCGAGCCCACTCCACCACCTTTACGGTTTTTCGGAAACAAAACGAGTTCCACCATCCTCGTCCGAGTCTTTGATCTCACTTACGGGCACCAGGTTACGGTTACACGAAGGGTACGGGCTATTTCGGGAACTAACCGAGTGATACGGGACGTCGAACGAAGAAATCGGGTCTCGCGTCGCCTCCGCCACCTTCTCTCTCGACTTTTTAAGTGAGCACCCCGGCCTATTTCTATTATTTTTAATTAGTTGGTGATATGTTTGCAAAACGGTTATACCCAATTATTATTATTTTTAAATAATATAGAAAAGACGGTTTTTTTAACGAAAAAAGACAACGGGTAAAGATTGTAAAAACCCTAAGTGTTATTATAGTTTAATGAATATTATTAATCACTATTTTTAAATATAACTTTCATTTAAAAATATTGGCATAAGTAATAATAATTTATTTATGTATAATTATTATTATTACAAAAGGAAAAGGGACATGTAAATACATGAAAAATTTTATAAACCATTTTTGCTATATAGTTACATATATATATATATATATATTTATCTTATGAAAATTAATAACTATATATTTATATATATAAACATATATAAATATAAATGGTGAAAACAACTAGAAATAAGTTTGGAAAAATAAAATAATATAATTATTTTATGACATCTTCACATCTATTTATAATAAATATATATATTTATTAAACACAAGAAACGACTTAAACTGGACACGAGGAATCTAATAGTTAAAGTCTACGTCATAATATTTATTAAAGAGATTTTAATAAATATAACTACTTGAACAACAAGTCTTATCACCAACGTCGATCGGGTCGGACCCTTGTAAATTATTACAAGGCAAGGGTCAAGACTTCAAGGTATTGGTCATGTGACCAATCCACACTTAAACAACTACATAGACCCTAAGGTGTCTTAATTAATTTAGGGCACAGATAAGTCGGATACTTGTTGGACTTACTACATACAACATCACTCACCATTTTTACTTGTTTTAAATTGATTTTTAAACTTACGAGGGAGAAAACTTGCTCAACTTACAACTGGACACAAGTACCTACATTGTTACATGAGTCAACTCGTTTAACGCATCAAAGTCCCCTCTTATTCTGTAACCGTTAGTTATGACATAAACGTGGAAAGCATGAATAGATCTATTTGGGTTGACATCCCCACCCGTGGTTAGTCGCTCTAACCTTGATTGGAGGTCAAAGCGGGTGCATAATTTTCATCAACTATTACAATGTTTAGCGTTAAGAACATTGGGTTAGGGGCACAACTACAACGTCAAGTTTCGGTTACGGGAGCTCATGGTAATAATAATAGACTTACACTATTGTTTTAATTAATGATAGTGGTACATCATTGTTCGGGTGAACAATACACAACTAGAAATCTTGTGGTCCAATCAAACATTTCATCTAAACTTGTGAACTCACCAACTTTATGTTGACTTTTTAAGCTTGTTTTCTCAGGTAACTAAAACATGGAGGAAAGGGCATGCATGCATGTAGAACATCTTTTGGAAGTTTTCGTATTATAACCTAGGAGCATCTAGGTCATAGCTGACAAACTTGCTGTCTAAAAATCCGTACACTTTAGTTTAAGTGCGGTACTTTGGCATGTAATGTCTTTGAAAACAATTTGTGTTTTTCTTGTAACAACTTAAAACCTTTGGTTATGAATGTTATTAGAAGTCGTTCGATGTAATCAAAGGCTATGAACACCATGGATCGTTACGCCCCGTGTTTCCGCCCTAGGCGGGGTGTGACAATCACCAACCAACTAGCCAATGTCCTGCCCAGTATGGTCACTCAAGTGAGTGAATCACTCGACAATTTTGGAACCTCAGGTGGTAACACCAACAATGCCTCATACAAAACTTTTCTAGCCTATAAACCCGTTGAGTTCTATGGCAGTGAAGGTGCCACTGGTCCTGCTACAGTGGTTCGAAAAGATGGAGTCCACTTTGAACATGTGTGACTGCCCTGAGAACTTGAAAGTCAAGTACGCTTCCATTGCTTTCCTTACTTGGTGGAATGCCCAAGTGAGAACCAGAGGAAGGGAGCCTGCTCTAGCTATGCCCTGGAATGACTCAAAGAGTTACTAAGCACCGAGTTCTGCCCAAAGAACGAACTCCAGAAACTAGAATTCGAATTTTGGAACCATGCTATGGATGGAGGTGAGCATATGGAATACACTACCCAGTTCCATGAGCTTTGCACCGTTGTTCCACACATGGTGACACCTCTTAGTCGGATGATTGACCGCTACATTGGAGGGTTGATCCCTCAAGTTAGAGGCCACATTATGTCAGCCCCGTGTTTCCGCCCTAGGCGGGGTGTGACAATCACCAACCAACTAGCCAATGTCCTGTCCAGTATGGTCACTCAAGTGAGTGAATCACTCTGCAATACTGGAACCTCAGGTGGTAACAACAACAATGCCTCATACAAAACTTTTCTAGCCTACAAACCCGTTGAGTTCTATGGCAGTGAAGGTGCCACTGGTCCTGCTAAAATGGTTCGAAAAGATGGAGTCCACTTTGAACATGTGTGACTGCCCTGAGAACTTGAAAGTCAAGTACGCTTCTAGTGCTTTCCAAAAGAGAGCTCTTACTTGGTGGAATGCCCAAGTGAGAACTAGAGAAAGGGAGCCTGCTCTGGCTATGCCCTGGAATGACTTCAAAGAGTTGCTAATCACTGAGTTCTGCCCAAAGAACGAACTCCAGAAACTAGAAATCGAATTTTGGAACCATGCTATGGATGGATGTGAGCATATGGAATACACTACCCGGTTCCATGAGCTTTGCACCGTTGTTCCACACATGGTGACACCTCTTAGCCGGATGATTGGCCGCTACATTGGAGGGTTGATCCTTCAAGTTAGAGGCCACACTATGTCAGCTTCTCCCACTACTCTTGAAGCTGCAATCCTTCTGTCTGCCTCTTTGACCGATGACTTGGTTAAGACAGGAGTACTGATAATAATAATAATAATAATAATAATAATAGTAGGTAATAATAAATCCAAATTTTAAAATAGTCAATATCCTAAAAGCATTTTAAATAATAGGGATTTTTACATATATTCCCTTACTAAGACTATTAATTACATATTTATCCAACCCTTAAAATTAATTACATATTTTCCCTTTTGTATATGTTTTAGGAAGGGGAAATATGTAATTGACTTTTTGACTTGTGTGTTAGGAAGAGGAAATATGTAATTGATTTTTAACTTGGGGACATATGAAATAAATGATCTTAACAGGGGGAAATCTGTAAATACCCTATAGTAATAAAGGGGAGAAGAGCGGATCTGTGATTTAACTTCAATATAACAAAACAAATGCAGCCCTAAAACAGAAAATTACATAGAAAATCTTACAAACAGACTCATCGACGGCTGATGTCGTATTCCAAAATCCTAAAACCAGTTACCTCGTTTGAAAAAACAACTGCAAAAATCAAAAGATAAAACTGTATAAGACATAAGAGAAAGAAAGCATACATGTGAAGTACAAACCTGTGCAGAGGAATCTAACCAAGAAGGACGGAGAGGTGATGGAGGGGAGACCGTGTGTGGGAGGGTTACAACCATCAAGAACCTAACGATTGTGGCGGTGATGGTGGCGACTGTCGGCGGTTGTGCATTGCCTCTCGATTCCGCTTCCCCCTTCCCCTTCCCCCCTCCATTAGGGCTTCAATGGAGAGATTAGTGGTTTTGACGATGGAAGAAAAGACACGTGGATGAAAACCCTAAACCGTGGCATGCTTTACATGTTTTACACCATGCTTAAAAACATCAATTTCACTGTAGCAACTATTCGCTTTAATGGACTTTAAATAAGTTTATAATTAGTGTAGCAATAAATAAAGTAATAATACTAATAGAAAATCAGAAATGTTACAATAACCAACTGGACTAGGTTAGGTTTTCTACATCTAGTTCACTATTCAAGTGAATTTAATCATATAGTATACAATTTGACTATTCAAGTGAATTTAACCTTGCAAAATTAATATTTTTAAATTAGTAATATTGTTACTCAAAGATATATCTCAAAGCATTGTATTAATAATAAAAATATTGTTAAAACTTTTATCATGGATCGTTTTCGTATGTTTTCATTTGTCTAGTTCCTTTCTATGTATCGTTAGTTGGTATGATTCCGAATTATTTATAGTTTTGTTATCGTTCTTGTAATTATTTTATTTCGTCCAGCTAGTTATTTTTAATAAAATTTAGCGGCTAAAAAAAACCTTTTATCTTGAAATTCCTGAATAAAAAAAAAGAAAAGTGATGGGAAACGAGTGAAGGTCAAAATGGTCAATATACCCGTCAAAAGCACTTTTAGAAACTTATTTGTAATTTTGGTTGAAAGCAGGGGCATATCCGAAACAAACCAAACCAAACGTACCCAGTATAATCCCACACATAGCTAACACTATTAGTAGGGTCTGGGGAGGGTGTGATGAGGGCAAACCTTACCCCTATCCCAAGGGATAGAGAGGCTGCTCCCGTTTAGACCCCCGGCCATATCCGAAACAACCTATTTATATATATCAGACAAATCAACCCAACAACAACTACAATCAGATCCAAATTCCTTTTCCTCTTACCAACAAACAACGCCGCCGCTTGTTGAGATGGCCGGAGTAACCAAATCAACCGCCGTCAAGTGCAGGAGCAGCGTTCGCTGTCGTCCGATTCCTGTGAGAGGTCAAGTGAAAGTAGCGATTGTGTTGGGGATAGCTCAGTCTCTGGCTTCCTTCTTCTCCTTCAATTCCCGCACTTAATCACGTCGGTCTTCACATCAACCAGCTCCTCACAGTTATAGAGAGAGGAACTATAGATTGGTTTTAGTAGACTTAGATCTTCATCAGTAATCAGTACGTATATATGTTCTGTTTCGATCAATGGTTTATTTGTTCGAATTTCTCGAGTGTTTTGTTAATCGGTAAAAAAGTTAGTTTTGATGTTTCCTCCTTCCCATAATTTCTAAATATTTGTGATTAAATAAAAATGTCAAAAGAATAATATTTATTAAATTAAATACTTACTTCAAATGTAACTCCATCTTGCATGATAGAAGCATGAATTCTCCACTTACACTCTTTGTCTGTACACTTTGCTATGAATCAAGTTGGTTCACTTTCCTCGATGAAGTACTCAAATTCGTTTGAGTGCATAATGCTTTAAGGCTCTTCTAAACTCGATCACATTTAGAAATTTTGACGGATAACGACTTGTAACCTCTTCAATTAAATCACCCAAGCAGTATGTGAATGTGTCATAAACATATTTTTAAAATCCAAAACAATATCGTTTCCTAGATGAGTTCTTAGCTAACCGAAAATAGCCTCTGTATCTTGGTTTTAGCTTATACTTAGAAGATCCCGCCTACAAAAAAATTCCATTCCAACTTGAGTTACACTTTCTAACAATATCATACATAAGGCAATAAAAACTCTTTATGGAAATTCTTTACGTACTCGAGTGTTGGTGATTGTACCATAAACTCCCACATTAGTGTTGAAGATCTATTTTCTGTAATCTCCATGTTATCTTCATCCATTTGTGGTTGTAACATGAAGATGTCAATGATCATTGAAGACAATCATGTATGAACATTGTGTACAACTATTTATGCAGCAAGTACAATCACATGGAAGAACTAAAAACAAGATTCCCGAAGTAACATCTCTTAACTCTTAAGAGCAACAGTAAGCTTGGTTTTTTTTACATGAAAACCAAAGTATGCATATAAAAATAGACTTCTAAACAAGTTAACATTTGCATATAAAAAACGATGAATGTGTGCATACAAATAGAATTCTAAATAAGGAGGAGCATTAAGACTAGGTTTTTAAATGAAAACCAAAGTATTATCTACAGTTATAACTCACCATTATCTACATATTCTGATGCGATTATACGGATTTTAATCCAACGACCGCCAACAAAGAGAATAGATCTTCACAATTGATGGTGAAGATTATCGTATGGTTTGTGATCGTAAGGGTGTTGTCGAACACAAAATACGTCGATGGTGCCGTCGAACACATAACAGATAACAGGTGATAATAACGATCAAAATAGAAAATTAAGTTAAAAAAATTATATAATTGGTAAGGGTAGAATGGGTATAAAGTATAAATTCATTAAAATTGGGTGAATATGATATATTTAGAGTTGGTTGGGTATATATATAATATTTTCAACTTTACAAGGGTATATATGATATTATCCCTAAAAAATTCGTTTTTTTTTTAATTTTATATCTTCAACCTAAAATTGGTGTATAATTATTTCTATGATTAGGCTGTGTAATGGTCACGGTTCATTTTTTAGTATTAAGCACCACATTAGCATCTTTCACCCCATCTTGCACCTATGTAATGAGTTTGCTTCACTCTAACCCATTTTTAAAAAAAAATTAATATATTTAAGACTTAAGAGAGAGAAAAGAGAGAAGGAGAAGAGAGAGATAGAGAAATTATAGAGAGAGAGTTGCGGTGATGAAGATAGATTGTGCGGCGTTAATCCACCACAATCTTTCAAAAGTGCGGCGATTGGGGAAGGGTGGGGGGCGATGTTACTGCACCATCCACGTACTCTTTGCCGCTGGTGCGGTTCTTCAAAGGACGCTATGGGTTATAGTCACGCTTCAGTTTGGTGCATTAACCGCCACATCAGCACCACATCATGATCTTTCACCTATGTAATACCCTTATTTCACTTTAACCCACTATTTAAAAAAATAAATTTCACTTTTAGTCCCTGTGGTTTGGTCCAAATAACCCTTTTAATCCAATAGTTCTAATTTGACCAGCTTTATCACTGTGGTTTCAAAATTGTCCAATCAACTCCATTTCACTAATCCCGTCCGTTCTTGTCATTTGACAACTCCCATGTACCCCTCGCGTGAGGGGCATTTTAGTCTTTTTCTATCATCTCTCTTACGCTACTCCCTAAAAACCCTTTAAAATCCCAAAATATCTTCATTGAATCACAACTTTATGCTAGCTCATCAAAATCAACCATTGCCGTTTCCACTTTCAAAATCAACTATTGATAGTCGAACGATTTCACAAAACAAGTTTAGAGAATCAAAACTTGGTACATTCATAAAAATGGTTGAAGCTATGGTGCTCACCCTTTGGTACATTCATAGTAAAGCAGATGACACTAATCCTTACGAACTATATGGTGAGTTTTTTGTATGTGCCTTTCACATCTTGCTTCTGTTGGCATCCATTGAAGTGTAATATATTTTTGATTTTATTCAGGGGGGGGGGGGAGAGCCTACATTATTCACTCTGAAGTTTCACCATGGTGGTCAATTCACCAAGTCCCTAGGCAGAAAGTATGTCAATGGGCAGGTAAACTATGTTGATTTAGTGGATTTTGAAGTTTTTTTGTGTGCATGAGGTAAATGTAATGATTCAAGAGTTAGGTTAGATGCAGTAATGTATTACCATTATATGATTCCTGAGCACTATTTAGACTTTGGTTTGAGGTCCCTAGGAAATGATATTGATGTGATTAATTTCTTGAAATATGTTGAGAAGTTCAAATTAATTGATATATACACTGAGCATGCATTGAAGCACAAATGTGGAAAGTTATTTCATGTCACCTGGAAATAGTAAAGTTGTCATTAAAGAATTGAATGAACCTGGACCTTCTCAACCAAAAAGAAGCTCATAAGAGATCACCAAAGCTTGTAGGAAGAAACTAGCATTAGAATGGCATGGTTATGATGTTCCAGTTGTGGAAGGGTCACATGATGTTCAAGTTAGGAATGAAATACTTCAACACTTGAAGATGATGTCCCTCAAGATGAAGAGCAACGAGGATGAAGATGGTGAATCTATTGAAGACGATCTTCTAGAAGAGGATTTAGATTTCTTAGTGTACACAGAGAATATGATGGATGATGTTGAAGTTGACATGGAGGAATGTGGATAATGACATTGGTGATGAAGAACCTTTAGGGCGGGACAGTGAAGAGTATGAGCATGATATTGATGTGGACTTAGATGATTTTGACAGCCTTAGTGATGAAGATAACAATGACCCTCCTTTGAAAGGAGCATTTAGAAAACTTAGGAAGAGCAGGATAGTTGATGAAACCTTCTATGTTGGGCAACAATTTTCAACAAATAACTGAAGACTTATGCTATTGCTAATAGAAGACAACTCAAGATTACCAGAAATGACAAAGCTATGTATCGGGTAGTGTGTGAATCCTTCCTTTGTAGGGGTGAGTCCAGTGAGGGCAATAATGTAAATTCCCAAGAAGCAAATGGGTTTAATACTTTCATTAGTGATATGTAAATTTCTATTCTAGTGTTAATAAGGTTATTTTCTATAACATTTTACTCACTGTTTAACTGCTACGTCATCATACCAACTTTGAGCAAAGTGTTTCCCAGTGTTCTGTTTGAAGCCAAGGTGGAAGGGTCATTTGTACAAGAACATGCTTTGGAAGTGTTAGAAATAACAACAATTGACGACAAGTGATGGATCGTTGTAAAACCCGCCAAGTCAAGATGAATGTTGTGTTGCAGCCAATAACTATTTCTTCAACAACCTGCAACAATGTATTAGCAAGTAAAAGTAGAAGAGAGTTTGAACAAACTTATGTAAAAATAACTCTAGAGACAATTCTTAAAACTTTTGTTCACCAAAATGGAACTCTTTTTTTTTTTTTTTTTTTTTTTTTCTTTCGCTCTATTTCTAATCACTTTCAAAACCGATTTGTATTTTGGTATATATCACCAAAATTTTTGCCATACACGTGAGTTTTAAATAGATTTCTACTTCAACATAAGAGATCTTTGGTTGCGATTAAAGATTTGAGTTTCAAAACATGAACTTAGGGTTCTCGAATAGATGTGAAGTGTAGGTGAATTAGAAAAAGAAAATCGAACTTTAGTCTTTCTTGACTTGAAACATGTGTAAGTCTTAGATGGTGTTTTAGGTGTGTGAATCAAATTACAATACACCGGCCTTCATATTTCATGTAAGTTATGAATAATACAAATTACTTTTAAGTTGTGCCATTGCAAGTTGTATGGAGCTCAAACATATAAATGTAAAAAAGCTAACTACAACAAAAGATTTGGAGGACCAAAATTATAGATTTTTTAAGTAGTATCTTTATTTTTATCTCTATAATTTAACTGAATATCATATTATCTTTAAATTTGGTTTAACCTCTACATTTCATTCTCTATTTTATTCCCAAGCACTTATTTTATTATTTTTTATTTTTAACAGAAACTCACAAAAATATAAATATGGTTGGAAATGGATCTCCTTAGAAAATCCATGTTTATTAAAAGGGTCCTATTATTGGTACACTCATCAGATTCTTTTGACACCCTATATACGACTCGTATAGCCCAAAAAGTCAAACCGACACCCACCAGACATGTCACATCATACTGACACCTACCAGACTCGTATAGCCCAATATGACTCGTATAATCCGGATACTAGTCACATTACGACTCGTATAGCCCCAATACTAGTCGTATTATGACTCGTATATCCCCAATATGAGTCGTATTGTGCCTCGTATAGTATTAGTATAGCCCTATACTAGTCGTATAAGATTTGGGTGTCAAAATAACATGTTTAGGAATTAGGTGTCAAAAGAGGTTGTGGTGTAGTGGTTGAGGTGAGGCCTGAAGTACCAAGGGACCCAGGTTCAATCCCTGCCACCATTATTAATTTCTGAGGCATGCAAATGAGGCCTTGTTCTTAGGCTGATGCACCAGGGTTTTACCCACGCCGATCCAGGGTTCGAGCCTCGGCTCTCACTCAAGCCCGGAAGAGGCCGTATTGGGTGGGATTTTTCCTTCGATGCTCTCCAACTCTGATGCCAAGTGGGCCCGGTTAAGACAACATATTGGCCGAAATTGGATGAGGCTCTCCCATGTAACGGGGGGTGCGACGTCACAACATTTAATGTTGGCGGTTCAAAAAAAAGGAATTAGGTGTACAAAGATCCTAAGCCTAAATTCCAAAAGTTTAGAATATAAAGATTTTCAAAGTAAAAACCAGTCAATTGTGAGGGGCAGTAGCCGCCATACTTACTAAGCTCGTCTGCCGACTACAACAATAGATCACAATTAGAGATCGTTGAATCTGGAGCGCTTGATCTCTTATTCACGTGGATCTTCTTATCCTTGAAATTTGTAAGAATCTCTCTCGGCTAATTCATCATGTATACAGATGTTCATAATTTTTGTATACTTTCCGTTTTGATTTCTCTTTATTCGTTGTATATACACAATTTCATCAAGATCCGGTTAGTTTAAGATTAACCCGAACTCTTCACTCATAATCAAATTGGGGGAAGGTCAAATTGCAAAATAGTTGAAAATCGCAACAATTTGACTTTAGCAAGTTTTAGGAACAGTACTTGTATGTGGAAAGTAGCTATAATTGCTTTTCTTGCCTGTTGTGATAGTTACACACAACTGAACTGGTTATGTTGATTTTGATGCTTAAGATTCCTCTATTTGCATAATAGTGGTCGGCTCAGTTAGGTTATGGCTATAATCCAAACATCGGTGTTCAGATTTTCATAACTGATCATTTTCGGTCACATTCAGTTTGTTATTTCTATCATGGGAAAAGACGGTTCGGGCATTGGGTGGGTGTGTGTGTGTGTGTAATGTTGTTCTCTCATTCAAGTTACTAAGTTATGTGCAGTGAGTTACAACCAGTATAACTCTATGTACTACTTGTGGTATGCTTGATATATATGTTAGTGTTTTAGTTGTTAAATGTATATTAATGCGTGTTGTGTATCTAATGTGGTTTACAAGCTTTTAAACAAAAGAAGTGCGCCTCACGTACGTTATACATCTTTTTGAGACGCAATGAGCTCGATATGGAAACGCAAGATGTCATTATTGGGCCACAACATAAGAGATTTGAGAGGCAACACCATAAGAGATACGAGTGGTGGCTGTATTGTGACTTGGGAATTAGGGCAAAATGCAAAAGAGAGCAAAAGGGAATTAGGCTTCGGCTTTTTTGGTTTGGGTTTGGACACTACATGGGCTAATCTATTCCAACTAGTATTAGCTCGAGGCAAATTACCGGAGCGAGCGAGCTCATCTCGGCTCAAAAATTTGTACGAGCTAACTAGCTCGAGGCAAATTAGCTCGAGTTTTTGTTGAGCTAATTCCGAGCGAGTAACAAACCACCAGTTAGTTATTTATACCCATACATAGCCTAATTATAAAATTTGGTTACAGAATAAAACCAGAACCGGACCACAAGTTATAGGGTCATTTTTTTTGCTATGGTTTAGTTATTCGGTTTTTTTGCTCACCATTATCTCAGTGAAATAAGCAGTTTTGAATAATCATTTTTTTTCAGATAAATAACAAATCATGGATATAAGTAGCTTAAATCGCGAAGAGCTTACACTGCTGGGAGCTGGTGCCTGCACTATGCTTGCTCTGCACTTTTCATCTCAGCTTGCTTCACAGCATCTTTATTACTGGAAAAACCCAAAGGAACAAAGAGCCATTATGATAATTATTCTTATGGCCCCTATTTATGCTGTTAGTTCTTTTGTGGGTGTGCTGGATCTCGAGGGAGGCAAACTGTTTCTCATGCTGATCGGTTTGATTAAGGAATGTTACGAGGCTTTGGTATGGGAATCTTTGTATTTGACTTTTTTGTTTTGGCACTTTGACTTTTATGGTGACTTGTATCACGTTTTTAATTGCAGGTTGTTGCTAAGTTTCTTGCTTTACTGTATGGGTATGCGAATATGGATGTTAGCAATAATATAATTCCTGATGAAGTCAAGGGAAGAGAAATCCGTCATGCGTTCCCAGTGACTCTTTTCCAAGTGAGTATATGTTTTTGTCGCAAAACTAATAATTGTTCTTGGGAAAATGCCAAAAAACCGACACAGTTTGCAAGAACGAGTGATTTCAGATTAATTTTACAAACTGTAGTTTTTTCCTTCTTTTAGTAAGAAAGCTGGAGAAGTGAAGAACAAATTACGATAAAATTCCATAATTCATGTAAAATATTTGTAACAATTTTGAAACTTAGAAATTAGTCGGTCTGGCTTCTAAATGACTGCTCTTTTTTATGTTCGTATTGTGATTCATTGTGTAATCACATCATGTCAATGTAGATGTTGGAATTTAGAGGTGGCAGTTTAGACCCAATTATTCATGAATCCGTTAATTTAGGTTTTGTTTTATTTCAAATGAGTAAAAGTGTCAAACGGGTCGAATAAAAGAGTGCTAAATGGGGAACGGGTCAATGGGCTGAAAGTCAACCTCTAAATCTTTTTTAGTCCGAGATTCAGGTTCTGATGGACTAAATGTCAATGTAGATGTTGGATTAGAGGTGGCAGTTTAGACCCAATTATTCATGAATCCGTTTATTTAGGTTGTGTTTTATTTCAAATGAGTAAAAGTGTCAAACGGGTCAAATAAAAGAGAGTGCTAAATGGGGAACCGGTCAATGGGCTGAAAGTCAACCAAAGTGATGTAACCTTCTAAATCTTTTTTAGTCCGAGATCCAGGTTCTTATGGACTAAATTTACACATTAACCCTTGAGAGAGGGGGGGGGGGGGGTTGGACCAACTCGTCTTGGCACATGTACTTACGATTAAAAATACACGTCTCAGTAACTATATTCTTTGCATGGGCAGCCTCGTTCCGATAAACTGAATCACCAAACGTTGAAGCTTCTGAAATACTGGACTTGGCAGTTTGTTGTTACACGACCCGCATGTTCATTTCTAACGTTCGGTTTACGGTTGCTTGGATTGTATCCTGATTGGGTCAGCTGGACATTCACCGTTATTCTTAACATTTCCTTTTACATGGCTATGTATTCTTTACTAGTCTTTTACCATGTTTTTGCAAAGGAATTGAAGCCTCACAAGCCACTAGCCAAGTTCTCATGCATAATTGGGATAATCTTCTTCTGCTTTTGGCAGGTAAAGTTTATTTGAAAATTAATATTTTTAATTATTTATGATTTATGTCTGTGTACTACCAAGGGTAAAACTTACATTGGGTTAGATGGATAAAATCTAAAAACGTACTAAAAGTGAAACGGTCCAATGGTTGTTTTTAGAAGAAACTTTCTCTGTTCCATTAAAGTCACTCACACTTTTTTCTAACTCCCCAGACTTTGTATATTGAGTGAGATTTTACTGGATACGTTTGTTTGTACACTTTCTTCTAACAACAAAAACCACTCAAGTTTCAATATTGTTTCATTGATGTAAACTTTTTTTAATAAACATTATTATTTTTTTAAATTAAGTTACCTAAATAGAAGATATATGAAACTTGGTTACTGTTTAGTGATTATTCTTTTCAAGTTTAACTTGAAGCAATAGGTAATTGTGAATTTTTTTTACTAAATAGTAACCAAGTTTCGTAATTGTTTGATTTAAGTCAACTTTAAAAAATAATCATTAAACAGTATTCAAGTTTCATATATATTCCATTTAAGTCAATTTAAAAAAAATATATGAACATTTATAAAAAGGATTTCACAATAATGGAACAATAAATGAAACTTGAGTGAGTGGCTATATTTGGAACAACACTGTAACTTGCATATAAAAGAAAATTAGATTATGTTTCAATATTGTAGTTTTTGTAATCATCTTAAATTATTAGGTCATTAATTTTTATAAAACAAACATTGACAAAAAAAAACGTTGGCGGGTCAACCCAACCAACCCGTGTTATGAAAACCGTTTTTGACCCGTTATCAATCCGCCCAGCCCACCCATTTTGACGCCTCTACCAATGTTACACATGTGCCATGACATACTATCTCATGATATCATAACTTCATGCTGGGAATGTATTCATCCGGGTATCAATGGTGACCCGTTTTCTGTTATTTGACTTTATTCAGGGAGTATTTATCGACGTCCTAGAGAAATCAGGTGTCATAAAATCACATCATTTCTGGATGGATGTTGAGCATGTTGGGGACGCGATTAAAAACTTCCTGATATGTGTTGAGATGATTGGATTTTCGGTTTTCCAACAATACGCGTTTCACTTTGAACGGTATAGTGGAGATGTCCAAACGATGCTGCAAAAGGGGAAAAGGAACGAGTGATCGTTTATGTATCAATTTGTTTTTATTCACTTTGGTGTTGTAGACTATGTGAACTTAGTGTTGTATTATGTTTTCCTTTCAGTTTCTTAGGCATTTGTTAGCACACGCTTTCTACAGATGAGTGAGCTTCGGAATCGTCTTGTTTGTTTTCCTCATAGTTAAAACATAAACCCACCATGTTCTTTTATTATGGTACATGTTTTTTATTTTTATTTTTATTTTATGTACTTATTTATTTAGTGGTGGGTTTATTTGAGAAAACCACATAATTACGTGAAAATCGTGAAAACCACTAAGAAACCAATTTTAATCAATCATATAATAATAATAATTTTTTATTTTATTTATAAGAGTATCAATGAAATATTACACATTTTAACCAAAGAACCATTTTAAGTATTGGGTTACGCGGTATACGTAACACCTAATGTTATATGTAACATCCCAAAATAATAAAAGATAAATGAACGTGTTTTGAAATAAAATAAATAAAACGAGCAATGAGAGAGACAAAACGTGTCCAGGGAACGGAAGACGAAAGGAAAGGGAGGGGCTTAACCCTAGGCGCCACCCCCTTGGAACCTCATTCCACCATAAGTTTTAGAGAGAGAAAGTGAGAGAATCTAGAGAGAGAAAGTCGTCTCGAGTCAAGAAGCCCGGGGATTGGTTGTCTCCACCGGCAGAGCGTTTAGCACGAATAATCAAGCTCAAACAGGTAACATCCGAACCTAGATCTGAGTTTTTAGTAGAAATGAGTTTTTGAGTATTTTCATGAAAAAGTCGGGTTTTTATGGATGGATTGGGTAATGGACCTTGGTTATGGACTCACGAATTAGAAACGAACATTTCTAACATAAGGAGTTCGGATCTTGAATGTTTTGGAAGGTTGGCCGCCATTTTCAGCCTGAAACTCTAAACTTACGCCAGAGAAGACGACCAAGCGAAACTATGTATGCTAGCGAAACTGTTCGTGGGGCGAAACCATCTAGATTTGCTTAGTTATGGGAAGCGAAACTAAGACCTTAGGTTCGCCTAAGATACTAACGTTATAGTTTCGCTCAGAATCAGGTTAGTTTCGCTCATAATAGATTTAACATTTGAGAAACTGATATAGTTTCATTATCAACCCAGATGTCGAACGACACTAGTAACTAGTTGATAGCACGTTTGCACACGCTCATCAAGTGAGTTTCTATTGCCCATTTTCTTACGTTTTTGGGCTGATGTGCATACTCCACAAACAAACTTTAGATTTATGAAAAAGGTTTAGAAAGATAAAGATATATTTTATAAATATACATTTCTTGAATGTAAAGAGAAGTAAAGACCAAAGTAGACGAATAGAGTCCTTAAAACGAATGTTATAATTAAAGTAATGTTAAACAGAGAAAGATTAATGAATAGAGTTATGGGTACTGTAGTGCCTGACGAATGAGATAGATTCTATGCTATCTAGTTATGTGAAAATGTGTATTATCTGAATGTAAAAGTGATAGTGTGAATGTTATGTGCTAGATAGAGTAAATGAAATGTTATGTGAACATTTATGTTATAGATAGAGTACATGAAATGTTATGTGAACGTTTATGTTATAGACAGAGTCGATGAAATGTTATGTGAATGTTTATGTGATAGACAGAGCGAATGAAATGCTATGTTAATGTAAAGAAAGAATAGAGGAGACTTGTACAAGCAAACATAGGAGTCTTGTTTTTGTAACAAGCATAGAGACATAAGAGTCTTGTCTTTGTAACAAGCACATAGACAGAGACATAGGAGACTTGCCGACAGGCTAGCAAAACAGAGGAGCCTTGCCTTCGGGTAAGCAAACAGAGGAGCCTTGCCTTCGGGCAAGCAAAACAGAGGAGACTTGCCTTCGAGCAAGCAAAACATAGGAGTTTTTCATTCGTGCAAGTATAGAGGAACCTTGTCCTTGGGTAATGGTTCGAATGTGTATGATAGAATGAATGTATGTGTTCACTTGTTATATGCAAGTGAAAGAAAGTATGATAGAGACAGAATGGGACACCTTAAACGGGTTTCCCTAAAACAGAGTTTTAACATATGAAAGTAATGAAACGATTTTCGTAGTTTATGATATTAACAGAGTTTTAAAGTACATCGTATGTGTTGTTAAAACTTAACAGAGATAAAGCTTGTTTTATTAATATAACTAAGCTACTAAAAGAGATATAGAGTTTACAGATAATAAAGTAAAGATAGAACTCACCAGCGTTAGCTGACTTTTAGTATGCATGTCAGGTAAACGAGAATGGTAGATTAAAGGAGTTGTGAGAGCTCGATAGTGTGGATTGGATGGCTGCTTGATCTGAAGACTACATTCCCATGGCTATAGTTTTGTGTTTAAATAATGAATGTTAAATGTTTTAATTTGTATGAATTATGGTATGTCAAGACTTCTGCTGTAATGTTTGAATGGTTTGAAGTTTAAGAACTATGTTTAAGCTTATGTGTGCCAACTATGTGTAACATCCCAAAAATAAGACGGAAAGAATAAACGGGTTTCGACGCAAGAGGAATGGAACAAACGACGCTTATAAGCAGAGCCGGGCCGGGCCGGCGAACCTATGGAGGGTGGCGAACTTGAGGGAAGGGATTCCCTCCTTTAAATAGCCAATGCCTCCTCATTTCTCTCATTTCACAAGTTTAGAGAGAGAAACCGTAGAGAGAGAAAGTACACAGATCGGCCCGAGATTTCAGTATAGTGTTGCTCCATTGCTCGTGTGAAGATTCTCCGAATCAAAATCGTTTCAGGTAACGATTCGTTCTGAATCTGAGTTTTTAGTTTATGTTGGGTTTTCGGGTTTTGGATAAAAAGGTGACATTTTTACGTTTAAAAGGCTAACCAAACCTTTGATCTAGCATCACGAATAGAAAACACCAGTTTTGAACGTAAAAAGTTGATGTCTTGACGAGATTAGACCTTGGCCGCCATTTCCATGTAGAAACCCTAGTTTTATGCTGGAGAAGACGACCGGGCAAAATTACTAGGTAGTTTCGCTAGGGTAAAGGTGGCAAAACTGTATAGCGTCACCAATATGATATAGGGCGAAACTACCTAGTTTCGCCAATAACAGAAAGTAGCGAAACTGTACTAGATTCGCCAGAATATGGGAAGCGACACTACCCTAGTTTTGTTTGAAATAGTTTCGTCTGATGTCTAGATTCTCCAAGTGTAAGGGAGCGAATGTACCATAGTTTTGCTAGGGATGGTGGGGCGAAACTAACCCTAGTTTCACCCAGAATAGAATATGTTCAACATTTGACACTGTGACAACCGGCAATTTCAGGTCAATACGTGTCCTTGTATCAGTCATAAATTGCATACATCATATACGTGTTAGACTTAATTATGGTTAATTAAGGTCGTTTAATACATAGCAAAGTCCATTCATAACCGGGTCACATGCAAGTATAACCGGCACACACGGACGTTGGTGATAATTAATATTTATGTTTTAATAAATATTTCAAAATGTTAACACTATTTTAGAACCCAAATATATGTGTGTATTTGTTTGTTTCAACTTAGTATTTATAACGCGCACCCTTAGCATTTCACCGGTATACTTTATTTTAACGTGCTATTTCGCTATACTAAATTACTAAACATATATCCAAATGTTAGTAAATCATTAAATATATAATGTATAATTTTAGAAAACTCGGTTTTAATAAAGAGTGTGATTTTTTTTATCACATCCAACTTATACCCGCTACCACTCCATACCTATCTCTTATTAATCTAATGCATGACTCAACTCCAATTATTCTTTTTAATTCCTTTTTCACGTTGAAACAAGGAACTCCATATTCCATCTAGACATCCCATGAATATTCGAAGTATTCCATAAAAAGATTCATATCATCATGCACTTTATCCATCCATACATACCATTCTTTTCCTTTCCCCATGATTCACGATTCAAAAGGGGGGACCCCTCCAATATACATATTATTTGACTTTAAAATCCTAGTCATAATCAAGCCTACCATTCTTTTGTTGTCCTTTCGTGGATTACAATTGTACCAAGCCTCAATACACCTTTCTTTAAACATCAATTCCTATTTAAGAAACCCATGTTGCCATGCCTTTTCTTTTCTATTATTTACGGCAATTGGGGGGGGGGGTACACATACCTCTCAAATTTACCAAACCATACCATCATCCTTTTTGCCTTCTTGTTTACGGCAGCAAAAGGGAGGCCCTCCCTACACATTCTTAAACCCCCATTTTTAATCAAAGATGCCATGCTTCTTTCATCTATATGAACACACTCAACTCCATTATAAAATGCACTCATTTAAGAAACAATTCATACTCTAAACACATTCTCAAAGGAATCGGTCTTGGAGCTTCTTTGTTCATGTTTTGATTTCAAGTTCATACGCCACCACCGAGTCAAGTTTCAAGCTTCAAGTCATCATCTTTATTCATTCCTCCTTCCCTGCTTGCTTCTAGTGAGACCCTCCTACTTATTTATATTTTTAGTCTTGTTTTATATTTCTTTGCCTACAAGTTGTTATGTATCATCTTTCACCAACCAAAATCCATCTTTGTAAAATATGGAGTTTTCTATAAATTAAAAATTACACGAGCCTTGCTTTAGTGTAAAATATTAATAATAACTAAATATTAGTTCTTGAACTAAAATAAATGTTTACGATTGGAGACCTTAGCATGTGTTAAAATATTTATATTGTTTCTTTTCAAGTTGTTATTTTGGTAAACTTATGACAAATCATGGATATATATTATTACTAGTTGTAAAGTTAGTATTACTCGGGTCTGGTTATGGATTTTGAAACGTACAAATTTTAGGTGTTAATTTATTATAAATGTAAGTATTTAGAATGTCTAAGACTAAATTTTTAAATATATATAATCTTATAAATATAAATATATATATATACATATACTTTGGTCGTAAAACGAAAACCGGCATCTTTGTAAGAGTAATAATTCTCAAAGTTATATTTGGTTGAAATAATATAAATAATATTTTTACCTAAAAATATGACGACGTATTTCGAAAACGTTATTTTGATTAAATATATTGTATATATTTATTTACCGTTCGTAACGGGTTACAACTCGGGTCGAGTCAAACTTTATTTTGAAACCCGAACTCTAAGTTGACACCAAGTTACTAATAGACATTGACACACTTGATCGAACATATATTTATTTATTTTATGTAAATATATATTTTCGGGTAACAAATACATATCACCAACGGGTCGTCGTGTCAAAACATTTTAAACCAAAACTTACACACATAACATAGCGAGTTGGGTGAAACTGTTACATGACCAACTTGCATGTAGAATCATTACTTAGACTTTAAGGTGTCTTATATATTCTAGGGCACGCATAGGTCGGTTTACTCTCGGACTTTTGCTACTTGCACGTTTCTAGTACTCACGCTTCAAGTGAGTCTCACGGTCCCCTTTTTACATATTTTCCTTTTGGGGGAGATTACATGCATACTTACATTTTCGTTGGACACAATTACCTTTATATGATTTCACATATTACATAAGTGGTTTACTTACCGTACTAAGTCCCCTCACAACTGGACCGTTAGTTCTTTCACAAAGCGTGGTGATTATGGATAGTACTATCGGGTTTGACAACCCCCACCCGAGTTAGTCGCGCTAACTTTGATTGTAGGTCAAAACGGGTGCATCATTAGCCTAAACACCCCCATGTATTCGGTAGGCATGGGTAGGGGCATGGGATTACAGTTACATTTACAGTTACAGTCTAGCTTCGGTTTCGTTGTGCTTATGGTAATATTGTAGCATTGTCTGTACAACAATCAAATCATAGAAAGTCTTGTGGTCCATTACAACGATTTACTTTTACAATTAAAACCTGTGAACTCACCAACATTATCTGTTGACCCGTTTTACGCATGTATTCTCAGGTAATTGATATTGCTTGGAAGTTAGATGCATACTTGCATGGAGTCGCATTTCTACTTAAGGACACAATTACTTTTGGACATTTAGCATTACCAAATGTCGTATTTTGAAACTATTATTACTTCCACATTTGCTTCCGCACTAAAAATTGTAAAACAATTATGTATTTTGAAATGATTTACTACGTATGATTTTCAAACCACTTAGTGGTCGTTCGATGTAATCGGTGACGATGGTTTCCATGACCGTCATGCCCCGCGGTAGCTACCGCCGTGGTTGGGGGTGTGGCAGATTGGTATCAGAGCCATTGGTTATAGAGAACCAGGTTGCATTTAGTGGACTTGGACTATAACCGTAGGCTCACATCATTATAATTACATTACATACACTTGCATAACTCACGTTAGGAGTATTCGGAAATTGCCATGTCGCAGGTATGCCGTCAGCATCTGACCCCATCCACGTGTATGCATCTGATGAGGACTACACCCCGTCCATACCACTTCCACCACCGCCACCAGCAGATACACCACCTGCTACGCCGCTGCCATCAGCAGGGACGCCACCCGCCACACCACTACATGTTGAGGTGTCCAGCGACACCACGGAGGAGGTTACAGTGTCAGATGAGGAGATCCCTGACACTGATGAGGACCCGGAGGAGGACTATGAGTCTGACCCAAAGCAGATACCATAGAGCCCAGTCAAGGGCGATACAGGCGAGACTGCCACCGGGGGTGATCACACCAGATCTGGGGAGTCTGTGCCACACACGGTACTCTACGGACACTCCACTTCAGATGAGACTGTTGAGACACCTGCAGCTGAGGAGGCTCCCATGGACGCCCACACCACCCCTATCGCTCACACCCCTAGTGATGGAGCGAAGAGGCCAGCCGAGACTACAGGCACTACTACTGATCGGGAGCCCAAGAGGCCCCGATACGACGAGAGTTTCGGTTGGGTGACCCAAACCTTGGGAGATTGGGCATATGAGGAGTGGATACCTTCTACCCATGAGATTGGCGAGTCCTCCACCACACCACGACCACTGTCGTACTATGAGGAGCCCGTAGAGCACACTATCCCTATCCTTGTTTCTCGTGGCATGCGACACGAGCACGATGTGCAGAACCTGCAGGGCGAGATCAGAGCTCTGCAAGAGGACGAGAGGATTCAGACTGTGACAAGACGACTGGAGCAGGTAGCTGAGGTACAGTATGTGGAGATCATGGCCATTGGCCTTCTGGATTAGCGATTCACTCACCTGGAGGATAGGATGATCTCTCAGGAGATGAGACTATCAGTAGAGGAGCAGTAGAGGGCAGCTACAGAGAGGAGAGTTGCTGCCTTAGAGCAGCGAGTAGTGGTAGCCGAGGAGCGTGCCACGTCTGCTGCCGCGCTTACCACTATTTGTATCATGGTTGCTGCTGCCGTGATGCAGACTAGCGCAGTGGCACATTGGCGTAGATAGACCTATGTGAGCGGGTTGTGCTCACTTAGTGTAGGCATAGTAGGAAAACTTGTACTAGGGAGGTTATGTACCCTCACCCATTTTGTTTCTTTTGTGAACTATGTATCAAGTATTTCCGTTTGATTATGTGCTCTATCTTATGGGCTATCTGTGTGTGATGATTGTGATTACTGTTGTGGTTATCATTATGATTATTATTGTGATTGTTGTTATGATTGTATGGTTGTTTACATTTCCTGTTCATGTGTTGACAATTATTTATGTATTGTCTTATTTCTTTTATCGTCTATGACTAGAAGAAAACCATGGCACCAAGGAGAGGACCTAGACGTACCGACCATCGAACCACCGACACAACAACACCCATGAGCTCGGAGGCAATCGAGCAGCTAGTTGCGCAGCGTGTGGCCGATGCGATCGCACAGTACGATGCTGGAAGACCCAGTGGGTCTGGTGTGGACCGAGAGTCCAACGGAGGTAAAAAGGATAGTTTGACTGATTGTGATCGTAAGGGTCACAAATTATGATTACGTGACTAATAACGTAACAACTGTTGCAATACAGGAACCGAGGAACCTGTAATAGGCTGCTCTTACAAAGCTTTCCTGAACTGCAAACCGCTTAACTTTCGTGGTAACGAAGGAGCTGTGGGACTAATGCGCTGGATTGAAAAGATGGAATCTGTCCAGCATATTAGTAACTGTGTTGAAGAAAACAAGACCAAGTTTGCCACGTGTACTTTTGAGGGCCAAGCACTCTCCTGGTGGAATACTCATACTATTGGGATTGATGCTGCTTACCAAATCCCATGGGATGAACTAAAGAAAATGCTTACTGACGAATATTGCCCACGTAACGAACTGCAGAAGTTGGAAGTTGAGTTCTGGAATCACACCATGAATGGACCTGATGTGGCAAACTATACCACTCGTTTCCATGATCTTGCTCGCTTGTGCCCACATATGGTCACCCGTGAATACAAGCGAATTGAAAGGTATATTTGGGGCCTCGCACCCCAAATTCAGAGCATGGTGACTTCTTCCAAGCCAGCCACCATTTCGGATGCAGTTAGAATAGCTCATGACTTGACAGATCAAGCGGTACGCCAGGGTGTGCTTGTGAAGAAGGCTGCGGTAGAGAAAAGCTATGATAATAAGAGGAAATGGGATAACAATCATGGAAAGACTTATGTGCCTCCAGTTCAGAAGAAACAAGAAACGGTTAAGGCCTTTGCTACAGGCCTAACTGAGAAGAAGCCAAGAGGTGGGTATGTCGGAAACCTACCCAAGTGTAACAAGTGTGGTTTCCATCATCAGGGTACATGTGAAGATTCCAAGTGCCAAAAGTGTAAGCGTTTTGGCCATGCAACCAAAAATTGCCGAATGGCCGACCCTACCACCAACACGGGAGCCAACCGCGGATGTTTTGAATGTGGAAATACTGGGCACTTCCGAAAAGACTGCCCAAAATTAAGACAAACTAGTGGAAACAACGCACGCGGCCGGGCATTTGCCATTGGAGCCAGAGAAGCCCGTCAGGACCCGAACATTGTCACGGGTATGTTTCTCGTTAACGATCACTATGCTTCTATTTTGTTCGATACTGGTGCTGATAAGAGTTTCGTGTCTAACGAATTTAGTTCATTACTCGGCACTAAACCAACCGCATTAACCTGTAAGTACATAATAGAATTAGCCGATGGTAAATTAATCGAAACCGATGAGATGTTGCAAGGATGTACTTTGAATTTGGCGGATCGCTCTTTCGTCATAGATTTGCTACCCGTAACGCTTGGAAGTTTTGATATCGTTATCGGGATGGATTGGTTATCGAAGAATCAAGCAGAGATCGTTTGCCGCGAAAAGATCATTCGCATTCCTTTTCCGAATGGAGAAACGCTGTCGATTCAAGGTGAGAGGAGCGACTCTACGCTAAGAGTCATAACATGTATGAAGGCCCGGAAGTACTTACGAAAGGGGTATCATGCAATATTAGCACACGTAACGGAGAAGAAGACGGAGGAAAAGAAAATCAAGGATATACCGATCGTTCGAGACTATCCCGAAGTCTTTCCCGAAGATTTGCCCGGACTTCCACCGTCGAGGCAAGTCGAGTTTCGAATTGATCTGGTGCCCGGAGCTGCACCAGTAGCGCGATCACCGTACCGACTCGCGCTGTCAGAAATGCAAGAATTGTCTAACCAACTACAGGAGCTGCTAGACAAGGGTTTCATAAGACCAAGTTTCTCACCATGGGGAGCCCCGGTCTTGTTTGTCAAGAAAAAGGATGGATCTTTTCGAATGTGCATCGATTACCGGGAGTTAAACAAGCTCACTATTAAGAACCGATACCCCCTCCCGAGGATCGATGACTTATTCGACCAACTTCAGGGATCCAGTTATTACTCAAAGATCGACTTACGTTCAGGATATCATCGGTTACGAATCCAAGAAGAAGATGTTCCTAAGACCGCATTTCGAACTCGTTATGGTTACTACGAGTTCATGGTCATGCCGTTTGGGCTAACCAATGCACCAGCTGTATTCATGGACCTCATGAATAGAGTGTGCAAACCCTACTTGGATAAATTCGTGATTGTCTTCATCGATGACATCTTGATTTACTCTCGAACTCAAAAAGAACATGAGCAGCATTTGAGACTGATCTTGGAATTACTCAAGAACGAGAAGTTGTACGCTAAATTCTCGAAATGCGATTTTTGGATTTGAGAAGTGCAGTTTCTCGGGCATGTGGTCAACAAGAATGGTATACATGTTGACCCATCCAAGATTGATGCGATAAAGAATTGGGAAGCACCAAAGACTTCGACCGAGGTGCGACAATTCCTAGGTCTGGCAGGCTACTACAGACGGTTTATCGAAAATTTCTCTAAGATAGCCCAGCCAATGACGACCTTAACCCAGAAAGACAAAAAGTTCGATTGGGGAGATAAGCAAGAAGCAGCTTTTCAGCTGTTGAAACAGAAACTATGTTGTGCTCCGATTTTGTCCCTTCCAGAAGGAACAGACGGATTCGTGGTGTACTGTGACGCATCACACCAAGGTCTTGGATGCGTGTTAATGCAAAACGATAAGGTTATTGCCTATGCGTCCCGACAGCTTAAGGTGCACGAGAAAAACTACACCACCCATGACTTAGAATTGGGAGCTGTAGTTTTTGCACTCAAGATTTGGAGACATTACCTTTACGGTACTAAATGCACTATCTTTACCGATCACAAAAGTCTCCAGCACATCTTTGACCAGAAAGAGTTAAACATGAGGCAACGCAGATGGGTCGAATTGCTGAACGACCACGACTGTGAGATTCGATACCATCCCGGCAAGGCAAACGTCGTGGCGGATGCCTTGAGTAGAAAGGAACGAACCAAAACTCTACGAGTGCGAGCGTTGGGGATGACGATTCACACGAGTCTAACCACTCAAATTCGCGATGCTCAGTTAGAGGCACTCAAGGAGCAAAATCAAAAAAATGAGTCCTTGCGGGGTATAGACAAGAAGTTTGAGATCAAATCCGATGAAACTCGTTACTTCATGAATCGGATTTGGGTACCAAGCTTTGGGAACTTGAGGTATTTAGTAATGGACGAAGCACACAAGTCCAGATACTCGATTCACCCAGGCTCTGACAAAATGTATCAAGATCTCAAGGAACTTTACTGGTTGCCTAACATAAAGGCTGACATTGCCACCTACGTTAGTAAGTGCTTGACGTGTTCAAAAGTCAAGGCAGAATATCAGAAACCGTCAGGGTTACTACAACAACCGGAGATTCCACAATGGAAATGGGAACAGATCTCTATGGATTTCATCACGAAATTACCCAAGACATCAAATGGTTGTGACACGATTTGGGTTATTGTCGACCGATTGACGAAGTCTGCACATTTCTTGCCGATTAAGGAAACCGATAAGATGGAAAGATTAACCAGAATTTATCTCAAAGAGGTTATCTCGAGACATGGAGTGCCAATCTCCATCATTTCAGATCGAGATAGTCGATTCACCTCTAGGTTTTGGCAATCTCTACAAAAAGCGTTGGGTACGAGATTGGACATGAGTACCGCGTATCACCCCCAAACTGATGGTCAAAGTGAAAGGACTATTCAGACATTGGAGGACATGCTTAGAGCTTGTGTGATTGATTTCGGGAACAAATGGGATACTCATCTACCGCTGGCTAAGTTTTCCTACAATAACAGTTATCACACTAGCATTAAAGCCGCACCATTTGAGGCACTATATGGAAGAAAGTGCCGATCACCGTTATGTTGGACTGAAGTTGGAGATAGTCAACTTACTGGTCCAGAAATCATTCACGAGACAACAGAGAAGATTGTTCAAATTCAAAATAGACTGAAAGCCGCGCGTGATCGTCAGAAGAGTTATGCTGACATAAGACGCAAACCGTTGGAATTCTAGGTTGGAGATAAGGTTTTATTGAAAGTCTCACCCTGGAAAGGAGTTATTCACTTCGGTAAACATGGTAAACTAAACCCAAGATACATCGGACAGTTCGAAATCCTAGCAAGGATTGGTCCCGTAAACTGCCACAAGAACTCAGTGGTGTTCATGACACTTTTCACGTGTCAAATCTGTTGAAGTGTTTATCAGATGAGACGCAAATTATACCACACGAGGAGATACAGATCGACGATCAACTTCATTTCGTCGAAGAAACCGTGGAGAATATAGACCGGGATGTCAAGAGCTTGAAACAGAATCGCATTCCCATTGTAAAAGTTCGATGGAACTCTAGGCGAGGACCAGAGTTTACTTGGGAATGCGAGGACCAGACGAAGCGCAAATATTCACAGTTGTTCGAAACTGCACCAGTCACGGATGACACCAGCTGAATTTCGGGAAGAAATTCTTTTTAACATGGGGAGTATGTGACAACCGGCAATTTCAGGTCAATACGTGTCCTTGTATCAGTCATAAATTGCATACATCATATACGTGTTAGACTTAATTATGGTTAATTAAGGTCGTTTAATATATAGCAAAGTCCATTCATAATCGGGTCACATGCAAGTATAACCGGCACACACGAACGTTGGTGATAATTAATATTTATGTTTTAATAAATATTTCAAAATGTTGACACTATTTTAGAACCCAAATATATGTGTGTATTTGTTTGTTTCAACTTAGTATTTATAACGCGCACCCTTAGCATTTCACCGGTATACTTTATTTTAACGTGCTATTTCGCTATACTAAATTACTAAACATATATCCAAATGTTAGTAAATCATTAAATATATAATGTATAATTTTAGAAAACTCGGTTTTAATAAAGAGTGTGATTTTTTTATCACATCCAATTTATACCCGCTACCACTCCATACCTATCTCTTATTAATCTAATGCATGACTCAACTCCAATTATTCTTTTTAATTCCTTTTTCACGTTGAAACAAGGAACTCCATATTCCATCTAGACATCCCATGAATATTCGAAGTATTCCATAAAAAGATTCATATCATCATGCACTTTATCCATCCATACATACCATTCTTTTCCTTTCCCCATGATTCACGATTCAAAAGGGGGGACCCCTCCAATATACATATTATTTGACTTTAAAATCCTAGTCATAATCAAGCCTACCATTCTTTTGTTGTCCTTTCGTGGATTACAATTGTACCAAGCCTCAATACACCTTTCTTTAAACATCAATTCCTATTTAAGAAACCCATGTTGCCATGCCTTTTCTTTTCTATTATTTACGGCAATGGAGGGGGGGGGGGTACACATACCTCTCAAATTTACCAAACCATACCATCATCCTTTTTGCCTTCTTGTTTATGGCAGCAAAAGGGAGGCCCTCCCTACACATTCTTAAACCCCCATTTTTAATCAAAGATGCCATGCTTCTTTCATCTATATGAACACACTCAACTCCATTATAAAATGCACTCATTTAAGAAACAATTCATACTCTAAACACATTCTCAAAGGAATCGGTCTTGGAGCTTCTTTGTTCATGTTTTGATTTCAAGATCATACGCCACCACCGAGTCAAGTTTCAAGCTTCAAGTCATCATCTTTATTCATTCCTCCTTCCCTGCTTGCTTCTAGTGAGACCCTCCTACTTATTTATATTTTTAGTCTTGTTTTATATTTCTTTGCCTACAAGTTGTTATGTATCATCTTTCACCAACCAAAATCCATCTTTGTAAAATATGGAGTTTTCTATAAATTAAAAATTACACGAGCCTTGCTTTAGTGTAAAATATTAATAATAACTAAATATTAGTTCTTGAACTAAAATAAATGTTTACGATTGGAGACCTTAGCATGTGTTAAAATATTTATATTGTTTCTTTTCAAGTTGTTATTTTGGTAAACTTATGACAAATCATGGATATATATTATTACTAGTTGTAAAGTTAGTATTACTCGGGTCTGGTTATGGATTTTGAAACGTACAAATTTTAGGTGTTAATTTATTATAAATGTAAGTATTTAGAATGTCTAAGACTAAATTTTTAAATATATATAATCTTATAAATATAAATATATATATATATATATACATATACTTTGGTCGTAAAACGAAAACCGGCATCTTTGTAAGAGTAATAATTCTCAAAGTTATATTTGGTTGAAATAATATAAATAATATTTTTACCTAAAAATATGACGACGTATTCCGAAAACGTTATTTTGATTAAATATATTGTATATATTTATTTACCGTTCGTAACGGGTTACAACTCGGGTCGAGTCAAACTTTATTTTGAAACCCGAACTCTAAGTTGACACCAAGTTACTAATAGACATTGACACACTTGATCGAACATATATTTATTTATTTTATGTAAATATATATTTTCGGGTAACAAATACATATCACCAACGGGTCGTCGTGTCAAAACATTTTAAACCAAAACTTACACACATAACATAACGAGTTGGGTGAAACTGTTACATGACCAATTTGCATGTAGAATCATTACTTAGACTTTAAGGTGTCTTATATATTTTAGGGCACACATAGGTCGGTTTACTCTCTGACTTTTGCTACTTGCACGTTTCTAGTACTCACGATTCAGGTGAGTCTCACGGTCCCCTTTTTATATATTTTCCTTTTGGGGGAGATTACATGCATACTTACATTTTCGTTGGACACAATTACCTTTATATGATTTCACATATTACATAAGTGGTTTACTTACCATACTAAGTCCCCTCACAATTGGACCGTTAGTCTTTCACAAAGCGTGGTGATTATGGATAGTACTATCGGGTTTGACAACCCCCACCCGAGTTAGTCGCGCTAACTTTGATTGTAGGTAAAAACGGGTGCATCATTAGCCTAAACACCCCCATGTATTCGGTAGGCATAGGTAGGGGCATGGGATTACAGTTACATTTACAGTTACTGTCTAGCTTCGGTTTCGGTGTGCTTTTGGTAATATTGTAGCATTGTCTGTACAACAATCAAATCATAGAAAGTCTTGTGGTCCATTACAATGATTTACTTTTACAATTAAAACCTGTGAACTCACCAACATTATCTGTTGACCCGTTTTACGCATGTATTCTCAGGTAATTGATATTGCTTGGAAGTTAGCTGCATACTTGCATGGAGTCGCATTTCTACTTAGGGACACAATTACTTTTGGACATTTAGCATTACCAAATGTCGTATTTTGAAACTATTATTACTTCCACATTTGCTTCCACACTAAAAATTGTAAAACAATTATGTATTTTGAAATGATTTACTACGTATGATTTTCAAACCACTTAGTGGTCGTTCGATGTAATCGGTGACGATGATTTCCATGACCGTCATGCCCCGCGGTAGCTACCGCCGTGGTTGGGGGTGTGACAGACACGTTTGACTATCGATTCAGATTTCGGGCATCAACGGTAGAGTTGAGATAGTACGTTGAGCTAGCTTGTCAGGTGAGTTATAGAAGCTCTTCTTTAAATATTTTAAATAATGTTTTTGGGCTGGTGTGCATACGTAACGATGTGACTGTTTTATAAAACAATGTTTATGAATGATGTGTGTGAAGTTTTATGAATCGATGTTTATGAACGATGTTTTGGAAGGAAAATGTTATGAAAGAAGTGTTTATGAAATATTTTTCCAATAGAAGTTTACGAATGAATAAATGATTTTTAATAAAACGTACGAATGCTTTAACTGAAGTTTTGAAGTAAAAGAAGTGAATATTTATGAAAGTCACAAACGAACGAATCTGCCATTATTCCTTAGGGAATTGAGGTTATGGGTATGGGATGTATGTTATGGGCCTTACCTTTTAGGGGCCTTTGTGGCCGGCCAACTGTTGTACAACTAGGGTGATGACGGTCACTAAGGGGATTACCGTGATCCTTGAAGTTGGTACGATTTACTTCGCGGGGTAGTCGTGCTTGAAGTTTGGTACTTGTGCCTTACGGGGTGTAATGCTTGAAGTTTGGTACGTGTCATCCTTGTGATCCCGTGCTTGAAGTTCGGGCCCTGGGTTTCTCCGCCTGAAGGACAGTACGGTGTTGAAGGGCCTAGTGGTGGTGATCTTTAGGTTTCTCCGCTGGTATGCGATGTTTGGAATTGACGGTTATGAGAAGGCGCAGATTCGATATGTTCGTTGACTTATGGGTTATGTTATGTGTTATGTTATTGCATGATTTTCGTACACTTTTATTAATGAAGTTAAATGACATGTTTTTGGAAAATATTTGAAGTTAATGTTTTGTGTAAAAGGTAGAACTCACCAGCGTAGCTGACTTTTAGTATGCACATTCAGGTTAAGGCATGTAATGATGATGGACGGTGATGCTGGGCGGCTTGATGAGTTACCCGTATGATATGAAGACTGGCATCCCGTTACGATTTTTTTATGTTATGTTTATGTATTAGACAATGTTTACGCTTCCGCATGTTGAACAAGGTTATGTTATGTTTGAAATGAATGTTTCCCGCTGCTTTATTCGATATTCATGTTTAAGAACTGTTTGTAAATGAGTAAATCCAACAAGTGAGGCCTCCCGAGTTTGGTACCTTACAAGTTGGTATCAGATCAATAGTTTGAGAGATTTAGACACTCCCAGTGTCTAAACTTAAACTATGAATGGGACCGAGAACGGATGCCAGTACGGGTAACTCGAGCCACAACATCAGGTATGAAAAGTAGAGTATGTGTATGTAGTATGCCTTAGAAAGTAATAAATTAGGACATGTGTTCTGATAGAATCACAAAGGTGGTCAAATAGAAATCGAAAGGTAGTGTAATGGTTAATTGCAGATGGCCAGTGTATATTAACATCTTACAGTACTTGTTGAATTCTATTTGTTAATAAGCGTGATGACATTGGATTCGTTGTCTTACAGAACGAAATGGCGGGTAGAAGAGGCAGAAGGCATGGTGGGGGTCGTAACGGTGGACGTGGAAGGACCCCTGCTCGCCGAGAGTACATCGAAGAAGGAAGTGTTCACACTGAACCAGAAGTTAGTGTCCGTGGGACTGAGCAGACTCATGTTGAAAAGCAACATTTAACTTTCAAACCGAAAGTGAAAGCGGACCTGACACGCGAATTCACTGAGATGATGAAGGATTCCTTGCCAGATCTATTGCCAGAAGCGTTGAAGAAGGCTAGTGAGGCGGGTGGGTCTAACATGACAATTGGTGCCCGAAACAATGAGGTTGTCAACGCACCGCTTGCTCGTGGTTGTGACTACAAGTCCTTTAAGGCATGTGACTCGTCGGTCCTGACTAGGAAGAAAGACGCGGTGGCAATATTTGACTGGGTGATCCGTATAGAAGCCGCCATTCGTCTGAGCGAATGCCGAGCGGATCAAGTTATGAAATTTGCTGCTAACTTGTAACATCCCAAAAACTTATTTAACAAATGAGCTGAGCTAATGGGACTCGAGGTCTCTTTTAAACAACTTGGAGTATAAAAGTTTCACGTAAAACCTTGTGCATGGAATTAGCAGGATCCGGATAGCCACAAAGAGAATAGTGGGGAACAAAAGAGCACTAAACGGGAACCCGAGGACCCGACCGTAAACCCTAAAGGTTTAAAAGCAACTTAAACACAAACCCTAGGACATTCGGCCTAGGTGTGTTCGGCGGCAAGGGGAGAGAGCAAGGGGAAGAGGTCCACCATCTCCCACCTGTCACTACCACCTCCGACCATCCACCCAACCCCACCGTCTCATCTGTTACCACCACCAGACACCACCAACGCTCACCATCACCAATTGAATTCGGGAGTTTTCAGGTTTTGTGCTCATTCACCATACTGCATAGCCATCCAGGTACGGTTTGAGGTGTATTTTTTTAGTTTGAGTAGTCGTTTTTGCACAGTCTATAGTTTGGGGTTGTATTTTCGGTCCTTGTATGCCTTTTGGTCTATTTAGTCTTTTAGGTGGTTTTGAGTAGTCTCATCTGTAGTTTCAGTTAGGTTGCAGGAAATTTTGAGTCATTATATGCTAAGTCGGTGTGCTTTGATTAGCTTGAATAGTTTGAATCATGGTTGAGTATTTTCGTGAAGTTCGTGTAATATTTATCAATAGGTTGCTAATTAGGTTTATTTGAGTCGTTTGGTCACTTTAATATAGCCGAAGTCGTTATTATGTACGTTGTGGGTTTTAACTAGTGTATTTAGAGTCATTGTATGCTTTTGGTTTATGTCGAGTCATATCATGTGTAATTAGAGTCGGGTTTTCGTTGAATTTGAGTCGTGTATCGAGTCGTTTGCACCTTTTGTTTAGGTTTTAAGTTTTCTTTTTTATTTTAATTGTAATTAATGTCATAGAGTATTTTGGTATAGTTAATTGTTGTATAATATGTTTAACTCGAGTCTCGAGATATTGCTTTCGTGCTTTTCCTGGTTTAGACCGCCTCGCCCGTACTCAATCTCCATTCGGGCGAGGTTGTCTGGTTCTAAATAACTAAAGAGGTTATCCCGAATTTTTCAATTTTTTTTATTTATTTTATTATACGAGTACCCAGGACGACTGCGAATGAAATGCTATACAGTCGTCCTGCCCACTAGGAATGCCTTGTTATTGTATATTTGTGTTCTAACTTGTTTTTGCAGGCATGTATGATGCCGGTGCCACTTCGAGCGCGGCCGATGGGGCCAAGCGCATGCGTTGACCAGCTCCCCTAGAGGAGCCGCGCCCGATCCGTCGGGGGTCGCGAGTAATTCGGTATGAAGTCCCCGAGGTCTGTCCGGCAGCTGGCGCGGAGCCCATTCTACTTGACGACATGATTCTGCATTACCACACTTTACTTCACTTCGAGCTCATGACCTAGGAGTCCGTACGATGCGAGCGGTTCGTTGATATGGAGCCATACCAGTATAGGAGCATCAGCTGGGAGCTGATAGAGCAGTTGGGCCAATGACAGAGGCTAGAGGAGTTGTTGGGTGCCCGTTGGATGGCGGTATTAGCTTGTGACGCCATCCAGTATCGCGAGCTTACAGTAGAGTTTCACTCGACTTTTCGGTACGTGATGGGCCAGTTCGAGGAGCCGACGACGGTTTCCTTTTCTTTGGGACGACAGGTGTACGAACTGTCGGTCCCCCAATTTGCAGTTGCCACGGGTTGGTACACCGAGGCAGAGGTAGCGGACCGGCCGTTTATTTTGAGTTTGAGAGGTTGCTTCAGGAGGCGTCATGACCAAGAGTCAGTGACGGCCAGCTTCGGGATTTTTGGTACTCTATTGCCGACGACCCATTTTCTACGTCTATTTTGGAGTCGTCGATCCGTGACCCCCTGATCCGATACGTTCATCGGATCCAGGCATGCACTCTCGTTGGATGCAAGTCCGGTATCGAGAAGTGCAACCAGATTGATTTGTTTTTGTTATACTGCATTGTTGGCCGCCGAGAGGCCAACTTGGCTAGCATCTTGCTCACATCCTTAGCCAGGGGTCGTCGAGGTGGGCCGGAGGCGAGATTGGAGTTGGGGCCTTACATCAGCCGGATAGCCGAGAAATTGCGTGTTTTTTATCGTTATCCGGGCCATCTACTGACGTCCGGCCCGGATACGATAGGATATGGAATACATGAGTTGAGGTTAGCGGGGATTGTTGCAATGGATGATCTGTCCCGATGGATGGAGACGAGGCAGGGTGCACATGTCCCACCACCATTCGGGATGCCTGCAGAGCAGGCAGTACAGATGGGGGCTCTTACATCATGTCAGAGGACACCACACCACATTGAGCGCCCCGACATCAGCATCAGCATCCGCTCCGTCATCGTCCGCCTGTACCACTTACTTTGGAGGAGCTTAAAGATCAGCTTTTTCACAGGTTGGACAAGCAGGACGATGCTATCAGGTACATAATGATGCAGCAGGGCGTCGAGATCCCACCGTTCTTCCGTGTCCAAGATCATGATCAACATCAACCAAAGCCTGACACGGGTGGAGATCAGGAGTGATATGCACCACCTTTTAATCCACATCATTAAGTTTTTTTAATCCACATCATTAAGTTTAATCCACATAATAATATATTAAAAAAAGACAAATAATGGCAAATAGATATGTTAAACCTACTATCTAGATAAAAAAAATATAGTATTAGAACATCCACTCAAAGTTGAGTGACCTTAACAAAAAAGTATGAGTGGCTTAATTGAAACAAACTTAAAACTTGGTTACCATTTTACTAAGTTTCCTTATTTCATTACTTACAAAAGGAGCATTTATGCTTTATGTATGACCCTTCATTGCTTGCTGCCGTCATCAAACTCTTACAACCATTCATTGCTTGATGCCGTCATCAAACTCTCTCTCCAGTTTGGAGATCAGAAGTGATATGCACCACCTTTTCCCGGGTTGGACATTGTTTCCCTGTATATATATTTTTCTTTATTTCTGTTTTTTTATCTATCATGGCATGTACTAAATACTGACATATTTGTATATTATTATTTTGTACTTGGGATACTTGGCAAGGTTGGTTGTGGTTGTATTTATTTTTGTTTGGTTGTTTAGCGTGGTTGTTAGAGTATTGTTAGATTTAGCCGCTTTCGTTCAGAGGAGTTATTGGAAATTTGGTAAGCTTAGCGCGTAGGCTATGGAACACGACTTACGAGGAATATCGTCATCATTACCAGGGAAGTCTGTTTCAATTTTTGTGCAATTTATTTTATTTGATTCTGTTTTATTTTTTGTTTCTTTATTTTTATTTACCGTCGTTTCTCGGTTCACATTGGGGACAATTTGTGTTTCAAGTGTGGGGATAGGAGACTACATCTATCTTAGTTTAGTAATTCAGTTGTTTAATTATTTTAATTAATTTAGTTTTAGTTTACTTAAAAAAATTAGAAGATTTTCAAAAATGTCCTTGATTGAGAAATTTGCAAATTAAATGGAAGATGTTAGGTAAAATTGGGCACTACTTGTTAAACTTAATTGAAATAAATATCAATAGAAAGCTAGTCTAACTTGTGATGCATTGGTAACCCCAACCGACTTTGAAAACTTAAATATCCTGAGAGTGTTGATTAGGTTAAATAAATGAATTAAATCAAGATATCTTGTGGGTTCTCATCTTAGGGGAAACGGGAAAGCTGCAACTGTCAACATTGGGTGATAGGTACCACTTTAAATTTAAAGAGTTATATGTTTTTGAAATTATTTTTGACACACCACTCTCTTTTTATGAAAATAAATCCGAGAGTTGGTGGCGCCCGCATCCTATACTTCCATCTCTCATGAGCTTAATTAATATGAGAAGTTGAGTGTTGCCTATGTGTCACACGTCGAGTTGTAGCTTGGTTGAAACATCACTACGTCAGACTCTTGAGTGATAATTTGTTTTGTAAATCTAAGTTTCGCTTACGTGTCACACGTCAGGTTCTATCCTGATTGAAACACCACTGGGTTGATTCTTATGCACTTCATAGCTAGAATTACAGTCTATGTGCCACACGCCGAGTTGCAGCTTGGTTGAAGCACCACTAGGCAAGGTTCAATTATTTTGATTGTTTAATGCTCATATCATTCATACCATTCATCAATCATTCACCTTAATTTTTAAAACATATAAACTTTTGTTTATAGTGGTGGGAAAATCTATACGGGTTAACCTAGGCCTAGACATGACCGTGAGATAGGATTAGGTGGAACTGTGACTTTCTGAGTGTGAGACCCATAGATAGAATGACAGCTTGGTAACATTGGGTTTAGAACACGATTGGGAGCTTGATAAGTTGGTGGTTGGGTTTAGTCGGATAGAAATACCAATGGTTGCGGTTAACTTATGATTATATGTGAACTAATGTGATTGTTGAAGTTAGTGTTCCGGTTGTGATTCCATTTGCAGATTCTTTTTCGAGGACGAAAAAAGGTTAAGTGTGGGGATATTTGATGTGTTGCAAAACACATGTCTTTTATCCGTGTATTTTGTACCAGTTTTACCTTGATTTGTATTCGTTTTGTATTCAATTTAGCTTGTAATGACTCTTTGTTGTATCTGCAGGTGCTCCTGTGGAATAGGAAGCTAAATCGAGAAGAAATCGAGCACGAGAGGAAGGCGGAAGAAAGAATGAAAAAAGTTGGAAATTCAAGCCTTCGCGGTACGCGAAGAGGGAGAACCAAGTCCTCGCGGTACGCGAAGGACCCCAGAATTTGGGCCCGACTGTTTTGGCCTTCGCGGTACGCGAAGGGCCGTGTTGTTTGTCTCGCGGTACGCGAGAGACATGTAATCCATGAAAAAAAAACCCTAAAATTGAAATTTAATGAATTGAATAGCCATTCTTGGAGGAGGTTCGATTACCAACCGTCTGAGGTGAGTACTTGGGCAATTTCTAGAGCAGAGAAGTGAGCAAAAGCTAAAGATTGAAGTTTTAGACCTCGGGTTTGTAAGACATTAATCATTCGGTTCATTTTTTTTATTCTCTTGTGTTTAACTGTTTTGATTGAGACCATGTTCATGGTTTTTACCTTTGATCTGATGTTTTTAGACATGGTTATTGGCTAAATACTTTGTTGCTACCTAGGTTTATGATTAATACTTGTTAAAGTTTGGATTTTTATCCGATTTTGGATTCGTATGATGGTTTGACATTATGGTAATCAATCTTAGTGCAATTGATATGATGTTCATGCATGCTTGAATCTGATTTGGTATTGATTCTTATCCCACATGTGTTCTTGTTGAATTTCTTTCAGTTATAGACGCATGTTTAGGTTACTTGCTTTATGTTTGTAACTGTGGTGGTATTGCTAGACGTAGTGATCCATAGGGGTAGTAATTAATGTTTCATTAGATTGAGTGTTCTTCATATCTCGATAGCTGAAAGGTGAGAGGTAGTCGGTTAGTTTTCATTATTAGGTGTCTAGTTGTAAACGCTCTAAGAGTAGGTTTCCCCTAGGTTCTTATTCTTTGCTACTAATCCGTGTCATATTGTTTTTGTGCTGAGATTACCCCGTGCATCTTTGATGTGTTGTCATAGTGAAACTGAGAGGTGAGCTGTCTTTAGGGTACTTTATTGTCGTTAGAGATACTGAAAGGTAATCCGACTATCTGGTGAGTGTTTTGCTTCCCTTAGAGTTTCCTTTTGGTGACATCCTGAGAGTGATTAGGGATCCACTAGTTTTTCTAGGGTTATTATCCTTAGAACCCCACATCCATCATAGTTTCCATAGTCGATAGAAGTCTGAGTTTTATGAGTAGGATTCTGACCTAGGTAGTGCTTTTCTCTATTCTTGATATTCCCTGAGTCTTTGTCTTGATAGTCATATGTCGTCTAGTTGTCATTTACTTTTCATTAGTTAATCTTAGTTTATAGAAAACCCCCAATCAAATCATATTAGTTCTAGTTAGAGTCTAGTTTTGTTATTTGTAGTGTCTCTAGGGTTCAATATCTGGTTTACCGTTAAGCTTAACTACATTCGATAGGTACACTTGCCTGTCAGTGCAGTCTAGTTCATAGGTTTTCTAGAGTATTACTAGAGTGTCTAGGTTAGGTTTTTATTATAGTTTTTATAGACCGTCTAGGCGACATCACTTGGCATTGTGTTTGACATTAGTTAATAGGTTATTGTGTCTAGCGGCAGTCAGGTGGGAGACTGTGTTTATTTGTATCTTCGGATATTGTGAACGGGATAAATTGTGAGTCGTTAATTATTCTACTTGATTTTTGAGACGAATTATAAATGAGTTAAACCCTTTTTGAGACATATACCATTTTGATAACGATTTTCGGGATTTAATATCCCTAATAGTTACTATAGAACTCACTCAGCGTAGCTGACGTTTTAAGCATGTATTTAAGGTAAAGATAAGGTGTGAGCTGGCTGATTCTGGATGGCGTTTGGTTACCGTGTGTGTGTGTGATGACATTTAGTAGTTTATTTCGTTGAGATGTTTGAATATTAGTACTAGACTTGGGTTGTGTTTGAGTTGGGTCGTTGACCATAGTTTGACAATTTAATTTCCACTGCATGAATTGAGTTTATTTTGACGTCTGTGACTACTTAGCTTGTGGTTGTGCCAAAAAGCAGGGTTCCCAGGTTTGGGGGTCTTACAAGTTGGTATTAGAGCGGTGGTTTAAATAATTTCGGCATCCTCAATGCCTAGACTTAGACTGAGAATGTGACCAATGTGTGGGAATGTCATCACGAGTAACCAAAAGTCAGAAGCGCCAAGTATGAGTCTATGTGTGTGTCGTGTTAGTAGGCTAAGAAAGGGGCGTTATGCCAAAGATGAAGTACAGGGAAGGTTTAAAACCGGAAAAGCAAGGCGAAAGGGTAATAGCGATTGGCTACCGTCATTAACTAATTGCACTGCTTGTAATGTTTTAAATTGTACCTTAAAATTGCTCTGTTTGTTATCATTTCAGTAAGGTAATGGCACCGAAAAGACAAGTTGTTGTTAATGCTAACGCCGAAGGGCGTTGTACGAATGTTCAAAATGAGGATGCTAACCGAGAGGAGGTGTCGGTTCACACCGAACCATCAGTGTACGTTGAACCTTCAATGCACTCTGAGCATAATGAGGAGTTCAAGTTCGAACCAGCGGTTTGTGATGCGGTTGATATACACTAAATTATACATGTTTTGCATGCATAATAATCCCCATATTATGGTACTAATTGAATAATGATCTTGCAATTGATACTTAAAACGTTAATATTTTATAATTGTAGGTTATTCGGTGTCTTTTCGAGCTAACACCAATAAAAAAAACACCAAGAAATCAAGCTAAAACCAATAAAAAAAACACCAAGAAATCAAGCTTCTAGAAGGATCATTTTCGAGCTTTGACCCCCAATAAGTCAACCAAGGTCAACAAAAGTCAAACAAGCAGCTAAAAGACAAAACTTGGAGCTGGGGGGCAATGCACGGCCGTGCATTGCCATGCACAGGCGTGCATTCCAAAACTTGCTCCCCAAGCTCCAGTACACTGTCCTTTGTACCCTGTTTGATTCCCAAGGTGTTTGCATGCCCGTGCAAACCAATGCACGACCGTGCATTGCTCATTTTGAGGCCTATAAATAGATGGCTTGAGTTCTTCATTATTCACACCTCAAGAAGCAAAGAAACACCATCTAGAGAGAGTCTTTTCGTAGTTAGAGTAGAGAGTAGATAGGCTCCTCCTCTTTGTCCGCAATAGGGGAGCCTACGAAACTCAACGTTACGCTAGTTAGTATGGCCATTCATGGCTAAACTCTTTTTACGGCTAGGGTGAAGATGAAGTTTGGTGTATGTTAATGTTTAACGTATTAATCTAATGGTATGTTTATGTTCTTTAGTCATTAATTCTGAAAAACATCTTCATGATTGATTTTTATTATTACTTGATTTTGTCTTTATACTTGTGAGTGTTCTTGATTTTAAAGTGTAAGACCGTAAAACTTTTTTAATCAAACTTCTCTTGAAACTTGTACGTCTTTATACAAGCTGATTTTGATAAGTCAAGGCTTGGTTAATACTAATTAGATCGTACGTCTTTATACGAACTTGTTATGAAACCAAGAATTGGTGAACTTATGTTGGGAACGGTACGTCTTTATACATGATCCCATTGTGGCACCGCCTCCCGGTGAACAAAGCCTAATCACTCTTTCAACTAATAATAAAGATATTTAAGTCCTATGTCTCAAACCAACTTGGAGATATCATTCACATAGTTGAGGGGAATGGTCTCCCTAGCCGGGAATCCTACCATTTTATTCTAAAGAACTTAATTCATGAACCAAATGTTGTGAGAATGAGGCTCTAGCGGTGTACCGTTCACACATTTGTATTAGTCATACCACCAGATTAGTCAGCTTAACATTATCATATACCAAGCGGATTCGAAACCCAAAGCAATACTCTTCATGACCTGATCATCCTCGAGATATTTACTTTCCTGCTATTTACTATTCTGCTATTTACATTTCTGTTACACACTTTACGCACATTTTTACTTTTTTGTTATTTACTTTACCGTCATTTACTTTTCTGTCATTTACTTTTCTGCTTCACAAGCACATAAAACCCACTCGCTAATTAAACAGACTAAACGATAACAAAAGTTGAGTATTGGAACTCGACCGTGTCCATTGGTTCGATACTTGGTTCTTACCCAAACTATATTACGCTGCGATATGTACACTTGCCTATTGTGTGTGTTTTAAGTTTGAATATTTATCATTTTATAAATTTAAAACTTGATCTCGTGAAACCATTTCTAAAACAAATATATATTTATAGGTTGTTCTTTCCAAGCTTCTCTTGTTAGCCACCTCCTGAGCTTCTATCCCATCATACATTACTGCCCTAAGTTGCACTGCTGAATCTATAGTTGTACGTGCAGTAGTTTTCACCAAGGTTCGAACTTTTGGTGGTAATCCCTGCACGTAACACTTAATTCTCCTAGATTCAGGAGTTACAAGATGTGGCACCAGCTTAGCCATTTCATTGAATTTGCTGGTACATTCTTGGTGACTAAGATTTCCTGCTTCAAACCGATGAAATTCTGTTTCAATTTTGTCTACCGCATTCTGAGGACAATGTCTACTGACTATCAATACCTTCAAATCCTCCCACTTCATCCTTTCAGTGTACTCCTCTCCTTTAGTCTGCTTGACTGACTCCCACGAGTCAAGTGCATCTTCTTCGAATGAATGTGCAACAAATTTGACGGCTTGATCCGGCTGCATTCACTCATTTTAATTACGGCATCCATAGAAGTCATCCACTGCATGGCTGCAATGGCATTATTCTTGCCGTTGAAAGGTTTGGGGTGACAATCACTAAAGTTCTTGTAAGTGCATCCTTGGTTGTTTCCTCCCATGCTTTGATTTGTAATCACAACGGTTTTAGGGGTTCAAGTAGCATCGTTATTATTTCCTATAGGATGAGTATGGATAGTATCTTCTGCTCGTGGGTTTGCATCGCTGTTCCTATTTCCTTGATTACTAGAGCCCATCCTCCTCTCGAACTGGGATTCTGTCATAATCACCTCCTCTGTATGCTGCTCAGGTTCAGTATTGACATTCGCTTCTACATTTGGGTCTGTATTCGTCGTGTCACGGGTACAAGACCTAGTATTAGGAGTCCTACCCCTACCACCTCCTCTTCCTCTACCTCTTCCTACCATTTGTACCTATGCACAGATGTATGGCACCCGAATTCGTATAACTGGTGATAATCCATAAAATCAGAAAATAAAGACATTTGGCCAAGAATGCATTTAATTATCTGTTTCCTCGATATTACCCGCTATATTCATAATGAAAGTCAACATCTCAACCTATGGCATTCCAGCTAACTTACAGAACCCTAGTTTAAGTTTAGATACTAAACCTTATGTTTTGACCAAAAATTAACCAAGCTAATTAAGTGATCAAACTTTGTTTGTGAGGTAGCGTGCTTGAAAGAATCGTGAATAAAATATAAAGGAAAGTTGTAAACGACACGAGTGTTTACGAGGAAAGCCCTTGATCCCTGTGGATCTCCGGCATAAAATCTCGGGAGGTGACAAAAGTCACGCTGCCTCTTGTTTCTTTTATTGAATGCAAAGTAAAAAATACAACTTGAGAGCAGTAATGATCGGGACTAAGTGTTACAATGAGAGTGTTTGTGGTGAGTGTTGTGTTCGTGAAGTGTTCTCCTAAACCGATAATACAACCTCTATTTATAGAGAAGCAAATAACGGCAATACACTGAAATCCCGAGATAAATGCCAAAATAAATGGAGGGCCTTCAATTATGACCGTTATAGACCTTCTTCTCCACGGTTTTTCCTCTTAAGTTACGATTCTGCAGGTCAGACTTGGTCTTGGTATCCTGAAAAATCAGGAAAGTCTTTAATGAGTCTTTAATCCTCAAATATAACCGTTGTTGACTAATTCCAAGCTTAAATGCAAATCTTTAGGTCCAAGTTAGTCTTTTTACCGTTGTACCTACGAGAATAAGTCAAAACATGATGGGATAAAACAGTTAGTAACATTAGCACGCATGATACCAAGCCGTATGCAGGATACCGAACTGTAATAGGAATCCGGGATCCCGAGCTGTAAAATCTACCCCTAACAATTGTCTCCAAAAATTTGCTGGGACAAAAGTCACGCTGCCCCCCTCTCCCCACGTCACCGACCCGCCACCCCCGTATTGGTCTCGTTTTGACTCGAACCAAATTGATGGTTTTTTTAAAACGACCCGTTTTAACCCGAACTCATTTTTCTCCAAACCCATTTTGACCCGAAGTCATTTTGCTTCTAACCCGTATTAACCCGAACCCGTTCTGACCCGAACCCATTATGACACATGACCCGAACCCGCCTAGTTTGCCAGGCCTACATTTTAGAATTTAAAGTGAGAAAGCTAGGGAGAGGTTGGAGAGAATTCAAGTGAGAGTGGTGGCGGCCGGCAGAGGTCGGCGGCCTACGGTGGTTCGCGTCAGAAACGACCGCCAGAAAACTCGTGTTTGGACTGGAACCATTTCTCGATGTCATGAATGCAACGGTAACCTCCGATTTCCCTGACTCTATGCTTATAATCGTTAAAGAGTCGAAAATGGTTTAAAACCCATTTGGCCTTTTTTATTCTTTGACTAAATTTTTGTTGAGCACGTTAAATTTTTATTAGTCTTAAAAAATATATATATATATTTTTTAATTTCGTATATGCCTGCACGAAGTGTTTATTTTTTCTATGAGCTAGGTCAAATATAATGTATTTTCATATTTTTTTTTACTTTTAAATTGACTTAGGATTTCTTTACACTCTTATTTTCACAACATAATTTTGTAGATCGCAACTTTATCTATTTTTTTCAATTTGTTATTCCTTTATTTTTTTAAATTCTTCGACGCACAACGTCTCATAGTTATCTAAATGGGGTTGGAGGTTCAAAACGGAAAAAGACAATCTTTAGGTTAAAGTCATCAGTGCGCTTCATTCTAACAGGAACAATTGAAACTTTCTTCCGGCGAAAAAAACTCTAGGAGGGGTGTGGTGGAATATTGTTAAAGTGGTTAACAGGCTCGTGGTTGAGGGTCGGTCTCTTCGTCATTTCATGAAAGGAGAGGTGGGGGATGGCACCTACATTAGCTTATGGTTGGATCCGTGGATAGTTAACGAGCCTCTTAGGGACAGGTTCCCGAATCTGTTTCAGTTGGAGGGTTAAAAAAGGTGCACAGTGAGCGATAGGTGTCCAGGGTTGGGAGCCGATGTTTTGAGTTCTTGGCATTGGAGTCCGCAGCCGGCTAGTAGTATGGAGAGATCTGAATGGGTCGGGCTACGTATTTTACTTTCTACCGTTGCTCTTTCCGATTCGAAGGACGGCTGGGGTTGGTTGGGGGATCTTCGGGTGAGTTCAGTGTTGGGTCGGTCAAAAGATTAATTGACAGTGGGATCGATTTTAGCAATATGTATGTCATGAAATGGTGTAAGTGGATCCCGGCTAAATGTAATATCTTTGCTTGGCGCGCGGAGATGGACAGAATCCCTACTATTGCGGCCCTTAGGAGAAGGAATGTGGAGGTTAGTGAAGCCGCTTGTTCGTTATGCGGGGCTGGAGACGAGTCTACCGGTCATCTCTTTTCTTCCTGTATTGTTACCTCTGTCATTTGGCAAAAGGTGAGCAGATGGTGTCGTGTTCCGAATATTTTTTCTTTCTCATTTAGAGATCTCTTGGAGCTTCATAATTTTTGTGGGTTGAAGGAGGTGGAAAAGGAAGTGTTTCACGGTATTGTCTTGATTACGTGCTGGAGTATATGGAAAGCAAGGAATGAGCTTAGATTCAAGAACAAGGAGGCAAAGATTGAAGACATTTTTAGCGAAGTTAAATCGATTGAGTTTTTGTGGCTTAAAAGTAGGTCGAAAATTAAGTCGATTTCTTGGGGTGATTGGTGTAAATTTGTAATTATGTAGTTGTTTGTTGTTTGTGGCTGCCTCAGTTTTGCGGGGCAATGTTGTTTGTGTTTCTAATGAAGTTTTCCTATAAAAAAAAACCGTCTTGTAGTTATGTAACAACAAACAAGTAGGTTTGTAGCATTTAAGTACTAGGGAAGGGTTCAAATACTAACCAACTTTTTATGTGAAAACCATGCTAACCACTATAAAACAATCACATAATTTATAAATTATTTTTTCTTTTAATTGTTAAAATAATATTTAAGTAGCTTGAATACATATTTTAGACGTAAATACGGAAATGATGAGTCTTACATATACGTACCAAATAATGTTACATATACGTGACACATAATGTTTACATATATGTAACATTAACATAATGATAATTGTTACATATACGTAACACTATGTTTTAGAGTGGTTATCATATAAATATTGGTTCGTATTTGAACCTCGCCCTATATATTTGTAATTTCTAATAAAGTATTAGTTGAAGTTAGGACTTTTTATAGGGGTAAAACTTTTAATTCACAATTCTATGTACAACAATGTGAATATTTTGTGAAAATAGAAGGATCTAAAACGTAAAATACACATGTTTTTAAACTTTTTATACCGTTGCATCGTCTCCATCCTCCACCGCAACAAACACAGAGCTGAGGGTGAAAAAACAAAAATGCCTCATTTGTTATCATCAAATGGTATACGGATTCTTACTCAAAAAGTTCTGTTCTTCACCGTCGGCGTCGCATCGGTGGTTATCGCGGTGGAATTCGTCGTTCCGTTGCTGTTAGACGTCCAGTCCTGTCTCAAACCACCGTATCTCTACCTCCTCATCAACATTATCATTCTCACAATCACTGCCACCTCACATTTCCACCAACACGATGATCAATCTCATCAGAGTTTTGGTATTTTGGACGGTGTACCTTGGTCTTTTGAGCAGCCTCAACCACCGATTGAAGGGGTGGAGGATTTTGATGTACGGAGGTCTGCCACTATCTGGAATCCGCCGGTTCCTCCGCCGCTAGTTACTTCCCCATTCGCTCAACAGAAACCGACAGAAAACATTCCTGATGGTATTTTTTTTAATTAATTGTTATTACTTTTTTTATATAAAATGTTTTCTACGTTTATTTTTATTTGGATAAAAAATTTATTGCCATTTTTATTAAATATAATTACTTTTAATTTTTTTAAAATATAACATATTACAAATTATGAAACTCTTTAGAAAGTGGTGTGGTTTATTAGTTGGCATGAGTTGTGTTTAAGAAATATAATTACTTTTTTCTATAATATTCAACGTTTTTCTTATTTAGATAAAATAATTATTACTATTTTTTTTAATGTAACCTGATACAATTTATGAAACTAAAAAGTGGGGTGGAAGTAATGAATTAAACAAATTATTTAATTTTACCAAAACTCGAACACGCTTAAAAAATTATAAACGCTTAAAAAATTATAAACAGGTTGATGGATGATAACAAATGAGTTAAATAGATCCTTCCATTTTCGGTTTTATATGATTTTTTATAAGCTGAATCATTTTTATTTAATTAAAATTTTCATATTAACTTTATTTAGCTTACCTTTTTACATATTTATTGGCTTATTGCTTATTATATAGTTGTTTTTAAAAGCTACCTACATTTAATTTTGAGAATTAATTATAATGAGATCAAAAGAATGGATTTTCAAATTTTTGGAAGCATTCAAAATCGTAACGGCTAGATTTTTCTTTTCTTGCTTCAACGGAAAAATCTGAAAACGATGTCGTATAATCTAGGTGGGGAGGAAAATAATTTTATCGACGGCCATGACATGCCGGTCACGAAACACCTCCAGAAATCGGTGACCTTCGATAACCATCGTTACTCGTACGGCCGTCTTCAGGCAGCGGAAACGGCGGTGGTGAGTAAGAAAAAGAACGCGGTGAAGAAATCCGCGACGCTCAAAGACCGTACGAACTACGACAACAAAAACCACCGTCTTCCGTCTTCACCGGCGTCGGGTGGAAAACTGAGGACGGTCGGGTCACCGAGTCACGACGAGTTGAACCGGCGAATCGAAGAGTTTATAAAAAAGTTTAATGATGAGATGAGGTTGCAGAGACGAGAGTCAGTGAAGAAGCAGTACAGGGTCGGGAGAAAAAATAATTAAAGGCAATATGTAACCTATGCATTAAAAGTTGTACTTTTAGTTAAGTACATGTGCTCTTTTCTTTGTTGAAAGAAAATCAATTTACCTTTTCATGTGCACTATTTTTATGTTAATTTTCTGAAAAACTTATTTGTTTGTTTTATGCAACATTTCTTTTGTTAAAGGGAAAATCACATATATAGCCATGACGGACCCATTCTATCAAAATAGTTATTCATCTGTAGCGGCGGATCTATAATAAAAGTTAAGGGGTAACAAAAAAATTTTTTAGTGTACTTTCATGTAAATGAAACAAAAAAAGTTTTTGACCGTACTTTCATGTAAACAAATTTTTTTTACGGTAACATGCGACTGGCGAGGCGGAGGACTGGGGTTTGGCGGAGGCGGCGTCGGGTGGTGGTCTCAGACCAGGTCGAGTGGTCGGTATCTGGCTCTCACAGTTGCCGCTCTCTGTCTCTCTCAGATCCCGCTCTCTGTCTTTCTTCTTGGCCGGCCGGTTGGGTAAGTTGGGTTTGAGAATTGAGACTTTGAGTTATTGGGTTTTAATAAAACATTTAGGCTGGCTAAAGCCCAAATGTTTTATTAAAACTCAATACCTCAAAATCTTTAATAAAATGTAGGATTTTTTTATAAAGTATTAGGTTTTTTATAAAATTTTAGACTTTTTATGAAGTGTTAGCTTTTAAAAAAATTTGAGGGGTAACGTAATTTTTTCTCAGAGGTAACGTAAGGGGTAACCGGATACATAAAACCGTAAAAGAAAAAAATTTTTGCACTGCGCGTAAAAGTCGGCTACCTCTACCCATAAGGTAGTCCGCCCCTGTCGATCCGCAACTTTGGTCGGAGGTTGTGGATTTCAAATTTTATGTAGCGGTATATTATTCATAGGCCGAATGACCCCAGTCTTTTTTCAAGGTTGACCCAAATGATTTAAAGGATAATTTGAAAAGAAATATAAACTTTTTTTTAATTTAATTAATTATATTAATTAATTAAGCTCATAAGTTAGAATTAATTAAACCTAAAATTTAATTAACTCTAAGCCCTTAAGCCTATTTAAACCTAATTATGAAATAAAAAACCCAAACTAGCCAATAAGTTATTTATAATCTATTAAGTGATTAACTCAAAAGCTCTACTAGCCTATTTATTTAGTATTAACCTAGCTATTGGGATTGGTGGCCCAATGATAGAGGAAAATTCTCTAGTAACATCAAGGTTTGAGATCATGGGTTCAAGTCCCACTTTCACAGGAATAAAAAAATTTGTCTTTCAAAAAAAATTTAGTATTATCCTAATTAAAAAAAAATTAGAAAGAAACTCACGCAAATGGTCAACGACGATTACAATTTTTTTCCATTCTTCCAGGCGAGTAGGCGACGATCAAAGAAAAAAACTCACTCAAAGACGATTTCAATCCAAGCAATATACAAAATTAAACACTCAAAGTCTCCAACAACGATTATAAAGAAAACAACAATGTTAGTTTCCAATTTTTTTATTTCAAACTTGAAATTTTAGGTTATTGAATGTTTAATCTTTATTATTGATTCTTGTGTTTGATTCTTATGAAGACCTTTTTTGTTTAATAAATTACTTATTATTGATTCTTGTTTAATGAAATACTTATTATTGATTCTTGTCAAAACCCGTATTTATTTATTTATGATGACACTGTATTTTTACCATTTGTTTTCTAATTACGATATATTTTCATTATCGTATTGTATCTTATTATGTGACTGACCCGTCCCGATCACCTGAACCGAACCATTGAACTGGCCCCAAAAATCGAAGTCGGCAACCTAGAAATTTGAGCATCGAAAAAAAGCGACGCCACCGGAAAAAAATTCTGGCTCCGTCACTGTGCACAAGATTTTTAAATTAGTCATTGACCACCATGGATGTGATGTTTGTATTACCACTTTTCTATCTTTAAATAGGGTGTGACACGTGTTCTCAAAGTGACGATATGATGTGACTTTTATACCGTCGCTTTTCTATCTTCAAATGGGGTGTGATGATAGGGTTATTGAGTGGATCAAGATCGAAAGAAATAATAGAGAGCTTTTTTTTTGTGAAATGCAAAGCAAACACCTGGACTACCCCGGGTAAACTGATGACTAAAGGCAATCCTGCCCCGTAAGCGTAGACGGCATCGGGTGGCCCAAGCCCTAACTACGCCATGACCCCGGGGAAAACCCGTAAAACGAGCCCGCTCGAAGGCACAACAACGAGCTAGCGGTAAAACCCGTTCGGAAAGCCAAATCTTGCCTAAATATGGTCTTGCCCAAATCTTGGACTATTGGAAAGAATGAAGATAGACAGGCTTACTCGATGCTATCAACTGACTTATAAAGTGAATTCACCTGGTGTACAACTCTGGTAGAGTTGATTATTATATGATGCAATGAGTTCAAACTCGGGGAACTAGTGGGGTGTGAGGGGGGAATTAGTGGTGTATTTAAGAAAGCCAAATATTCTAGCCGAACTAAAAACCCCTTTGGGGAGGCAATACTTGTTGTTTCCATATGTGTAGAAGTTATACAAGTGAACGACAGTTGCCTGAACGACACTCATCAGTAGACGACAGTCGCTTAGACGACACTTGACCGCAAGTTCAAACTGGTCAACGACATTTGCTTGCGACACTGAATGTGTCGAGCGATTGTTCGGTTAGCGACACCATCAATGTCGCTGGCACTTAGACCAAGCAACACTTATGTTCTAGCGACTCTCTGATATCTTGCTCCTTGAATGTCGCCTAGTTTTTCGACGACACTCTTTTGTTATGCTGAATTCGTGGTCAGTCCCAAGGCCACTGTCAGTGGCAAGATAAGTATGAAGAGCCTCAAGGAGGCAGTCAGTAGAGTATCTGATAGCATGAGTGAAAGATTCCCTACCCCCAGAAATAGTTCAAGTAACAGCTAAGGAAGCCGAGGAAGATGCCCTGACGGAAACTCTTAATACTGGTAAACAGTTTTCTCCACTGTTCCAGCAGAAAGAGAAATCTAAAATGAACAGACTAGCTTTTGGTGTTTTGCCGAAAAGGAAGAAGATTGCTGCACACCATGGGGATTTAAGCAGTATCTTCGTAATACCGATGAAAAACTCTCCTAAAAACACACTGTGTGAGCTTGATATGTCATTCATCCTAAGTATAAGTTGTGGAATAATCCCTTTTGCGAATCATGACCATGCAAAACGAGTCCTATTCCATGCTCAAATACTTTCTCATCAAGCCATTGGATATTCAACCACAAATCCAAGCCTTAGAGTTTATATCCTCACTCATAATCTACCTTATCCCCTAAAACTTCATACTAATCACTCTGATTGTCTTGAAACCCCCAACGGTCAATAATTGCCGTGGTATGTTTCGATCAGAACACATTAGAAGTTACAAGGCAGAGAATGACGAAAAGAATCCAAGAACACATACAGAAGCAAGGGGTGATTATATCATGAAATCGAAACAAGGAAGGTCATCAAAAAAGTAAAAGAAGACGGTATGCAACGGGGTCTCGGGGGAGATTTTTGGGTCTATTTAGACCGTTGTATACCGTTCGGCAAAAGATCGAGGATTGATAATGACATTTTGGATAAGTTTTGGCTCCCGGCGACACTTCAGACTACACACTCTCTGTCGCCCCGGTGCATGGCGACACTCTACGGGTTGCTTATAAATAGTCTTGTTTTCTCTTGTTTTAGGGTTAGCTCTTCAATTGTAATTTCACTTTTGTGCGTTTTTCTTGTCTGAGATTAGGGTTTCATTGTAATAGTCAGGATCATATCAATATACATCTTTTGGGCTTTGACTCATGGTGTTTGTTTGATTTTGAGTTGTTTCTCTTCATGCTCTTCTTTAGTATTTTATAATTGATCTTCACATTAGCTGTCTTGTGAAGGTTGATTTAAATCTGGAAATCTCAGTTTGGATCTGGTTTGTGTTTATCAGGACCTACAGCTAATATATATGAATGTTTCATGAATGTAAGAATTGTCTAGCTTGTCTTTACTAGATATTGTGTTTATCAGGACCTACAGCTGCATTTATAATCAATCGAGTTCCTTCCCAAGGTATGAACAAAGTTTCAGCACTTGAAAAACTAACATGGATGAAACCCAATGTCAGTTATCTTAAGGTGTTTGGAAGTGTATGCTACGTGTTCATACCTAGCCATCTTCGTCATAAGATGGAGAACACGTGTTGTCCATTGTGTGTTCATTGGGTATGATGATGAAAGAAAAGGATGGCGATGTTGTGATCCTAACACAGGAAGGATATATGTGTCAAAACATATAATTTTTGATGAAAATTCCACCTGGTGGTCCGAGGATAGTCAAGCACTACCTGATACTTGACAACTAAAGGAAGATCTCGAAATGTCAAAGGTAAATTTGAGCTTCGATGGAACAAATGAATCCGGAACTGATCAAACTGAAGCTGGAAGTTTAGAAAATGAAGCTACAAATGTCGAGGAAAGCAACCAACCAAAAGTGTTACTAAGAAGGTCACAACGGGTAAGAAAGCCTAATCCTAGATATATAAATGCTAACGTTGCAATTGTTGAAACCAGATTCATTGAACCTGAGACATTTGAAGAAGGCACCAGTAAAAAAGAATGGAAAGTGGCGACGGAAGATGAAATGTTATCACTTCAGTGAAATCAAACGTGGGAACTAGTTCCTAAACCCACTCATGTTATTCCGGTGTCTTGTAAATGGGTTTACATGCTGAAAAGACGAACAGATGGGTCTATAGACAGGTTCAAAGCTTGGTTAGTTGCACGAGGTTTTTCTCAACAACATGGTTTGGATTATGAAGATACATTTAGTCCTGTGGCAAAACTAATCACTATACATGTACTCCTTGCAATTGTAGCAAGTAAAAAGTGGAGGTTGTGTCAGACGGATGTGAGTAATGCGTTCTTGTACGGGGATCTAGACCACGTTAGCTATATGACTCAACCGTTGGGGTTTGAAAATCAAGACCATCCGCGTTATGTATGCAAGTTAAAGAAGGCTATCTACGGATAAAGCAATCATCGCATGCTTGGTTCGGTAAGATAGGGGAGTTTCTTGAGCAAAACGGTTTTAAGTTAACTAACTTGGATGCTAGTCTATTGTCAAACAAGAAAACAAGAAGTTGTTTTCGTGTACGTGGATGATTTAATTATAACAGGTGATAGTGAAGAAGAAGTTGAGCTACTTAAGACCAACTTAAGTGTGAGATTTAAAATGAAGGATTTAGGAAGACTTAATCACTTCGTAGGTCTGGAATTAAAACACACAGGAGACAAGTTGATTTTGCATCAGACTAAGTATGCCAGTGAACTTCTACAAAGATTTGACATGAGTTATTGCAAACCAGCTACAAGCATGCAACGCCCATAGATCCAAATGTGAAAATTCGAGCTGAGTAAGGCAAAGAATTGGATGATTATATGGTTTACAGGAAGATGGTTGGAAGCTTAACATACCTCACATCACACTAACCCGACCTGATATTGCTTTTTCAGTTGGTGTGATGAGCAGGTATATAAAGTCACCTAGAAAAAGGCATTTGCTTGATGTTCGAAGGATACTTAAAGATACAGTGGATTATGGGATAGCGTTTAAGGAGACCGATTCAAAGTTACTTGGGTACTGTGACTTAGATTATGCAGGGGATCTCAACGTTAGGAGATCTACTACTCGATACTTGTTCATTTTGGAACGAGTGCCATCTCGTGGTGTAGTAAACGGCTGCCAACTGTGTCGTTGTCCACCACGGAAGCGGAGTACAGAGCTACAGCCATGGCGGCTCAAGAATGCACATGGCTGGTCCGTCTGCTAGAAGAGCTAAATTAGAAGGTGAATTATCAAGTCAGGCTAAAGCGTGATAATGTATCGGCAATAAATCTTGATGGAGGTGTTTCATGCTCGTACCAAGCATATAGAGGTACACTATCGTGAAAAAGTATTGAAGAAAGAGATTAAAATGGAGCAAGTGGATACCACAGAGCAAGTCGCTACAAAGTGGCTGTCGGGTACGAAACTGCTTGAGTTCACTAAAGCTATGAGAATGGTGCAAGTAAGCAGTGAGAGGGAGTGTTACACTTTGACATTTCCTACTTTCAAACGTACAATTGTGTGTTGTAATCAAACGTACATGTTTTAATCGCTTCCGCATATGTGCTTGCAAACAAAAATTTGAGACCATTTTTCGAGTTGTATTATAAAAAGATTTACGAAAGTGTCACTAAATTTTAATAAGCTCGTTCCAGGAAACAACTTATTTCACTTGTCGACTCATGACTTGTCCTTTCTAGATACGGGTCATTTATTGTATTTTGAAAAATAATCATTGGATCTACTAAAAAAGACCCGAATACGAATTCAAATAGGGGTAAAGAAAGTAGCCAACCCTTGATCCACCACCATTTGCAGCTTATCATAGCGCATCAAGGAGTTTAATCCGCACTTATACGTTCCTTTGCCTCTTGCCAAGACTTCCCCATCAGAATCTATAATCCCTTCCTTAGTCGAGTCACCTGTCCGGGAACCCGGCTCCAAGATCACCGCCTTCACCTGTTCATAAATTTTGCCACGATGTTTTATATCTAACGGGTTAATCTAAAGGACTTTACTAAATGAAACGGATCAAATGGGTCGAGCGGGTCAAAAGTTATTCAAAGTATAATTAAATCCATAAAACCTACTAAATAGCTTTAGTGCTTTACTAAAAGTAGGTTAGGTTTATGTTTAAAAAACTGAATAAAACACTGTTTGTCGGTCAGCCCAATCCACCCATTTCAGCAGACACTAAATAATTACCCGTTTTGACCGGTTACCTAACTTACCCATCTTGCCAACCCTACTCGCGAGTATCAAATGAGTTACTTTTAAACCACATGGATGAGCATCTCTTCGTTGTTACATTCTTTGCCTCTTTCCATCTAAATATAAATGCAACAATTTTGCTTCGGGTTGTTCAAGAAAAATGCAATAATTCGTTAATTTTTTTTTCTTTCGACAAAACTTTAACCGCGCAAATGGATGAACAGAAAGAAAAAAGAACTCAATTTGAAATGGGCCAAAAGTTACCGGAGGTCATTTTTAATGCATAAAACCACCAAAAATGTTTTATTAAAATAAAATGATTTTTGTCATTGTAAGTGAACTAATTCACTAAAAACTGAAAAACTTCAGCCAAATATCTTCCAGTCCACTCCAGACCCAACCCGAGCTGGCCTGTTTAGTCCAGTTTTAAACCTGCTTGACCAGCTCATAGTACTAAAAGTGCCATTTGATGCACTCACCTTAGTATACAGAACATGTGGGGATCTTACATAATGCCCATTACTCATTTCAGACATCAAGGACATCAAGCTTAACTTCGGGCAATTCCACATTAAAATCAAGTCTAAATAACCATCATCAAACTGCATGTGAAACAAGTAAAGTGTAAGCAAAATAATAGGAACTAAATAAATTAACAAAATATCCACAATCAGATAAATTACAGACAAATAACAGGTGCAAAATTTGTTTATAACTGTTGACGCAACCTGAACAATCAGAGTTCCATGAAATTTAAGTTCTCATCTTCATGTTTATATACAGATAAGAATGTCTTTATAGCCGAATAACAGATCTTTACAATAAATGCGGAGAATGTTTAGTAAAATAGGGGTATGAATTTCTGACATGACGCGAACCTAACATGAAATCTGTGAGTTTGGGTTAGTCTAAATCGAGTCAGTTCCAACTTCCAACTGAACCCCGTGAACACGTTTAGCTAAACGGGTCGGTTCAGTTCAACCTGTCAGGTTCACAGGTTGACGTTTATTTTTATAAATTTAAAAAAATATATTGAACAAACCATGGCCCAAACAAGTCAGGGATAAACACACCTAGAAGATATGAACATTTGTTTGCACTCTTCTCTCTTAATTTGCCGTAATGTTTATAAAAAAACTCAATGTAAAATAGCAATCTCTCTAATCCTCACACTTCTATGAAATAAAAAATGCCAACGACTAAAGAAGAGGTTTATTTACAAAGAACCATGGTGGCATCTAATAAAACAAAATAACAGCATATTCTAGAAGATAATAGACTCTTTGCCTTAAAGTTATTTTAGGAAGAAGGGAACCTTAAAAAGTGGGTCCCAATAAGAGGTGGCAATTTCAACAAATTTACTAATGAAGGGCAGCCAAGTTATTTTTCATTTCTAACGAATCAAAAGGGTGACAAATGGTTATAAAAGAGAAGGGGCAAATAGGGGAGTTGTGTTTATTTCCAACATGGTCAATCGTGTCTAAAGTTGCCCTAACAACTATTAGACAATATTTGTATTATTTAATATTAGAGGGATTAGAGTGTAATTATGTATCTTATATATACACCATGTAATCATTATTATTAATCACAACAATACAATACTGATTACCAAGTTTATCTACAACCAACTAAATCACTTCATTCAAGAAATTTAAGTATTATTATAAAAAGAAAATTAAACCATATTTATTTTAAAAACAATGGACAAAAAGTGTCTTGACTCACCGACCTTGCTTATTTTGACCCATACCGAAAACACCGGTTTTGACCCATTACCCAGCCCGCCCACCAACTTCTACACCTAATTATCTACTTAGGAGGCCGATTAAGCATCCTAGTAAAGTGTGAAATCCACATGTCTATTTTGTTAGAGCTCATGTGTAATATATATATATATATAGGGTCCGGTTATTGTACAAAGGCTTTTTAGCGTGCGAAGGTGCGAAGCCACCAGGACGCGACATGTGTCCTTGGGGCGAGGGATAAAATCGTCCGCGTAATAATAATTACGCAAGTTATATAATAATAATGCATGCTTTATAATAACGCTTGTTCTAAAATGATAGTAACGCATGCTTTAAAATGATAATAACGCATGTTATACAAATAATCACGCATGTTATATGATTAATAACAATAATGCTTGTTCTAAAATGATAATAACGCATGTTTTAAAATAATAATAACGCACGTTATACGAATAATCACGCATGTTATATGAATAATAAAGCTTGGTGATAATCACGCATGTTATACGCACAGCACATCAAAATTTTCTTAAAAGAAGTCGGTTTTTTTATATTAAAAGTATAGCAAGATTATACTCAAATAAAAAGGAATAAAATTCTCGATTTTATGGTGTAATTTAAAAAAAATAATGTCGTATAAAAAATTTATACGTGTTTTAAAAAAAATGGGGGAACTTGAAAAAAATCAACTTTTTACGCTTAAAAACAAGCTGACTAGGCACGCCCTTCATCTTAACCCTCCCCCCCTCCTCCCCCCTCCCTCCCTCCCTCCCCCTCCCCTCCCTTCGCCCTCCCTCCCCTCCCCTCCCTTCCCCTCCCTCTCTCTCTCTCTCTACATATATATATATATATGAGGGTGAGAATCATTATAGAACACTAAAGTATTGTGAGATAATATCTAAGACGAAAGAAAACAACCTTAGCATTGGGTGCAGCCATGGCTTTTTCAGATGCCCAAGAAACATTCTGCAGCCAAATACCAATAAAGGGACCATTAAGCCTTCTCCAACTTAAACTCTCCAAATTAAGCTTAGGGCCCTGGTAACCATGGTGCTGACTTTTAAGAGGTTCAAGAGCAACACTGGTTGGTTCTCCTACATCTTCAAAACCAGGAGCAGGTACAAAAGAAATACAGCCGTTATATTTCCGCAGTCTTAGAATTCGTTGTAGACCCTATATAAGTTTTGATGTTATTATTTTCATAATATTGTGATTATAATCAAAATTAACACAATAGACTTTTGTAAATTGTAATAAATTTCAAAAAAAGACTACCCTTACAAGTAAGCAGCATTCAACAACAAAATATCACTAACAACTTGAAAACTCAATGATTCCTAAGAAATCACATTGTTTTTAACTTCAATAGAGACATTGTTAAGATTAAAAGCTATTTATGTTAATAGTTCTTTAGACTTTAGTGTTACTATCACCGCCATAGGTAACTTCTATATATTGTGTTCCATTAATCTTAAACTTGGATTATATTCTTGTGGAAGCCCACAATTCTTTTATGCATAACTGATAGTATTTTGTTTTTATAATTTTCTTGAGGCATCCTCTTTTATCAAAAAAAAAAAAGATTGATGGATATTCATATCGGAGTCATGCAAGATATCCTCATATTAGACGATCTACTACATGATATTGTTCCAAACATGATAGAGAGACATCATCTTGTTTTTTCAGTGACAATAAAAAGTTAGAAACAACACCTGTAAAACTTACATATAAATCCATTCGAGCACTTCCCATCCACCGATACTGCTCAGACTCGATATCTATATCAGCTATCAGTCCTTTAGAAAAGAAAAAAAGAAAAACCAAAGAATAAGCATCCATAATTTTATGTGTAACCATTCAGTAAATTGCAAACATAGAAAACTAGGTGCAAGTGTTCCAAAAATATAAAAAACTACAGTTAAAAAGATGAGTATGTAAAATAACAACTTTAATTGTACCCCATGCAAGCATCAAGACACTAAAAGACCTAGCCTCCCCTTGCCAGATTGTGGCTACATCCAGAGAGCGTTTATGCCCTGCCAAAAACAGAACATGCAACAGAACTTCAATTAATAAACAAAGGTTTGCAAAAGAAAATATCAAATAAAAATATACCTTGAATTACAGCACGCATAGCATAAGCAGCTGTACATGGTTGACCAACTGAATCTAGAAGAGATTTTATCATTCCATTTCCAGTACCTTCATAAACAAAATATTTATGTCAATGCCTCATCACAAACATATTCCACCTTAAATTAAGAGAATCACACAAAAGGGGGATGTTAAAGAAGGTAGATAGTTCCCTCGCCTCTCCTCGATAAGAGGGATGGCAAAAGAACCTGAACCTGACGGTAAACCCCGAAACATTTGGGATGGGTATTCAAATATTGGATTGGTTTGTTTGGGCGAGGTATGGTATTAGGTAATACCCACCCGATTACACGCAAAAGGCGCACGCCTAGGCGCAAACGGCGAGGCGCAGCCATACCGCCTTGCGTCCATCAAGGTGCTCAGGCGAGGAGGCCAAAATTGGTCTGAAACATCTAAAAATGGCCTGGAACATGTCTAAATTAGCCTAAAACATGCCTAAAACCCCTAAAAATGGCATGTTTATACTATGCGCTTTGCTTAAAAAAGGCCTACTCACTTTTTAAGCGCCTTGCGCCTAGGCCCAAGGCTCACTGCGTCCATCAAGGTGCTCAGGCGAGGAGGCCAAAATTGGTCTGAAACATCTAAAAATGGCCTGGAACATGTCTAAACTAGCCTAAAACATGCCTAAAACCCCTAAAAATGGCATGTTTATACTATGCGCTTTGCTTAAAAAAGGCCTACTCACTTTTTAAGCGCCTTGCGCCTAGACCCAAGGCTCACCCTTTGCGCCTTGAGCCTTTGACTACTATGTATATCATGTAATCTTGTGACTTATTATCAAATGAAAAATTCAAAACAGATTTCATACAATCATACTAGCTTCGTGAACCTTAAGATTGGTAACACTAAGTAATAAAGAGACCTGCAGGTATAACTCCAATAGCCATCTTGAGTGCTGCTTGCCAGTCGTCTCTTTCAAGCAATCCATTAACAACCTACTAGAATATCCAACCCATGGGAGAAAGGCAAAGAAGTTAAATTGCTATTACAGGTGTAGCGGGCATGCATAGAAGACAATCTGTTGACCAAAATACCATTAACCTAGCATTGATTAATAACAACAAACCAACCTCAACCAATATCCCATCTCCGCTAACACAAAGAATGCCGTCATACTTTGTAAGATCCAAATTATGAGAAACTTCCTTTGCATGAAGCTGATATTTAGTTTCTGAGGTTACAAATAACCCCACTGAGAATGATTAGCCTACAAAAAATAAAATGGACAGTACATGCTTAAAAGATGTAATGCAAGTTCAACAAACCTTGTAAAGTATATTCTATATTAGCATCCTCGAGTATAGGTTTTACATCATTGGTAAAAACCTTGGAAGCCGATTTCCTCCCTCCAAATGGGTTAACAAATATAAACAGTTTCTTTGGCCTGCCTGTCCGAAAACCCATAATAAGAAAATGAGAAGTATTGTACTTAGAAAATTTAATAAGGTAAATACACAAGGGTTGTGCTAAACGTACCCCCCTGTCAGATCAGTTATCCCATCTCTGTATACGGACGTATACAACCCTTATACAGCTGTATAGAGGTTTAAAATGGTCTTATACAACACGTCCAGAACGGTCAAAATCAATCAAGTCAATAGAGGGTACATATTTAGCCAACCCCATAAACAAACAATCTTTAAAGCCAAAGCAGGTCGAAATGATAAGAAAGATAACAGTTTGAGGTCATCTTCTATCTGAAAATCAATCATGTGACCTGAGCCATATGCATGGACAAGCTTGGAAAGTGTTTGGTGTAGGAATGCAACAATAATAACCTATCTCACACTGCCTGATCAATAACCATAGTTGATCAAAATGGAATACAATTCCCTTCACCATAGAGTAATTTAGTGGGAATTGAACTTATAAGCTATAAATAAAAACTCAACTAGGCGTTGACTTTTATTAACAAGTAATTTGTTCAAGACAAACAACTAATACTATAATTAGAAAGCGTTTACCCAATAACTAATATCAACAAAACAACTTGAAATCATTCTAGGGTTAATTAATTGGATGAACTACCTAGGGAGTCAATGTATCCCTGAATCTTGTGGCACAAATTGTGTAGTGAATCCTCCGACGATGCCTCGAAGACGAAGCTCTTCCTTACCAAACTCTCTCCGCAACTTCCAATGCAAGATCCATCTATCTCAACAAATGACCTAATTATGATTTGCTGTCCGGCGATTGATACTCCGAGAACTTCTCCGTCGAGGGACAGGCAACGAAGGACGTTGCCGTGATCATACCACCGCAGCTTCCCGTCGGTGGACAAAGTCAAAGCTGTGTTGCCGCCGTTTACTACATCTTCTTCATAGAGTATATGCTGTTGATCCATCGGATAAGCAGGTTAGTGGAGGTGCAGGATGTGTCGAGTATACAAAAATATATTTCTTTTTACACCACTAACTGCATAAAACTTCAACCTAGGAAGTTTTTTAAGTTTATTTGTAACAAACAATAATTTTACACCTATAGAATAGATATTATTTACACAATCATGTGATTGATTGTGTATCAACTTTTACTCTTTTATGTCATGTTATACACAAGTATACACAAGCATATGTTAAGGGTGTACCATTAAACTTATATTTGTGTTTTTGTTTTTATCATAGGCGTAGATGAAACGCTCTAAACCGGATCTCATAGTTGACACAAAACATAACAAACATAGTTCTTAAACCGGAAATTAGAATCTATTACAGCGAAATTCTTTAAATTAAAACATTCATCAAACGATAATGTAATTCATTGTCTATAATATAAACTATCAGGAAACAGGAAATGTCAGTCTTCAGTGCAGCGGCCCGATGTCCATGCTATCCGGCCCTCACGCCTCTTTCACTTTACCTTTTCTACATGTCATGCATACTAAAAGTCAGCTAACGCTAGTGAGTTATATCTTTACTTTAACTGTAAAACTTTCTTTTAGGTAGCTTAGTTTTATAAAAATAAAATAAGTTTTACTTTCTCTTTCTTTGAAAACACTTTATCTTTACTTTAAAACTTTATAACGTTACAATTTTAAAATCGTACCGTTACATCTGCCTTTTAAAAACTTTACTTTTGAGGTAACCGGTTTAAGTGTCATCCTTTACTCTTTACAACTTTACATTTCACTCATATAGGACAAGTGACTATGACATACTTTAACTATCACATATGGATCGTTGCCCGAGGGCAGGATCCCTTTGCTCGCTTACACCTCACGGTGGGACTTTCTCGCTTACACCGAAGTGAAGACTCCTTTGCCTGCTCACACCTAAGGGTGAGACTTCTACTTTGCTTACCTGCAGGACTTTTTACTTTGTAACTACAATGCAACTACTATGCGACTACTATGTAATTATATTATGCCACATAATGTAATGCCATTGAAACACATAACACATTGAGAAATAACACATATTAACACATAAGTATATAATATGCCATCTGTCACTGTCAAGCTACACCGAGATGCAGCTTTTTTACCATTCTTTACTTTGCTTTACTTTCTTGCAATTTCATTTCAAAGATATTACTACTTTAACACTTTAACTTTTTTTTAAATGATCTTTTATTTATAAAAAGATATGCCTTTCTTTTTCATTTTATAAAAATAATATTTTATAAAATACTATACTTTGTCTTTCATTTTACAAAAATAACATTTTTATAAAATACTATACTTTGTCTTTCAAATCTTCTATCAGTATGCATGCTAGCCCAAAACCATTAGAAAAAAGGGCAATAAGAACTCACATGACTTTTACTGTGTCTATCTCACTTAGCACTGCAACTTCAAGCTAAGTGAGATGCTATTATATCTGTTTCAAGGGTCACGAATGGAACAAGGTTATAACCTACATATCTCATTCAAAAACTCCTATGTCCGAAATCTTTTTCGGTCGAAATCTATTTCGACCGAAAACTCTAGTGTTAGAACTATCTTCTACTAATGGCTTTTTAGTTCGAAAACTTTTGTCCGAGAACTGTTTTGTTTGAAAACATTTGTCCGAAATCTTTTCCTGTCCAAAATACTTTTCAACCAAAATGTTCTGCCCGAGATACTTTTCGATCGAAAAGTTCTGTCCGAAATCTATGGTGTTCCGAAATACTTTTCGGACGTATCCGAGTTTTCGGACCATTCATAGAGATTTCAGACGATTCACCTGTTCTTGATCAAATACTCCGTTTTTTATCCAAGTTCCAATCTTTTTATGTCCGAAACTTGTATCTAGCTTCCATGAAGCTAAATACATGCTTTCTAGTCCAATTCCATCGTAAAAATCACATCTTTGAGTGAAAACCCCATATAAACCCTAAACCTACTTTCAAATTCAGAAATCGTTTCTGAGAAGGATTTGATACCTGTTATGGCGCGATCTTTCCTTCTCCAACCCCTAGTAATGCCTAGCAACGATCCTTGGGCGGGTATGCAATCTCGGTTGCGGGTTTTGGGACTTTCTCTCTCTATCCTCTCTCTCTAGGTGGAAGGGTGAAGATGGTGAATGTGAAAGAGGAGAGGAGGATGGGGCTTATCTCCCTCCCTCTCTTGCGTTTCCCCTGTCCGCCCCAAATCCTAATTCCCACGAGCCCGCTATTCCTTCATTCCTTCCTTATTTCTTTTTCTGTAAACCGTCGTTTATTCTTTATTGTAAATTTCGGGATGTTACAAGTCTACCCCTCTTACGAAAGGTTTCGTCCTCGAAACCTGTTATAAGTCAAATAGGTGAGGGTACGACTCATTCATTTCTGCTTCGTTTTCACAAGTAGCTTCCGACCCTTTACGATGCTTCCATTGTACCTTAACCAATTGAATCACTTTATTTTGCAACCTCTTCTCCTTTCTATCTAGTATGGCAACTGGTTCCTCAATGTAATTGAGGCTATTATCCACCTCGATGTCGTCAATCAGTATATGCGTTGATTCATCACCTAGACACTTTCGTAAGTGTGACACGTGGAAGGTAGGGTGGATTCCACTCAACTCATCATGCAGCTCTAATCGGTAAGCAACTTCACCAACCCGTGCCAATATCTTGAAAGGTCCGACGAATCTTGGACTTAACTTTCCTCTCTTACTGAATCGTATAATCTCTTTCCAGGGACATACCTTCAAAAGTACTTGAACCCCGACATTGAATTCGATAGGTCTCCTCCTCTTATCCGCGTAGGAATTTTGACGGTCCTGTGTTGCTTTCATTCTGTCCTTAATCTGGTCCAACTTTTTAGAGGTTGTTGTGACTACCTCTAAACTTCCTAGCTCTTTCTGTCCTATCTCACTCCAACAGACCGGGGTCCGACATTTTCTACCATACAACATCTCGTAAGGTGGCATACCAATAGTGGTATGGTAGCTGTTGTTGTAGGAGAATTCCGCCAACGTTAGGTGACTATCCCAACTGCCACCGAAGTCTATAATGCATGCGCGGAGCATATCCTCCAACGTTTGGATGGTTCTTTCCGACTGACCATCCGTCTGTGGGTGATAAGCCATGCTGATGTTCAATCTTGTACCCATTGACCCATGAAATCTTTTCCAGAATCTCGATGTAAAACGTGTGTCCCGGTCAGATACAATCGACAATGGCACGCCATGTCGAGACACAATTTCATTGATAAATACTTTTGCCAGCTTCTCAGATGAATACGTTTCATGGATCGGCAAGAAATGTGCACTTTTTGTCAGACGATCCACTATAACCCAAATCGTATCATGGCCTTTAGCTGTGCGGGGCAACTTTGTAATAAAGTCCATGATGATACGCTCCCACTTCCATTCAGGTATTTCCAGAGGTTGGATCTTCCCGTATGGTTTCTGATGCTCTGCTTTAACTTGTGAGCAAGTCAGACACTTGCTCACGTATTCTGTCACATCATTCTTCATGTTAGGCCACCAATACTCTTTCTTCAAATCCTGGTACATCTTCGTGGTTCCCGGGTGGATGGAATATCGATACTTATGGCCTCGTCGAGTACTTTGGCCCTAAGCTCTCCGCCCTTTGGTACTCACACACGACCACAACTAGTCCTCACCCCATGAGTGTTTATCTCCAACTTTACCTGTTGACCGACCATTCTCTCTTTCTTTATGTTCTCTTCCTTTAACGCTTCTGTCTGTGCTTTCTCTAGCTCTGTCATAAAATCTGGTGTTATTATTAACTGGTAGAATGAGTCTCTTTTCGTCTTAGGGCGTCAGCGAACCACATTCGCCTTTCCCGGATGGTATAGGATTTCACAGACATAATCCTTTAGCAATTCCAACCATCGTCTTTGTCGCATATTTAGGTCTTTCTGCTCAAAGAAATACTTCAAGCTCTTGTGATCCGAATAAAATGTGCATTTCACCTCGTAAAGGTAATGCCTCCAAATCTTTAGCGCAAAGACAACTGCCGCGAGCTCCAAATCGTGAGTCGGGTAGTTAACTTCGTACACCTTTAACTATTGTGACACATACGCGATCACTTTTCCCCTCTGCATCAATACGCACCCTAACCATTGTCCCGAAGCGTCAGAATATACCACCAGGTCCTCGTTACCGTTGGGTAGTGCTAACACTGGGGTTTAGGTCAACTTCTTTAACTCTTCAAATGCTTTAGACTGACCTTGTCCCTATTCGTACTTTATTTCTTTTCGTGTCAACTTTTTCAAAGGCGAAGCTGTTTTCGAGAAGTCCTGAATGAACCTTTGATAGTAGCCTGCCAATCCCAAAAAACTCCGAATCTCAGTTTGCGTCTTCGGGATTTCCCATTCCCTCACTGCCTCTATCTTAGCCGGGTCGACCATAATGTCGTCTGCATTAATAACGTGGCCAAAGAATTAGACCTCCTTAAGCCAGAACGCGCATTTGGAGAACTTGGCATACAACTTTTCTTTCTGTAGAATCTCTAGTACTTCTTAAAGATGACAAGCATGACCGCCTTCACTCTTTATAAATAAGTATATCGTCTATAAATACTATTACCGACCTGTCCAGCATCGGTCTACACACTTAGTTCATCATACTCATGAATGCTCCTGGAGCATTCGTCAAGCCGAAAGACATCACACGAAATTCATAATTCCCATACCGCGTGCGAAACACCGTCTTTGGTATGTCCTCTTCTATTACTTTTAATTGATGATACCCCGACCACAGATCGATCTTGGAGAACATTTCGCGCCTTGCAGTTAGTCGAACAGATCATCGATCCTTGGTAGCGGATATTTGTTCTTTACTATACGTTTGTTCAACTCCCTGTAGTCGATGCACATTCGCATGGCACCATCTTTCTTCTTTACAAACAGAATCGGAGCACCCCACGGAGAAATGCTCGGCCTGATAAAACCCCTATCCAAAAGTTCTTCTAACTGTATCATTAGCTCTTTCATCTCCAGAGTCGCACGTCGGTACGGTGCTTTAGCCACGGGCTGGGCACCTGGCACTAAGTCTATCTGGAACTCTGTCTCCCGATCAGGTGGTAACCCAGGTAATTCGTCAGGGAACACCTCCGAAAAATTACATACCACTGGCACGTCTTTCAACTCTTTCACCTTTACATCATTGTCTATCACATAGGCCCGGTAGGCCTCGCATCTGTGCCCTATATACTTTTCAGCCTTAATCATTGATATGACGTTCGTTAACGAGCCGTTGTGATCCCCGTAAACCAAAATCTCGCTACCGTCTGGAGCTTTGAGCTGAACTATCTTTCGTCTACATACGATCCGGGCTTCGTTGGCAGCTAGCCAATCCATACCCAGGACTATATCAAACCCTCCCAAGGTCATAACATACAACCTAACTAGGAATATATGGCCATGAATATTTATCGTGCAATTTTCTACCAGTTCTATCACTCTTGTGGTTTTAACCACAGCGGTTTCTACCATAAAGGCCCGTTCTACTTTAGTAACTTTGCATCTCATTCTTCTACACATAGAGGATGATATAAAGCTCCTACTGGCACCCGAATAAAATATTACAGAGACAAAGGTATGATCAAGGATGAACGTACCTGACAACAAATCTGGATCACCTCTAGCTTCCTCTTGTGTCAGTGCATACGCTTGGGTCCTTGCTTTTGGCTTTTCGGCCTCTTTTCCTTTCTCGGTGCCAACAGCTTTAGGCTTACGACAGTCCTTGGCCAGGTGGCCAGGGATCCCACAGTTATAGCATGACGGTGCACCAGGACACTCTTAAGAGTAATGCCCCGTCTTCCCGCATCGGTAACAAATGTTCAGACCCACATGGCACTCCTCGGAGTGCTTCCGCCTACACTTAGCACAATCAATTCCATCCTTAATCCTCATCTTCTTCGTCTTCGGTCCCGCCCACTCTTTTGTTGGCCGCTTAACGGCATTAGTCACTTTCTTCTCAGTAAGCAGTGGGTCTGCGGATTCGAAGTCATCATATACTATTCCAGCCAGTGATACCACATATTCGAAGCTTGTAGGAGCATTAGCTTTCAAGTGCACACGAACCTTCTGTGGTATCCCCTTGACATAGTACTTTATCCTCTTTTCCTCAGTGTCCACCAGATGTGGAACCAACTGAGCCAACTCATGATATTTGGAGGTGTACTGGCGATGAGTCATATTACCAGCACAGAGCCCCAGAAACTCTCTCACAACTCTGTCAATCTCGTTCTGCTGGCAGAACTTAGTGATTAGTAGCTTTTTCATGTCATCCCATTTCATCTTTTTCATATCGGCAGTTGACTTGGTTCTCTCAATTGACCTCCACCAACTCAATGCCTCATTAGTGAATGAGTGAGCGGCAAACTTGACCGCTTGGTCATCACGGCATTAACTAATGTTGATCACACCGTTCATCCTCTCTATCCATTCAAAAGTAGCAACAACATCCTTCCGTCCATCATACTTCGGCGGGTCACTCCCCCGAAAGGATTTATAGTTGCAACCTCGAGTTGCCATTTCATAATCCGAGTCATCACTATCAGTGACTTCAGTCCTCTTGCTGCTTTCCTTTTTCCTCTCTTTCTTCCCAATATCAAACTCTTTAAGGGCTCGCCCAGTGCTTTCGGTAGAACTTTCTTCAAGATTGAAGTAACTTCTATCGCGATAGCTTCTTTCACAATCGGTAAGATCCCCGTTATGAGCATCGTTATGAACTGACACATGGTTCCCACTGCATTATGCTCCACGTGCACCGATTCAGTCTCGTTGAGGGAGTGCTCACTCTCCTCATGGCGTGTTCGGTTAACTGGCGGTCGGCCTTGGTGACCAGCACGACCCCAAGTGCGACCACCTCTCTTTTCTCTAGCCATTAGTGTATACTACGAACAAAGATCGCTCGTGTTGTCATGATAGGTAATAATTTAGAACACATCGAGTAATATAAATTACTAATTACATAGACCGGTATAAATTACTAATTTACTTTACTACTCGGGTTTAGAACATCTCCTTTCAGAGTAACATTGGCATTCGAGTCCAGAGTTTCTACTGTAGGCACATACTATCCACTGTCTATTGTCTATGCTAAGGCACGTACTATGTACTATTTATGCTAAAGCATTTACTGTCTACTGTCTGTGCTAAGGCATTATTGTCTATTTTCTATGTTAGGACATTGACTACCTTATGTCTACTATCTTTCCATGGATGGGCTGCTCTGACTGACATTCCTTTCCTTCCTTTCCTTTGTCCCATTCTCAGTTTAAGTTCAGACATTTTCGCAAATGTCTGAATCTCTCAAACTATGGCTCTGATACCAACTTGAAACGCCCCAAACCGGGTACATCTCATAGTTGGCACAAAACATAACAAACATAGTTCTTAAACCGGAAATCGGAATCTATTACAGCGGAAGTCTTTAAATTAAAACATTCATCAAACGATAATGTAATTCATTGTCTAAAATGTAAACTATCGGGAAACAGGAAATGTCAGTCTTCAATGCAGAGGCCCGATGTCCATGCTATCCGGCCCTCACGCCTCTGCTTTACCTTTTCTACATGTCATGCATACTAAAAGTCGGCTAACGCTGGTGAGTTCTATCTTTACTCTAACTGTAAAACTTTCTTTTAGGTAGCTTAGTTTTATAAAAATAAAATAAGCTTTACTTTCTCTTTCTTTGAAAACACTTTATCTTTACTTTAAAATTTACAACGTTACAATTTTAAAATCGTACCGTTACATCTTTCTTTTAAAAACTTTACTTTTGAGGTAACCGGTTTAAGTGTCCTCATTTACTCTTTACAACTTTACATTTCACTCGTATAGGACAAGTGACTATGACATACTTTAACTATCACATATGGATCGTTGCCCGAGGGCAGGATCCCTTTGCTCGCTTACACCTCACGGTAAGACTTTTACTTTGCTATGCCCACACCTTAGGGTGGGACTTTCTCGCTTACACCGAAGTGAAGACTCCTTTGCCTGCTCACACCTTAGGGTGAGACTTCTACTTTACTTGCATGCAGGACTTTTTACTTTGCAACTACAATGCAACTACTATGAGACTACTATGCAATTATATTATGTCACATAATGTAATGCCATTGAAACACATAACACATATTAACACATAAGCATATAATATGTCATCTATCACTGACAAGTTGCACCGAGATCCAGCTTCTTTACCATTCTTTACTTTGCTTTACTTTTTGGAAATTTCATTTCAAAGATAGTACTATTCCCTTTAACACTTTAACTTTTTTTTTATAAAAATAATCTTTTTTTTTATAAAAAAATGCTTTTCTTTTTCATTTTATAAAAATAACATTTTATAAAATACTATACTTTGTCTTTCATTTTATAAAAATAACATTTTTATAAAATACTATACTTTGTCTTTCAAATCTTTCTACAAGTATGTATGCAAGCCCAAAACCATTAGGAAAAGGGCAATAAGAAGTCACCTAACTTTTACTATGTCTAGCTCACCTAGCACTGGAACTTCAAACTAGGTGGGGTGCTATTATATCTGTTTCAAGAGTCACGAATGGAACAAGGTTATAACCTACATATCTCATTCAAAAACTCCTATGTCCGAAATCTTTTTCAGTCGAAATCTATTTCGACCGAAAACTCTAGTGTTAGAACTATCTTCTATTAATGGTTTTTTCGTTCGAAAACTTTTGTTCGAGAACTGTTTTGTTCGAAAACATTTGTCCGAAATCCTTTCCTGTCCAAAATACTTTTCGACCAAAATGTTCCGCCCGAGATACTTTTCGATCAAAAAGTTCTGTCCGAAATCTATGGTGTTCCAAAATACATTTCGGACGTATCCGAGTTTTCGAACCATTCATAGAGATTTCGGACGATTCACCTGTTCTTGATCAAATACTACATTTTTTATCCAAGTTCCAATCTTTTTACATCCGAAACTTGTATCTAGCTTCCATGAAGCTAAATACATGCTTTCTAGTCCAATTCCATCGTAAAAATCTCATCTTTGAGTGAAAAACCCATATAAACCCTAAACCTACTTTCAAATTCAGAAATCATTTCTAAGAAGGATTTGATACCTGTTATGGCGCGATCTTTCCTTCTCCAACCCCCAGTAATGCCTAGTAACGATCCTTGGGCGAGTATGCAATCTCGGTTGCGGGTTTTGGGACTTTCTCTCTCTAGCCTCTCTCTCTCTAGGTGGAAGGGTGAAGATGGTGAATGTGAAAGAGGAGAGGAGGATGGAGCTTATCTCCCTCCCTCTCTCTCTTGTGTTTCCCCTGTCCGACCCAAAGCCCAATTCCCACGAGCCCACTATTCCTTCATTCCTTCTTTATTTCTTTTCCCGTAAACCGTTGTTTATTCTTTATCGTAAATTTCGGGATGTTATAGTAGATATTGAAGCGAATGATAACTGTGTATTGTATTAAGATTACGTTTCTTCTTAAGATTTTTTATGTTTTAGTCTTGCTTTTGTTTTACAGATTATTTATATTTCTTTTTTATGCTTTAATAATTGACATTGTTAATATTGTAGTATAAAAATAGTTACCAGTTCTGATATTGTGAAAATGGTTTTGACGGTGTCGTGACAGTTACATAATGATAATGGAGTGTTTAAGTATGTATTTTTTCATATGACAAACATTTACCCTTTGTATTTAAATACAAACTATTTCATGCTTCTAAAGTTTGTTACACAAAGGTGTTATTTGGATCCATATTTATAGATTAGGATACTAAATAAAAATTTTACTTATTTGGATCCATATTTGAAGATTAGGATACTAATTAATTTAAATTATAAACCTATTTAAACCATCTCAACTATTTTTTATTTCAACCTATTTTTATCATTTCTCCCTCAAATTAAAACCACGTATCTCCCTCAATTTTTACTTTCTAATTCATCATCATCATGTTCTAAAGAAACATACAATGATTTAGTTGATGAATCGGAAGATGAAAATTTTACTGTGATTGTTACTAGTGTTCAACAATTATTAAATTATCAAGATACCGCTACTTCAAAAACTTTATCACCTAGAGATCGCGAAGCCACCCATGATCGTCTTGTGGCAGATTACTTCTATGAGCATCCAGTACATGGGGTTGATACGTTCAGAACAAGGATTTCATATGCAAAGATTTTCAAACAAAATGGGATGCTAGGTGTAAAAGGAGTTTCATGGCATTACAAAAATGCACATCGACTATACTTCAACTAGCATATGGTAATTGATGTGTTGCAAAGCACACATGCATTTCACTTGTATTTCGTAGTGCTTTCGTATAGTTTTATAGTCGTTTCGAGTCAATTATAACTTGTAATTAGTTATGTTATGTTTTGTAGGTATTCGGGGTGAGTTTGGAGCTTAAACGATCAAGAACTGTGAAGAAACGAGCACATGAGAACCCGGGATGAAAACGGAAAAAGTCGAAAAAGGGTCCAACCTTAGAAGAGGCATATCTCGGGCTAAAAAATTAGTTACAGGGCCCATAATATATCGATTTGGGGTAGCTCGAGAAGAGGAATTCAAAAATTCAGTATTCCCTGGCGTTACGCGAGAGCTTGGGTCCATTTTATCGCGGTACGCGAGGAACCAGAAATCATGCGTGACTATTTTGTCTCTGGCGGTACGCGAGGGAGCTTCCTTCTAGGCCTCGCGGTACGCGAGAGACCCTAGATACGTAAATTTTGGACTATTTTCATGGTATAAAAGGTTGGGATCAATCCTAGGGTTGGAGAATTCGATTCTAGACGTAAATTTAAGGACTTTTGGGCGATTTTGAGTGGGAGAAGTCACAAGGGATCAAGGATTGAAGCGTTGGATGCGTGGATCGATTGGATTATCGTCTTTTCGGTTTATGTTTCTTATCTTTTGCTTTTTGATTCATCTATCTTGCATCATGATTCTAAATATTATACTTTGTGTTGATGTTTTGATGATGGTAGTAGGCTAGATTTCTTGAACTACCTAGATTTTGATGATTATGCGTTGTTATTTGGTTTGATTTTGGATTTCGGTTTCTTTTTGATGGATTAACAATAAAGTAAAGAACTTGATTGTGTTTGATTGGATGTACATGCGTATTTGATCTTGACTTATGATCTATTGAATGTTCCATATGCTGCTTTGTGAATGTCTTTCATGTATGGTCGCATATTAGGTCACTAGCTGTGTGCATGTGATTGGTTTATGGTTTACTGTCTTGTATACATATTAACATCGATTGAGAGTCTGTTAGAGTTGAGTATTCTGCCTGCTTCAATAGCTGAAAGGTGCGAAGTTGTCGGGTAATCTTTGGTGTTAGGGTTTTAGGTTAACTGCTCTGAAAGGAGGGTTTCCTAGGTTGTCTTAGCGTCATTGTTATTCCGTGTCTAGTCAAGTGAATTCAAGTTACTCCTTGCACTGAAAGGTGTATTGAGATAGTGAGACTGAGAGGTAATCTGTCTAGCGAGTACTTTAGTGTTGTTGGAGATAGCTGAGAGGTGATCCAACTAAGTGGTGAGTTTCACACGTCCATTAGGTTTCCTTTTAGGTCACACCCGAAGAAAAATATGGGATCCACTAGTTTGTTTAAGTGTGTCGTATTCTAAGAGCCCGGTTCCATCATAGTTTCCGTATCCGAGAGATTTCCAAGGTACATGCATAGGATTCAAGGTCTAGGTAGTGCTTTCCCTATTTGTTACAACACAAACCCGCCCAATATAATCCAGTTTAGTTAGTTGAGTCAGAGTCTAGATAGAGTTGTCGCTAGTGTCACATGGGTTCGATATCCATACTTCATTTGACTTTGCTACATTGATCGGTACACTTGTCGGTTGTGTGGTCTAGTATTAGGTTGAGTCTAGATTTATAAATTTAAAGCTAGAGTGTCTAAGTTAGGTTTTATAGTTAGTTTTTACAGACCGTCCATCACACATCAAGTTTTTGGTGCCGTTGCCGGGGACACTTAGGCGATAGCGTATCTAACTGTGATTGAACTTATCTGATTAGTTGGTCCTTTTTGTGTTTTGAGTCTTTTCTATTTTGTTGAGTCTAGTTTGTGTGTCCTTTGGTGATCTTTGTTTTTATTGTTTCTAGCTTGTATCTTGGGTCTGTCTAATTATTTTTGTCATTATGTGTGAGATATGTGGAGGACCCCATTTTACTCATCATTGCCCATATTCATCGGGATATTCTGCAGACTGCTATGATCATGTTTATCCGCAGGTACAACTATATAAAGAATACAGAACTCAAGAGGAGTTGAATGCCTAGTGCAGAGAGGCAAATGAGAAGCATGAGAAAGAAATCCAGGCAATAATCGCTCGCATTGGATCACATCGGCCGAAGAATTTGGAGCGTGTGATTTATGACCGTGAAGGGAATGTTATCGAAACTGAAACTGCTTTAGGGGAAGTGATTCTGGAACTCCAAAACTGGAGGCAACAATGGACGGCGTGCAGGTAACAGTGACAGAAGGTGAAACGCATGTCCCATCTCCAGGTAAGTATTCTGACCTTGATTGCATTACTGATTTTTGTTTATCAACTTCTACACAAGATCACATAGTTCATTGTGATACTTTACACTTGTCTTGTGAGAATGAGTTGGTGGAGGCAATACGAGACGAAGATACAATCAAGGAGGAGCAGAAGAAGGTGCAAGAAATCATGAACACTCAGTGGCACCTGATAACTAAAGCCGAACAATTGCACTTTTTGGAAGAAAATGGGAGGCTGATGGTGGAGCTAGAAAGTATCAAGCTAGAAAGAGAAGAAGCAGCTCCATAAACGGGGACATTAACGGAAGAAGTGCAACTCAAGTCCAAAATACTCAGCACTAGTCCCACCTTCGGTTCTGTAGGATGTTAAGCAACCTCGGCCGGGCGTTTATGATTTTTCTTTGAATGAGAGTGATGATGATGAGTCAATAGATGTGGAGGAACTCGAGAAATATTTTGGCTCCAGGATTAGTGACAAAGAAGAAGAGGAAGATGTGGTTTTCTCTGATTCTATAGGATTGATGTTTGGTGAAAGGGAAGAGATTGTTGATGAGCCGTCATGGGAAGACGAGTTTGGTGACGAGTTGGTGGGATTGCCAACTTTTGAAGAAGATGGAGAATTTGACCCAGTTGGCAAGTTAGAAACCTTAGAAGCTCTGATGGAAGGAAAGCGTTTATGATTTTTCTTTGAATGAGAGTGATGATGATGAGTCAATAATTATGGAGGAACTCGAGAAATATTTTGGCTCCAGGATTAGAGACAAAGAAGAAGAGGAAGATGTGGTTTTCTCTGATTCTATAGGATTGATGTTTGGTGAAAGGGAAGAGATTGTTGATGAGCCGTCATGGGAAGACGAGTTTGGTGACGAGTTGGTGGGATTGCCAACTTTTGAAGAAGATGGATAATTTGACCCAGTTGGCGAGTTAGAAACCTTAGAAGCTCTGATGGAAGAAAGCCGACTATGGAGATCAAAGAGTCACCAGTTGAAGAAGAGGAAGAAGTGGTTGTAGATGAAGAGAACCACAACAAGCACGTGGAGGTAGTAGATGGTGGATCGCCACCCAGATCAGCACGACCACGGGACAGGGCATAGAGATGCTTGGACCGGCATGTTTTAAGGGTCCAGGGATGGTCACATAAGGACCGTAGGATGAAGTATACTGGAGATGATCGATCACCACATTACATGACACGTATCAGGTTTGGTCCAGGTAAGTTTAAATATTGGTGGACCGACCCGTTTAGATTTTTCAAAACCCATTTAAGGTCTGCCATCAGTGTTTATCAAATCGGTGGTAGACCAATTACACTAAACGGGCCGGACGGGGGCGGCAAAAAGGAGGAGCCTCCTGATTAGGTTTGGTTCTCGGGCAAGTGCCCAGATATATAGTTTGTACGAGTCTTTTCGGTTAATTTCGTGCTATTTTTGTGCTTTTCAATTTGCGTGTTTTGTTTTGTTTGTGTCCTGCAGGGATTCGCGCTTGATTTGGTGAGGAAAATCGTCGAGAATGAAGTTCCAGGTATTTTTTTTACATGTGTTTTTATGCTTGGAATAGGTTTTTAAGGAATTTTGGTGAAACAAAATTTTAAATGATCAAAAATTGTCTAAGTATAAAAGTTGGAAAAATTTCAAAACTTTCTGTTACCAACAAGTCCCCGCGGTACACGAAGCATTTGGGAAGTCCTCTCGCGGTACGCGAAGGACAAACCAAGTAGCAAACTTAATTTATTCCTCCTCGTGGTACGCGGGGAGTGCTGCCGGTTCTCTCGTGGTACACGGGGCAATGCTGGTTTCACCCTTCTTCCTTGTTTTCCCATGGTTTCGTTCACTGTTCACCCGCATCGACCACCACTATCATTCACCCCTCTATCCTCTATCCACCATGCATTATCACCACCGTCATCATACCACATATCATCCTTTATCCATCATTCATTATCATTCATTATTGACACCTTCATCATCCATTCACACCATGACCATGGGAGAACTTGAAACCGTTCGTGACCGATGACCGACCTTGCTGTGGCTTTCATGTCTATGTGTTTGCCACACATTGAGTATATTTCTCTGCATGCTATCTATCTTGAGTCTTTAAGTTCTTAGTGAGTCTTAGTGAGTCAGTCGTGTCTTTAATTTTTACTTTGAATTTGTAACTTGTGTCAGTTTAATGCTGCAGGTTTGTTTGAGTTTTATTGTGCAGGTTCGCTCCATCTGTACTCAATCTCCAATCGGGCGGGGTTGATTCTCATCTTATGTATCTTGTAAAGGCAACCCGACAGTCGTTTGTGCAACCGCAAACGAAATGCTATACGGTGCATACGTGGAAGAGTAATGCTAAACCATTCATGCTACATTACCAGCTAATTCGATTCCTTTTATTTTTGTCTTTTTATTTTTAGTTTTGTCTTGCTTTACATTGAGGATAATGTGTCTTTCAAGTGTGGGGATGTGAGTGTCTAGTTTAGCTAGTTTGTCTTGTTTATAAAAATTTAAAAATACAAAAAAATTAAAAATTTTGAAAAAATGTCCTTGAAAATAACTGCTTATACTTGGAAAATGATAGTACAACTGTATCTGCTTAATGAGTTTAAATGAATAAATAATTGAAAACGTGTCTAATTAGTGATGTTTTGGTAGACCTGGTCAACTAGTAGAGCTTAAATAGCTTGTTTGTGTTAAATACGATTAATAATTTAATTAAATCATGATATCTTGTGGGTATTCATCTTAGAGTATCGGTAATACTGAAACTGTCAACATAGGGTGATAGGTACCACGTTAAGTTAAAATTTAGAGGTTTTTAAAATTTCATGGCACACCAATCTCTTTTTATGAGAATAAATCCGAGTTTCGGTGGCGCCCGCATCCGTAATTCTATAATTTTTGAGCTTATTTGATTGAAATCTAAGTTTCGCCTACGTGTCACATGTCGGGTTCCAGCCTGATTGAAACACCAATGGGTTGATTCTTATATGCTTCATTGTTTAGACTGTAGTCTATGTGTTACCTTCCGGGATAGTGACTTGGTTGAAACGCCTCTAGACGAAAGTTAATTTGCTTAATAATGCTCATATTTCATCCATTCATTCATTGATCATCATTATTTCTAAAAACCTGTAAATTTTAGTTTAACGTCGTAGGGTAAATCTATATGGTTTAATCTGTGACTAAACATGACCGTGAGACGGGATTAGGTGGAGCTGTAACTTCTGAGTGTGAGTCACATAGATTGATTGATATGCTTGGTAATGTAATATTAGAAAACTTAACGGGGGCTTGAAAGTTGGTGCTTGGGTTTAATTGGACAGAAATACTAATTGTTGCTTTATAACGCGTGAGTATGTTTTGCTAATTGGTAATTATGAATGTTTAAGTTAGATCTGAGTTATGATTCCATTGCAGACTTTTTCGAGGACGAAAAAAGGTTAAGTGTGGGGATGTTTGATGTGTTACAAAGCACACATGCATTTCCCTTGTATTTCGTAGCGCTTTCGTATAGTTTTATAGTCGTTTTGAGTCAATTATAACTTGTAATTAGTTATGTTATGTTTTGTAGGTATTCGGGGTGAGTTTGGAGCTTAAACAATCAAGAACTGTGAAGAAACGAGCATACGAGAACCCGGGATGAAAACGGAAAAAGTCGGAAAAGGGTCCAACCTTAGAAGAGGCATATCTCGGGCTAGAAAATTAGTTACGGGGCCCATAATATATCGATTTAGGGTAGCTCGAGAAGAGGAATTCAAAATTTTAGTATTCCCTCGCGGTACGCGAGAGCTTAGGTCCATTTTCTCGCGGTACATGATGGACCAGAAATCCTGCGCGACTATTTTGTCTCCGGCGGTACGCGAGGGAGCTTCCGTCTGGGCCTCGCGGTACACGAGAGACCCCAGATACGCAGATTTTGGCCTATTTTGATTATTAAAAAAAGAGGGAACCAAATTTCTAATGTTGTGTTGATCCATATAGATGTCATATTAAGGAAATATTAAACCAATTGATCGAATTTTTTATATTAAATGCTATTGTGTCAACTATTGTGTCAAAATACATGTTGTGTTAAGCATAATATAAATTTGACACAACTTTAATGTATTCGATCGAATTTTTTATATAAATTTGACACAACTTTAATATGACATCTATTGTGTCAACTATCGTGTCTAAAAAGAGGGAGCAACATGTATTTATAGATGTCATATTAAGGCTAAGCATTTATAATATTAAGGAAATATTAAGGAACTAAGCATTTATATTAAACACAATAGATGTCATATAAACTTAAAAACATTAAAGTTGTGTCAAATACATTATATGAAATTAGTTCTAGGTTGATCCCTCTTTTTAAACCATAGATAATCAAAATACATGTATTTTTTATATTAAACCAATTGATCGCAATTTCCTCAAGTTTAATGGGTCCAAAACCAAACCTACTGACTTTTGCATTGCCCCGATGCTAATGCCTTATCATAAAACATTAGTTCTAGGTGGAAATAAGCATTCATTTAACAATGTAGTTAATGGAACGGCGTGACCAAATCCATGAATGGGAGTTTGTCAGACTCCGATAGTACTATCTATATTATACATTGGCTCAAATCCATGAGTTAATTGGTTATGTAGTCATAGAGCCTTAATGTGATAATTTTGCCACATGTAATGTACACCGTGCGTCTGATGCAAAGTGTAAAATAAACGAGTTTCTTGAATCATAAAATGCAAAACAATGTATTTCAAACATGCATTCCCCCCGAATATGTAAAACGAAAACGGGGCTACGAATACTCACCTCGGGTCTTGAATAGTGATAATAGCTTATGAATGGAACTAGAACGTCCTACTCGAATGCTACAAGTAAATAAATACTACTTGAGTTTATAGGACTTAACTTTATGCATGAAACATTGGTGATGGATGCAAACACGTTAAAGACTTATTTTTCGGGTTTTATATCGGTTAACGATTCTATAAATGTATTAATAACGTTTATGTTTATACGTGGTTTAAAGTCATAATGTACTAGTTAGATAATTCTTTGTATCAAAATAAATACTTATGTATAGATAATATTACCCAAAACATGATTTCTTTGTACGACGTTAAATAAATATTTATTTTTCAACGACGATCGTATGAAAATGATTACAATATAAGGTATAAAGTATCACATTTATGCTTCTATACTTCCTTTTTAATGTATAATGAATCATATATTGTCACACCCCGCCTCGGGCACCCACGGGACGTTCATGGGCTGCGACGTCAGTTGGCACCTTCGGTACCTGCTTTGATTTCAGAGCTTGTTTTTGTGTAGCGGAATAACGTTTGAAAATGGATCGTTTCATCTCAACCTTAAGGGTTGGTTTTGTAAATATCAGAATCTCGTCGTGTAGACAAAAGATTATTTTAATTCAATACTTGGGTATAAAACCCGATCGTTGTACATTTGATTTCAAATCAAAAACTCTGACACAAAGTCAACAAAAATTTACATGGAGGTATTCTGCCTAGGGAATCATAATCCTTTGGGCACCTTAACCTTGTCTTTTCTTAGGTTCTTCCTGTGCATAGCACGAACATGTATAACATATTTTTGGGTTGCACTGGGTCTAGGTGTGTGGCTTTACCCAGCCATGCAACAAACCAGTCCCCGGGACTTAGGCCGTGGCCGGTCCGGTGTATCGAGGTCATTTCATTCTTTTCATGACAACATTTAAAAATGAACGTCAGCTATATGCTGGTGAATACTTTTTGCCTCCATATAGGCACGAATGTGTTTCCCAAATTCGCCTTAGTCAAACTCCAACACCTAAGCACGGACGTGCTCTCGGCATTCACGGCCATGCTTCAACTAGAATTTTACAACACACATATGCAAGTGCACATATCACATATGTAGTATAATATTAGCAAGAACCAAGTATTGATCCTCCGGACATAGTGGCTTCTGATACTAAATCGTCTGTCAATATTTTAACCGATTAAATTGATTATTAACTAAAAAACTAGATGATAACTAGAAAATAACTAGAGAAGTTTAAGGAAATCAGATGGGGAAAACAATCATCTAGGTGTCGAATCCTCTTGACTGAAATGACAAACTGGAATGACTCTATTTATGATAACTATTCCCTAAATATACTAATCCCCCGTTAAGGATGTAATTTAGTCGAATAGAACCTAAGGCCCTTGGACTCACTGCCGGTTACCCTAAATGAAGGATCAACATCTGTATGAAGTGCTAGAACATATTAGACCCTGCTAAAGCTTGTAATCTCACAATAGAAGAAAGCTAGCGCTATAGTGTAACACCCAAATTTTTCAAACCAATTTTAGCTTTTTAAAACAACACAGAGTTTAAGTCCCGGACAAAATATAACGTATCCTCATGTTTAAGTTTTACAACATAAGTTTAGATTTTCTAAAATACGCAAAATAAGTCAAGTTAGTCACACTTATCCACAAGTGTTAAACAACCCAACATGTCTACCAAGAGAAGTTTAATCAAAACAAACATCTAAAACAACTTTGAGAATACGATGTCCAACTTTAGCGAGACCTGAGACCTTAAACCGGAGCTTTCCCTACATCCAAAAACACCACAAATAACCATTAGTAATGATACAACAAGTCCCAAGACCCCCAAGGTGTCCTAGGAAGAGAACTCAAAATTCAGCCAATGGGCGTCCCACTTGGGGCGTCCCAGAAGCAAACAGAAGCCATCTGGCGTCCCAGGGACACCAGGCGTCCCACTTGGGGCGTCCCAGGGACCAGCCCTGCATTAGCCAACCCCAAATTTGCAGTTTTGTCATTTTCGACCCTCCCGACTCGACCCCAAGTCGTTTTAAACCACCAACAACATTTTGTAAATATTTTAAACTCCTCATACGAGAACCACAACTCGTTTTTACCCCTTATCCAATCTGAATCATACGTTATTATTTGGAGTCTTTGACTACAAGCTTACCACCTAAGTTTACCACACTCGTTAAGTTATGTCATTGAGTAATTGACTCCAAGACCGACATTTAGACAAGTATTGACATCATACAAGTCCTATTATTATACTAATTCACCAATATTCCACAATGGTTTGACTTATACCACATTAAGTCAATTTACAACATTTCACCATTATTCCACAATGGTTTGACTTATACACCACATAAGTCGATTTACACCAATTTCACCATTATTCCACAATGGTTTGACTTATATACCACATAAGTCAATTTACACCAATTTCACCATTATTCCACAATGGTTTGACTTATATACCACATAAGTCAATTTACGCCAATTTCACCATTATTCCACAATGGTTTGACTTATACCACATTAAGTCAATTTACACCAATTCATCATTATTCAACAATGGTTTGACTTATATACCACATAAGTCAATTACTCCGAATTACCACATTTCGTTTGACTTTACACCACATAAGTCAATTACACCAATTTACCACATCTAGTTTGACTAGACACCACATAAGTCAATTACACCAAATTACCACATTCTACTTTTTTAGTTTAACTATATACCACATAGTTAACTACATCAATTTAACATATTCTACATTTTAGTTTGACTATATACCACATAGTCAACTACACCAATTTCAAACTACATTATGCATACAAGTTTGACTTTTACCACACAAGTCAATTTTACACCAATACACCATATAAGTTTATTAACTTAATTCATCAAACGACAAGGCGAGGTTCTTAGACCTCAAACACCACGCACCCACCCTTGCATATTTTCACCATATGTAATTTCCTTAATTTTCAACATACAATTAAACAAATAAATGAATAGCGCTTATTACAGTCGAGTTGGGATGGGACAGAGGGGCAAGACCGATCCTCTTATTTTTAGACTTTTACTTGTGATGCCAGTAGCCTGGAAGGTCTCAGTATATATAATAAAAGCTCAGGGTCCTGGTGTGGCCACTGGGTGGGATATTGTGATGGATGGTCATTTCGTATTGTGAATACGATTGTGAAAACATGATTTGTTTATGAACTCACCAGCTTTGTGTTGATCTAAATGTTTTCAAATGTTTTTTAGCACAGGTGATGTGCCATCATTTATACATATTTTACAAGCACAATTATCCCCATATTATGGTACTTATTGAATAAAAACCTTGCAAATACTACTTAATTCGCATATATTTTATTTTTACAGGTTAAACGGCTTCCCGAACAAAAAGAAGCGAAAAAGACCAAGAAATTGAAGAAAATGTGGAAGTAAGAAACCAGGTCATGCATTATACCCATGTGCACCATAAAAGAAAGAGATTTTTCTATTATATGTGTGTACCTGTGTCTCCAAAAGTAGGACATTCCCTTACAAGAGTACTAGTGTACCAGTGGAGCAAATGCACAACCATGCATTTGAATGCATGCCCATGCAAACCCCAACTCTTTGACTATAAATAGCAATCTCAAGTATCTCATTTAGGTGTCCAAGATTGAGAGGTGTGAAGGCCTTAGAGCTCTGCTAAGAGCCGGAACTCTCTTAGTTTTGGTCCATTTTTAGCTTTTCTTTATTTTCTAAGTCTTGTAATATGAATGTTTCATCTTGCTCGATTAATCAAGAGGCAACCTATACCCACTCTCCCTTGGTGTTGGAATACTTCCACACATTATCTAAGGGTTAACGGAGACACTTGTATGGTTATTCATGGCTAGTTCTCTTGTGTTGCTCGGCTTGGTTGAACTTTAATTAATTAATGAAGTATGTTTAGTATGTTATGTTTTTAAAGTCTTTACTATAATTTATCTTAAAAAGACAAGAATAAGTGATTTTTAAACCAATCTAATAATCTTAAATCTTGTGAGTTACTTAAGCAAGGTTTCTTGTTTGGGAAGCTTATTCGAGTTTGTACGGTCTATATACAAATATTGGTGCTACCAAGGGCCCGGTTAGTATAGATTTAATATTATTGGTTGATTGGAGGTTTGGGTACTCAACGAGTCGTTCGAGTCCTAACTAGACCTTGCGGTTTATGTCGGTATTTCTTTACTTCTCTTGTGTCAGCTTGCAGAGGACTTCTAGCGGGAGCCATGGGGTTTGATCTTGAGAATGAAAGTCTTATTTATTTAAAATAGTATTATAAGTAAAGACAACTATTTTAAGAACATAATTTGTTAGGTCCGAGCGTTCATAAAGTACATTTGGAGGAAGTCGTGCATTCCAACTTACCGGAAGAAGTTACAAGACATGACGTCATCAGTTATTGGATAGTCTTAGTCCGAATAATGAATCACGAGATAACCGGCGGACTTGAGACCCCGTTCAGGTCCCAAGATTCATTAGGAACAGTTGGCCGACTGTATCCACTGTTCCGTTACGAAATACTAGCTCCCCTATCGAAAGGGCTAGTACTAGTAACTGTGACCAACCTTACTTTAAATATAACGCTAATTAACAAGGGATAACATGTAACATCCCAAAAATAGTAAATAAGTAAATAATAACGCGATAGAGATGTAATCATCAAAAATGAAAGAAAAATGGATAGGCTTGGTGTGATGTTTCGGATTTTTCGTTCTAGCACTTGTATTATAATTATCGTGTAAGCATTCTCTATTTTAAAAAAAGCGTAAGAGTTTTATTTGGTTTTATACAAATAGGTATTTTACTTTACGGATTTAAACTAATTAGAATTTTATAAATTTTAAAATTAATATAAAGTTTTATATAAAAATCTAAAGTTAAAAAGTTGTATATTTAATAAAATAACCTATTTAAATAAGATAAATAACTTTTATAAAAATTATTTATAATAATAAAGAATAAAATAAGTTATAAAAACATTTTTAAATTAATTTGATTTAAAAGAAATTAAATTAATTTATTTAAATAAAAGTTCAGGGGTTGTTTTGTAATTAATCAAACTAGAAGGTTTTAAAACTGAAATCGGTTGAGGGGCTGTTTCTGGACAATTTAAACTACAAGGACCCATTCATATTTATTTCAAGGGCTAATTTAAGTCAAACTAAACTCCAGGGACTAAAACTGCCAATTCCCAAATCGTTTATCCGGTCACCCCCTTCGTTGGTCCGCGGGTGAAGCCATTTTCCGATGAACCCCTGACAGGGCTGTCCCCTGCACCTCGACAGCCGCTACAGGCATCCCTGAGCTCGTCTTCTCCACGCGAACAAAAGGCCCCGATCAATTGGTCTCCCCAACATAAGGATCGTCTGATCCTGTTGGTGGCCGAGAAACCCACTTTCGAATTCGCGCCCGACAGCACGCATGTTGAATGTCTGGGTAGTTTCATCTCGTCCAGACTAGTGTCGGAACGTGCCCAATCGCACGTTTTAACAAAGAAATCAAGCTCGGCTATAAATAGCCATAGTCGGACCTGCTCGAGCTCGCGACCCCTTTTTCACCCACTCTCACTTCAAATTGAAGTTGGCATTGTGTTCGTCGCCTCTGAGTGAAGCTGTGACCAGAATCTTAGAGCCCAATTCCATCCCGAAGCTTGAATTCCCATTCTTGATATTCTCGGATTAAAAGCTCTGCCGTTCGACCCTCTGCGACCACGTAAGAATCCTCAACTTCGTCTCTTTACTTTCTGTTATCATAAGGCAAACCGAACCAATCGAAGTTACGACTCCAAAACCATCAATTACCAGACAAACTAATGTTCTAAAAGAATTACTGTTTTAATTGCTAAAGTCTGGGCCATCGAAACAACTTAGTTTCGATTGAGTAAATGGTCAATCGAAACTAATAGTTTCGATAGATGGTAGTTTCAACATCCTGTGTATCACTTATAAATGATCAATCGAAACTAGTAGTTTCGATAAAAGGTAGTTTCGACAGCCTGAATATCACTTATAAATGATCAATCGAAACTAGTAGTTTCGATAGATGGTAGTTTTGACAGCCTGAGTATCACTTATAAATGGCCAATCGAAACTAGTAGTTTCGACTGAACATAGTTTCGATACCTGTCACAACTATAAAGTAGTTTCGATCAAATCAGTAATTTCAAGTAACTCTGGACCAACTTTTATGCAAATAACACTGAGAAATGCTATTATAAACCTATACATAATTAAATACTAAAACGCACATGTAAACATACAATGATACCCATTTATCTACATAGGGTATCAATGTGCTTAGGCTTCCACATACTTATCACCAACACGCGTGGAAAAATACCCGCCTACAAGGTGAGTTACATAGCCCCTATTTTACATTTTTATACGTTTTGTGGTGAAACATTATACATGCTACTCACATTGTTTGTACGTGTTATACATGAGACTATATGCTTATTCTTTGGATGTACATACATTTATACACAAGACAACCCACTGTAATATTGATAGATCTATTGTGCCTGACCAGCCCACCCGGTTAGGGTGTTTATTACTGCATACTCGGATATAACCGCGCGTTATATTCAATCATATCGGATATAGTGGGTAACTATATTCAAACATACCGGACTTAGCTGTTGTGCTCTGTTCAAGCGCGTCAAACTCGGTTTGAATTGTGATTAAATAAATGGTACATCATACATACTATGTTTAACAAGATAAACAATGAGTTGCAAAACGATTTACAACTACTGTTTACCGGAATTACTAAACCTATGTACTCACCAACTTTTTAGTTGACACTTGATTTAAATAATGTTTCAGGTTTGGATATGTGACTACTTGCCGAAGATTTCTCCACATAAGGACTATGGACCTAGTTAAATAAATCAATGTTTTGAACTAGACTAGGTTATTCGGAATGTATCGTATTTGGATCTTGTTGTCTTTAAATTTAAATAAATGAATTATGCAACCTTTTAGCTATCATGTGCTTTTGAACAATCATTCCATTGTCCGCCTCGATGATTCCGCCATCGGTCGGGGTGTGACAGATTGGTATCAGAGCCATGGTTATAGGGAATTAGGTTATTAGACACGATGACCTAGACTATAACCCTAGGACTCCTTTTTTTGTGTTATGTGCTAAATGATAAATTGCTATGTGAATTATTTGTAGTTAGGTATTATTTGAATTTTCCCGAGTTTGGTACATGAGACTTATACACATACATACAAGACTTTGATACATGATACATACTTTACATACATATTTGACAAACAAACTTATGCAAACAAATACACTACCCATCCTTATCCATACTCTTTCCTAATCCATATTAATTGCAACATTCCTACACATTTTATACACATAAACTCTCAATTCTATTAAAATCTTGAAAATCTCGTCAACGACTTAATTTATTGAAACTAGTAAAGGACACGTGCAATCTGGAAGGGTGACACCTGTACATTGGGTTTTCTGTCTAGGAAAGCATTTCATATAAATCCAAATAAACGGACCCGTATGCTTTCCTGGGAATTCCTGAAGTGAGTGTTTACCTATAGGCTAAAGCATGTCTCTTTGAAAGTTTTGAGGAATTATTTAACGTTGATAAGTCAACGTATTCGCAAGGATACGATCCGAACTTAAACTCAAAATTTGGGGATATTATAGCAAGATAGGAAGAACTAGACGAACATGCAAAGCAAATCATTATTACGGGTGCACACGTAATAACGATTTGTAGTGCATGCAAGTCCCGGCAATTCCCATTACGCGAATAATAATCTAAAACATCATGTTCTATCCGAAATAGATGGCTTAGTTTCCCCCCATCAACTTTGAATAAATACACATGCACTGGCACGCATTATGATGAATCCCGTTTTTCTGCTTACATTATTTCCCGCTATAACTCATATATATCCATCTTATCTAAAATATCATTGTCTTTTCTTATGGTGTTAGAATGCCTCCTCGACGTGCAAACTCTAGCACTTCCAACCCGGATCTTGCTACTCTTCTTGCCCAGCTGGTAGGGCAAATGACCCAAGCAAATAACAACAGTGACGGGTCTCACAACATCCAAGGGAACGGTGGTACCAACCCGCCTCACTGCACGTTTAAGCACTTTAACTCGTGCAATCCTACAAAATTCTTCGGGACTGAAGGTGCTACCGGCCTACTGCAATGGTTTGAAAGCATGGAAAACACATTCCTAAACAGCGACTGTCCCGATAATCTTCGGGTTCGTTATGCCACAAGTGTACTCCAAAAGAGAGCCCTCACCTGGTGGAACGGTGAGAAACGCACTCGTGGTACTGAGGTTGCTACATCCTTATCATGGGATGATCTGAAGAAGGCCATGACTGATGAATTATGTCCTCGGAATGAAATGAGGAAGCTCGAGGCTGAGTTTTGGGATCTTGCCCAAGACAGCGGGGATAATCTGGCCTACACCACCCGGTTTCAAGAGCTAAGTCTGCTAGTGCCTCATATGATCACTCCCCTTGCTCGGGGGATTGAAAAATACATAGGCGGCCTGCCTATGCAAATTCAAGATGCTGTGCTAGGAAGCAATCCTCCTAAACTTGAAGCTGCTATCCGCCTATCTGCTACACTATCCGACAACCATGTCAAAGCCGGAACCTTAACAAGAAAGGGTTCCAAGAAGGTTGTTTCTACTCTTGCGGCCGTCAAGGATGTAAAACCCGAGTCTTCTAACCGCAACAAGAAACGAAAGGGTCGAAACTTCGCAACCTTAACTCCCGCTGTGCCTGCTATTCAAGCGGCCCCTTTGGGTCAAAACCCGAAAACTTATCAGGGCCCGAATCCCCAATGCCAGACCTGCAATGCAAGTACCATCATCCTGCCAACCTACCATGCCGATTGTGTTCAAGTTGCGGATGTTATGGACACATGGTCACTACTTTCCGTAGTCGTCCTCCCGCCCATCAAGCTGCTCCAGCCAACCGCCCAATCTATCCGGCACCTTTCAATGGTCGGGCATGTTACGAATGTGGAGACCCAAACCTTTTCCGTGACCGATGCCCAAAACTTCATCATCAAGGTGGTCCTCAAGGACGAGCGTTTAACATAAACGCTAATGAGGCTCAAGCAAACAACGACGTGATAAACGGTACGTTTCTCGTAAACAATCAATATGCATCCGTTTTATTTGATACTGGTGCCGATAGGAGTTTTGTATCTCTTACCATTGAATCTCGACTTGCTAAACAAAGAACGAAACTTGACATTTCTTATTCCGTGGAGATAGCAAACGGAAAATCTATTACTATAAATTCTGTTATCCGTGACTGTAATCTCGAGCTTAATAATCACAATTTCTCTGTTGATCTCCTTCCAATGCAATTAGGAAGCTTCGATATTATAATTGGCATGGACTGGTTATCCAAGCACCATGACGAGGTTATTTGCTACGAAAAGTGTGTTCGTATACCTCTCTCTTTGGGCGACACGTTAGTTATGTTCGGTGAAAAACCATGTCGTGGTCTTCAACTCATGTCTTGCACATTAGCACAAAAGTACTTGCGGAAAAAGTACGTTGCTTTCTTGGCCCACGTAGTTGACACGAAAGATAAGGGTAAGAAATTGTAAGATATTCCGATCATTCGAGACTTTGCCGAGGTATTCCCCAAGGATCTACCCGGTCTTCCTCCCCCTAGACAAGTGGAGTTTCGTATCGACCTTGTGCCCGGGGCAACTCCCGTGGCAAAAGCCCCCTATCGTCTTGCACCTTCCGAGATGCAAGAGCTTGCAAGTCAATTACAAGAACTCTCATCTAAAGGATTCATCCGCCCGAGCCATTCACATTGGGGTGCTCCCGTACTGTTCGTAAAGAAAAAGGATGGATCGTTTTGAATGTGCATCGGTTATCGTGAACTCAACAAGCTTACAATTAAGAACCGTTATCCTTTACCCCGTATCGACGATCTCTTCGTTCAGCTTCAAGGTTCAACATGTTTCTCCAATATTGACCTTCGTTCCGGGTACCATCAACTTCGTGTTCTCGATGAAGACATTCCGAAGACTGCCTTTCGGACTAGATATGGTCATTACGAGTTCATGGTCATGCCTTTCGGTTTGACTAATGCACCTGCAGCCTTCATGGACCTTATGAACCGTGTATGCAAACCTTATTTAGACAAGTTCGTGATCGTTTTCATTGACGACATCCTCATCTATTCTAAAACGAAAGCCGAACATGAACAACATCTTCGTTTGATCTTAGAACTCTTAAAGAAAGAACAACTATACGCCAAGCTCTCCAAGTGTGAATTCTGGCTAAAAGAGGTTCAATTTTTGGGACACATAGGCAACGATAAGGGAATTCATGTGGACCCGGCAAAGATCGAGGCTGTAAAGAATTGGAGTACTCCTAAGAATCCTATCGAGATTCGTTCATTCCTTGGACTTGCAGGTTACTATCGTCGCTTCATCTCAAATTTCTCCAAGATTGCGGTTCCACTCACTGCCTTGACTCACAAAGGTAAACCTTATGAGTGGGGACCCAAACAAGAAGAAGCTTTTCAAACTCTCAAGCTCAAGCTCCGCAATGCTCCTATTCTAACTCTTCCTAGTGGTAATGACGACTTTGTCGTTTATTGTGATGCATCCAACCAAGGTCTTGGTTATGTTCTAATGCAACGTGGCCAAGTAATTGCATACGCATCACGTCAGCTCAAAATCCATGAGAAGAACTATACGACTCATGATCTCGAGCTTGGTGCTGTCGTTTTCGCCTTGAAAATTTGGAGACACTACCTTTATGGCACCAAATGCGTGGTTTTCACCGACCACAAAAGTCTCCAGCATATTTTCAATCAAAAAGAGCTTAATATGAGGCAACGGCGATGGGTTGAACTTCTTAACGACTACGACTGCGAGATTCGCTACCACCCCGGCAAAGCAAACGTCGTAGCCGACGGCTTGAGTCGTAAAGAACGTATCATGCTTCATAGTGTTCATATTCATAACGATATCCAAGCCCGTATTCTCAAAGCACAACACACCTCGGTTACCGAGGGAAACACGTATCAAGAGATGGCATGTGGCGTAGAACTCTTGCTAGAAACCAAAGCCAACGGTCTATTGTATTACTTGGACCGTATCTGGGTTCCTTATCGCGACGACCTTCGTATATTTTTGATGAACGAGTCCCACAAAACTCGATATTCGGTACATCCCGGAGCTGATAAGATGTACATGGGTCTTCGTCAGCAATATTGGTGGCCCGGCATGAAAAATGATATTGCCCTCTTTGTGGCAAAATGCTTAACTTGTTCTAAAGTAAAGGCCGAACACCAGAAGCCTTCCGGACTCCTCAAACAACCGGAAATTCCCGTGTGGAAGTGGGAGAACCTTGCTATGGACTTCAACACCAAACTCCCACGCACTTCTAGTGGGCACGATAGTATCTGGGTTATTATCGACCGACTTACAAAGTCTGCTCATTTCTTGCCTATTCGTGAGGACTATCGAGTCGAGAAATTGGCTCGGATCTACATTGATGAAATTGTGAGTCGTCACGGAATCCCTTTGAACATCATCTCCGATCGTGATTCGCGTTTTACTTCCCGATTTTGGCAATCATTACAATCTGCGCTTGGTACTCGTTTGGATCTAAGTACGGCTTACCATCCTCAAACTGATGGACAAACCGAGCGAACAATCCAAACTCTCGAGGATATGCTTAGAGCTTGTGTCATTGACTTTGGTAGCAATTGGAATTCTCACCTGCCACTAATCGAATTTTCCTACAACAACAGCTACCACACAAGTATTAACATGGCACCGTTTGAAGCTCTTTATGGACGAAGATGTCGTTCACCGATTTGTTGGAACGAAATTGGTGACTCACAAATCACCGATCCCGAGCTTATCCAAGAGACCACCGATAAAATCTTTCTTATTCGTGACAACATTCGAGTAGCAAGGAGTCGGCAAAAGAGCTATGCCGATAAAAGACGAAAACCCTTGGAATTTCAAGTTGGGGATATGGTTCTCCTAAAGGTATCACCTTGGAAGGGCGTAGTCCGATTTGGAAAGATAGGAAAACTCACACCTCGATATGTGGGTCCATTCAAAATACTCGAAAGGGTAGGAAAAGTGGCCTACAAACTCGATCTTCCTTCAGAACTCATCAACGTTCATCCGACTTTTCATGTATCTAATTTGAAAAAGTGTCTAGCTGACGAGAATCTCCACATCCCTCTTGATGAAGTGCACATTGACGAGAAAATGCACTTTGTTGAGAAACCGATGGAAATCATGGACCGAGAAGTTAAGAAACTCAAGCGTAGCCGCATCCCCATTGTTAAGGTCCGTTGAGAATCTAAACGTGGACCCGAGTTCACTTGGGAACGTGAAGACCAAATGAAGACCAAGTATCCGCATCTCTTTTCATAGCCTCCACTAGTTGAATTTCGAGGCGAAATTCCTCTAACATGGGGAGACGGTGACGTTTCGGATTTTTCGTTCTCGCACTTGTATTATAATTATCGTGTAATCATTCTCTATTTTAAAAAAAGCGTAAGAGTTTTATTTGGTTTTATACAAATAGGTATTTTATTTTACGGATTTAAACTAATTAGAATTTTATAAATTTTAAAATTAATATAAAGTTTTATATAAAAATCTAAAGTTAAAAAGTTGTATATTTAATAAAATAACCTATTTAAATAAGATAAATAACTTTTATAAAAATTATTTATAATAATAAAGAATAAAATAAGTTATAAAAATATTTTTAAATTAATTTGATTTAAAAGAAATTAAATTAATTTATTTAAATAAAAGTTCAGGGGTTGTTTTGTAATTAATCAAACTAGAACGTTTTAAAACTGAAATCGGTTGAAGGGCTGTTTCTGGACAATTTAAACTACAAGGACCCATCTGTATTTATTTCAAGGGCTAATTTAAGTCAAACTAAACTCCAGGGACTAAAACTGCCAATTCCCAAATCGTTTATCCGGTCACCCCCTTCGTTGGTCCGGCGGGTAAAGCCATTTTCCGGCGAACCCCCGACAGGGCTGTCCCCTGCATCTCGACAGCCGCTACAGGCATCCCTGAGCTCGTCTTCTCCACGCGAACAAAGGCCCCGACCAATTGGTCTCCCCAACATAAGGATCATCTGATCCTGTTGGTGGCCGAGAAACCCACTTTCGAATTCGCGCCCGACAGACCACCTCCACGCATGTTGAATGTCTGGGTAGTTTCGTCTCGTCCAGACTAGTGTCGGAACGTGCCCAATCGCACGTTTTAACAAAGAAATCAAGCTCGGTTATAAATAGCCATAGTCGGACCTGCTCGAGCTCGCGACCCCTTTTTCACCCACTCTCACTTCAAATTGAAGACGGCATTGTGTTCGTCGCCTCTGAGTGAAGCTGTGACCAGAGTCTTAGAGCCCAATTCCATCCCAAAGCTTGAATTCCCATTCTTGATATTCTCGGATTAAAAGCTCTGTCGTTCGACCCTTTGCGACCACGTAAGAATCCTCAACTTCGTCTCTTTACTTTCTGTTATCATAAGGCAAACCGAACCAATCGAATTTACGACTCCAAAACCATCAATTACCAGACAAACTAATGTTCTAAAAGAATTACTATTTTAATTGCTAAAGTCTGGGCCATCGAAACTACTTAGTTTCGATTGAGTAAATGGTCAATCGAAACTAATAGTTTCGATAGATGGTAGTTTCGACAGCCTGTGTATCACTTATAAATGATCAATCGAAACTAGTAGTTTCGATAAAAGGTAGTTTCGACAGCCTGAATATCACTTATAAATGATCAATCGAAACTAGTAGTTTCGATAGATGGTAGTTTCGACAGCCTGGGTATCACTTATAAATGGCCAATCGAAACTAGTAGTTTCGACTGAACATAGTTTCGATACCTGTCACAACTATAAAGCAGTTTCGATCAAATCAGTAATTTCAAGTAAATCTGGACCAACTTTTATGCAAATAACACTGAGAAATGCTATTATAAACCTATACACAATTAAATACTAATACGCACATGTAAACATACAATGATACCCATTTATCTACATAGGGTATCAACGTGCTTAGGCTTCCACATACTTATCACCTACACGCGTGGAAAAATACCCGCCTGCAAGGTGAGTTACATAGCCCCTATTTTACATTTTTATACGTTTTGGGGTGAAACATTATACATGCTACTCACATTGTTTGTACGTGTTATACATGAGACTATATGCTTATTCTTTGGATGTACATACATTTATACACAAGACAACCAACTGTAATATTGATAGATCTATTGTGCCTGACCAGCCCACCCGAAGGGTGTTTATTACTGCATACTCGGATATAACCGCGCGTTATATTCAATCATATCGGATATAGTGGGTAACTATATTCAAACATACCGGACTTAGCTGTTATGCTCTGTTCAAGTGCGTCAAACTCGGTTTGAATTGTGATTAAATAAATGGTACATCATACATACAATGTTTAACAAGATAAACAATGAGTTGCAAAACGATTTACAACTACTGTTTACTGGAATTACTAAACCTATGTACTCACCAACTTTTTAGTTGACACTTGATTTAAATAATGTTTCAGGTTTGGATATGTGACTACTTGCCGAAGATTTCTCCACATAAGGACTATGGACCTAGTTAAATAAATCAATGTTTTGAACTAGACTAGGTTATTTGGAATGTATCGTATTTGGATCTTGTTGTCTTTAAATTTAAATAAATGAATTATGCAACCTTTTAGCTATCATGTGCTTTTGAATAATCATTCCATTGTCCGCCTCGATGATTCCGCCATCGGTCGGCGTGTGACACTTAGGCTCGGCTCCAACGGGCCGAGCGAAGCCCAGGTATATATGGGTCAAGACAACACTAGAACTCTCATTTTCACCACAACTTGCAATCTAGGGAGAGAAAGGAGAGCTCGGGCCTAGAGAGAGAAAGTGACGGATCGACCCGAAATTGAAGGAGCACGTTACTGCTGAGCTCGTGAGCAAACCCTCCCAATCAGAATTCCAATCCAGGTAACGATTCGACCCTAAACTGAGTTTTTGTTCGTTTTAGGGTTTTTCGGTTTTCGCTAAATAGGAGACGTTTTTATGGATGAAACTTAAAAATAAGCTTAGAACTAGCATCTAGAATGAAAACCGCACATTTTGATTAAAGAAAATTGTAAGATTGGCATGATCAGGTTAACATGCAAGAATTTCGGACTTGTTCAGGAAATAGGTCTTGCATACTTATCAAGTACGCAAGAAGGATGTCCTTCGTACTTATCAAGTACGCATGAGGAAGATCCTGCGTGCTTATCAAGTACGCAAGATGAATGTTCTGCACACTTGTCAAGTACGCATGAACCAGGCCCTGCGCACTTGCTAAGTGCGCAGGCATCAGGCTAGATAGTGAAGTCAGTATGTTCGCCTAATTCAGTATGATTAAACCGTTAGAGTCGGGATTGGGTCTGATGTGTATTTAACTTCCTAATTCAGATCATACGTGACGTTGTTGGACCTTTGTTTAGGACAACCAAGACTAGCTTATCAGGTGAGTTCTATGTGCCCCCTTCTATGTTATGTGCAAATCATTTTAAATGTTTTGGGACAGAAGTGTATACACTAAATGAATAAATGATATGAATGCCAATGTGATCATACGTGATATACTAATATATATTTATATATATGAGAATGAATTATGAACAAAGAATGAAACGTATGTTTACAAAGAATGAATGAAAGAATGGCATAACGTAAATAAATGAAATCTTACTTTATAATTATATATATTGCATGTTATGAATGTATGTATACGTTATGTACGGAAACGAAGCTAACGGCTATTTCTGTAGACGGAAGACCACGCGACTATTTTGCAACCGGGAAAAATACGTTCCTTCGGAAGCTAGGACGTACAAAAGGAATTAATGGGCGGTTGAAGTAAATGCTTAAATAGTATAACGGTTGCATAAACAATAGTTGGCATGGGAAACGGATGCCTTAGGGCAGACGGGCGAATATGACGGACTACGACGGTAGGGCGGTTAAGACGGACGGCCGAAGGTTGGCCGGACGGAAGTTAAGGCGGACGGTTTCTAGGACTGGACGAGTAAAAGGGCTACGACGGTAGCTTAAGGGTGTATGTCTTTTTGATATACGCAGTAAAAGACGGGTTGATCACCCTTATGTGTATGACCAATGAATGTTAAGGAAAGTAAAGGTGAATGCATATCTATGTAATCACATAAGAATGATGAAAGAAAAGCGAAAGCTATGAATACGTATTTATATAAATGTATATATAATTATGCATACTTATAAAGAAAAGAATGTTCATACTTAATCGTTTTAAACTAGAACTCACCAGCGTTAGCTGACTTTTAGTATACATTTCAGGTAAAGAAAGGAAGGGTCGTGCGAAGGCGTGATGGTTACCCGATAAGCGACTGACATCCCACTCTTGATTGTTAATTAAAAATGTTGTCTTTTAATTGTTAAGACTTTCGCTGTTATGTTATGTTATGTTATGTATTTGAATGATGTTTGTTTTCACTACTCTCGAATGTTTTAATTTAAGTTCAGTATTTATGACTATGTTTATGAGTAAATCCAACAAGTGAGGTTACCCGGGAAATGGGCCTTACAAGTTGGTATCAGAGCAATAGTTTGAGAGATTCAGACATCCCTAAATGTCTGGACTCAAACTGATTATGGGACCAGCGCACGGATGTCAGTATGGGTAACCAACGCCAACGCAAGCACGGTAAGTAAGTACTAAAGTTAATACACTTGAATAAGAATAGGTACCTTAACTTAGAACAAATAGATGTCAATGTCACAACCGATTTGAAGAGTTTAGAACCCGAAAAGCAATGTAAATTAGTAATCACAAACCGGTCACTGTAATTAAAAATTTACCTTGCTCGTACTGTTCTAAAACTATGATCTGAAGGAAAGGCATTGATGTATTCCCTTTATAACCATCAGGAAACTAAGAACTATGGCTGGTGGAGGAAGGACCAGACACCGAGGCTGTCGCACTGGCCGAGTAGGTAGACCTCCATTGAATCAAAGACTTGAAGAGGAAGAGAGTGTGCACGCAGAACACACCGAGAGTGTGCACGAAACAGATGTGACCCCAATTGGGAACCACAATCAAGGGACTATACAGTTGGAACCCGAGATCAGGGATGCTATTGCGTGAAGTTATACTCACCCTAAAGAAAGTATTGTCTGGTCTACTATCTGAGGCACTAAAAAAAGTAGAGAGGAGGATGAAGGAGACCATGAAGAGAAAGTGTATGACAGTGATGGGGATGAAGTGAATGTGAGATCAAACAATCGTCGTTGTACTTACAAAGGTTTCAAGGACGGAGACCCACCCAAGTTTGATGGTAACAAGGATTCGGTGGCTACGTTCGAATGGATTGAGAGGATGAACGCTGTAATCAACATCAGCGAGTGTCGACCGGACCAGGCGGTTAAATATGTTACTCATTCTTTCACCAATGAAGCACTAGGTTAGTGGAGAAACATTCAGAGAATAAAGTCGCTAAACGCTCTCGCCAAAATGACATGGGAAGACCTAAAGAAGCTCATAATCCAAAAGTTTTGCCCACAGAACGAGATTGATCGTGTGGAGAACGAGTTCCTAAACTTCAAGACTGGCAACAAAACTCATCGCCAGTATACTTCAAGATTCAACGAGCTGGCCCAACTGGTACCACACTTGGTGGAATCTGAAGACCGTCTGATCAAATACTATGTCAAGGGTCTGCCGAAAAGGGTCCGGGTCCATGTGAAAGCTAACCTACCCTCGACCTTCGAGTCGGTAGTGAATCTTAGCGGAATCGTCTACGACGATTATGCAAATGAGGACCCGGCACCTGAGACACAAAAGAGGAAGTGGGAGAACCCGTCTAGAGGCACCGGAAGAGGGAATGTAGCAACTGAAATTAAGAAACTAAGGTCGGATGAATATGAAACTTGCAAGAAATGTGGAAGGCAACATCTTGGCGAGTGCCGGATCGGCACCACCACATGCTATAAATGCGGGAAACCGGGGCACTTCTCCCGAGAATGCGTAAAAAATGTCAAGTGTCAAGTATGTGGATTGTTTGGACATCTGGCAAAGAACTGTAGGAAGGCCAGCCAATCTGGTTCGGGAAAAGAGAGGGAACAGGAACAACAAACAGCAAGGACTAGGGCCTATGCCTTAAATGAGGAAGAAGCAAGAAGAAACCCTGATGTCGTGTCAGGTACGTTTCTAGTAAATGATGAACATGCTGCTATTTTATTTGATTCTGGTGCTAGTAAAAGCTTTATATCAAATGCATTTAGTCGTAAACTGGATTGCACTATCAACACCATAGTAAAGTCCTTTAGCGTACAGACTGTCGTAGGTAAAAATTCGGTAGTATTCCAAGTAACAGAGGATTGCATCATAGAAATAGAAGGCCATAAGTTTCCCTCTAGATTATTCCTTCTCACTTTAGGGGGATTCGATATAGTATTGGGTATGGATTGGCTAGCTGCCAACGAAGCTCAAATCATATGTAAACGTAAGAAAATACACCTCAAAGCTCCTAGCGGCAGTCCAATTACGGTTTATGGGGATTGGAATTGCACGATGCCGAACATCATCTCGATGATCAAGGCCGAAAGTTACATGAGGCGTGGTTGCGAAGCTTATCTGGCGCGTGTTATTGACGATAGAATGAAAACGAAAGAACTCAAGAATGTACCCGTGGTGTGCAACTTCCCGGAAGTGTTCCCTGAGGATCTACCTGGGTTGCCACCCGATCGGGAAATAGAATTTCAGATTGACTTAATGCCAGGAGTTGAGCCCGTTGCTAAAGCCCCCTACCGATTGGCTCTGTCAAAAATGAAAGAATTGATGTCTCAACTAGAGGAATTAACAGAAAAAGAATTTATCAGACCGAGCATTTCACCATGGGGAGCTCCGGTACTATTTGTAATGAAGAAGGACGGCAGCTGCGCATGTGCATTGACTACCGCGAATTGAACAAGAGGACAGTAAAGAACAAATACCCACTGCCTAGAATTGACGACCTTTTTGATCAACTTCAACGTGTGAGTTGGTTCTCAAAGATCGATCTTAGGTCGGGTTACCATCAGTTGAAAGTAAGAAAAGAGGACGTACCAAAGACTGCGTTTCGCACGCGTTATGGGCATTATGAGTTTCTCGTGATGTCCTTCGGATTGACCAACGCACCAGCATCGTTCATGGACTTGATGAATAGAGTATGTCGACCCATGTTGGATCGATCAGTGATAGTTTTTATAGACGACATACTGGTATATTCGAAAAGCGAGGGTGATCACCACTTCCACCTAAGGGAGGTTCTCGAGGTGCTAAAGCAGGAAAGGTTGTACGCAAAATTCTCCAAATACGCGTTTTGCTTAGGGAAGTCTAATTCCTAGTTCATGTCATAAACCCAAACGGCATTATGGTGGATCCTACAAAGATCGAAACCGTAAAAGGTTGGAACATCCCGAAAACGCCAACAGAGATACGAAGTTTTCTGGGATTGGCAGGATACTATCGGAGATTCATTCAGGATTTCTCGAGAATAGCCTCGCCACTGACAAAGCTAACACGTAAGGAAGTAAAGTATGAATGGGGTCCAACCCAGAACAACGCGTTTGAGGAACTTAAGACACGATTAACCCAAGCTCCAGTCTTGGCACTACCTGAGGGAAATGAAGACTTAGTAGTCTACTCTGACGCTTCAGGCCAGGGTTTAGGTTGCGCACTTATGCAATGAGGAAAGGTAATGGCTTACGCCTCGCAACAACTAAAGATTCATGAGGTTAACTACCCAACTCATGATCTAGAGTTGGCGGCAGTAGTTTTCACGTTGAAAGTATGAAGGCACTATCTGTATGGAGTTAAATGCACCATTTACTCCGATCACAAAAGCCAGAAGTACTTTTTCGAACAAAAGGAATTAAACATGAGACCAAGGAGGTGGTTAGAGCTACTGAAGGACTATGATTGTGAGATATTGTACCATCCAGGCAAGGCAAACGTAGTGGCTGACGCTTTAAGCAGAAAAGAAGAACCGGAACCTATACGGATCAAAGCGTGTCAGCTGATTGTAACGCCTGATTTGATGAGTGAAATATCAAAGGCACAAGATGAAGCACTATTAGAAAGAAATATAAAATGGGAAAGAATAGTAGGGCAATAAGGAAATTTGGATGCAAATGCATACGGTGTACGAACTTGGTTTGGCCGGATGTGGATACCTAAGGTTGGCGAGCTTAGAGGCAAAATACTCGATGAGGCCCATAAGTCTCGCTATTCTATCCACCCTGGGACAAACAAAATGTATCAAGACTTGAAGAAAGAGTACTGGTGGCCTGGCATGAAGAATGATGTGACTGAGTACGTGAACAAGTGCCTAACATGTTCCCTAGTTAAGGCCGAGCACCAGAAACCATGCGGTAAAATGCAACCTTTACCAATACCGGAATGGAAGTGGGAGGAGATCACGATGGACTTCATTACCAAGCTACCGCGGACAGCTAAAGGCAATGATACCATTTGGGTGATCGTCGACCGCTTGACAAAGAGTGCTCACTTCTTGCCAATACATGATACTTCATCGTCTGAAAAGCTAGCAGAAATATTTATCAAGGAAGTTGTGAGCAGACATGGTATGCCGCTGTCGATTGTGTCTGACATGGATACTAGATTCACGTCAAGGTTTTGGAAGAAATTCAACGAAGCAATGGGCACTAGGCTGAACATCAGCACCGCTTACCACCCCCAAACCGATGGACAATCGGAAAGGACCATTCAGACCTTGGAGGACATGCTCTGGGCCTGTATAATTGACTTCGGTGGGAGCTGGGACAGCCATCTACCATTGGCAAAATTTTCATATAACAACAGCTATCACTCAACTATTGGCATGCCGCCATTCGAAATGTTGTACGGAAGGAGATGCAGGACTTCGGTTTGTTGGGGGGAAATTGGACAGAAGGATTTTGCAAGTCTCGAAGTGTTCAAAGCTACTTCTGAGAAATTTGATCAAATCAAGGCTCGAATGAAAGCCGCAAAGGACAGACAGAAATCATACGCGGATAAGAGAAGAAGGGATTTAGAGTTTCAAGTAGGGGACATGGTGCTGTTAAAGGTATCACCATGGAAAGGAATCATCCGATTCAGAAAACGTGGCAAACTAAGTCCAAGGTTTGTCGGACCTTTCAAGATTTTAGCGAGAGTGGGTCAAGTTGCTTACAGACTCGACCTACCCGTCGAGCTTAGTGGAATACACCCTACGTTACACGTGTCACACTTACGCAAGTGCCTAGCTGACGACACAGCTCACATACCTTACGACGAGATCGAAGTGGATAACAGTCTAAATTATGTAGAGGAACCGATAGCCATTCTTGACCGAGCTGAGAAACAACTACGCAATAAGTCGATTCCTTTAGTCAAAGTACAATGGAAGCACAGAAAAGGGTCAGAAGCTACATGGGAAAAAGAAGAAGAGATGAGGGGACTATACCCTCAATTGTTTAACGTATAAACGGTTTTGATGACGAAACCTCTTGAAGGAGGGTAGACTTGTAACATCCAAAAAATAGTAAATAAGTAAATAATAACGCGATAGAGATGTAATCGTCAAAAATGAAAGAAAAATGGATGGGCTTGGGCTCGGCTCCAACGGGCCGAGCAAAGCCCAGGTATATAAGGGTCAAGACAACACTAGAACTCTCATTTCCACCACAACTTGCAATCTAGAGAGAGAAATGAGAGCTCGGGCCTAGAGAGAGAAAGTGACGGATCGACCCGAATTTGAAGGAGCACGTTACTGTTGAGCTCGTGAGCAAACCCTCCCAATCAAAATTCCAATCCAGGTAACGATTCGACCCTAAACTGAGTTTTTGTTCGCTTTGGGGTTTTTCGGGTTTTAGCTAAATTGGAGACGTTTTTATGGATGAAACTTGAAAATAAGCTTAGAACTAGCATCTAGAATGAAAACCACACATTTTGATCAAAGAAAATTGTAAGATTGGCATGATCAGGTTAGCATGCAAGAATTTCGGACTTGTTCAGGAAACAGGTCTTGCGTACTTATCAAGTACGCAAGAAGGATGTCCTGCGTACTTATCAAGTACGCATGAGGAAGATCATGCGTACTTGTTAAGTACGCAGGAGGAAATTCCTGCGTGCTTATCAAGTACGCAAGAAGAATGTTCTGTGCACTTGTCAAGTACGCATGAACCAGGCCCTGCGCACTTGCTAAGTGCGCAGGCATTAGGCTAGATAGTGAAGTCCGTATGTTCGCCTAAATCAGTTTGATTAAACCGCTAGAGTCGGGATTGGGTCTGATGTGTATTTAACTACCTAATTCAGATCGTACGTGACGTTGTTGGACCTTTGTTTAGGACAACCAAGACTAGCTTATCAAGTGAGTTCTATGTGCCCCCTTCTATGTTATGTGCAAATCATTTTAAATGTTTTGGGGCAGAAGTGTATACACTAAATGAATAAATGATATGAATGCCAATGTGATCATATGTGATATACTAATATATATTTATATATATATGAGAATGAATTATGAACAAAGAATGAAACGTATGTTTACAAAGAATGAATGAAAGAATGGCATAACGTAAATAAATGAAATCTTACTTTATAATTATATATATTGCATGTTATGAATGTATGTATACGTTATGGACGGAAACGAAGCTAACGGCTACTTCTGTAGACGGACGACCACGCGACTATTTTGCAACCGGGAAAAATACGTTCCTTCGCAAGCTAGGATGTACAAAAGGCATTAATGGACGGTCGAAGTAAATGCTTAAATAGTATAACGGTTGCATAAACAATAGTTCGCGTGGGAAACGGATGCCTTAGGGCAGACGGGCGAATATGACGGACTACGACGGTAGGACGGTTAAGACGGACGGCCGAAGGTTGGCCGGACGGAAGTTAAGGCGGACGGTTTCTAGGACCGGACGAGTAAAAGGGCTACGACGGTAGCTTAAGGGCGTATGTTTTTGTGATATACGCAGTAAAAGACGGGTTGATCACCCTTATGTGTATGACCAATGAATGTTAAGGAAAGTAAAGGTGAATGCATATCTATGTAATCACATAAGAATGATGAAAGAAAAGCAAAATCTATGAATACGTATTTATATAAATTTATATATAATTATGCATACTTATAAAGAAAAGAATGTTCATACTTAATCGTTTTAAACTAGAACTCACCAGCGTTAGCTGACTTTTAGTATACATTTCAGGTAAAGAAAGGAAGGGTCGTGCGAAGGCGTGATGGTTACCCGGCAAGCGACTGACATCCCACTCTTGATTGTTAATTAAAAATGTTGTCTTTTAATTGTTAAGACTTCCGCTGTTATGTTATGTTATGTATTTGAATGATGTTTGTTTTCACTACTCTTGAATGTTTTTTAATTTAAGTTCAGTATTTATGACTATGTTTATGAGTAAATCCAACAAGTGAGGTTACCCGGGAAAGGGGCCTTACATAACAACTAGAGTAACACCTTAAACGTGATTACATTTCTAATTACATTTCTTATCCTTTTTATTTTTCCTTTTAAGCAAAATCCACTTTCCAACTTATTATCTCATTCAGACAGTAGCAAGGGTTGAGTACGGGATCCGTGTCCATGATTCGATACTTGGTTTTTACCCATACTATACTACACTGCGATAGGTACACTTGCCTATTGTGTGTGTGTTTAGTTGTAGTAAATATCATTTTAATTTATAAATCTAAAACCTGATTTTGTGTAACTCTAAATAGAATATATATATACACTAAAAACATTATATCAAGTTTTTGGCGCCATTGTCGGGGACACGATAATTTTGCGAAAGATCTAAGCCCTTGGACTGACTATTTCTATTTTCTCTTTGTTTTTGTTTCTGCTTTATTTTTCCCTTTTATTTTTATTTTCATCTTTATTTTTCTCTTTGTTTTATTTCAACTTTATTTTCCCTTTTTATTCTTATTTTTCTCACTTTTGTTCTCTTTTACTTTGGTGCTCGTGTTCGTTTTGTTTGTTCTTTGTAGTAGCTTTCATGGAGTGCACGCCTACGAGAGTTATTATGGAGGATACTTGGACGATTATAAGTGCCACCACTTGCCCTAGACTGACTAATATGGGCCGAGTCTGGTCTAAGACTCGCTAAATAAATGTGACGCTTCTGGGAGGCAACCCGATGATAAATAAATTGAGAAGTTGGTGCATACGGTAGAATACATGGATCTCAGGTTGGTCTTACAAATTTAAGTTTCTCGTACTTCCTCCATCAGGTATGCCTTCTCGATACTAGAACTTTGTAGTTTTTATTTTTCGTTTTATGTTTTTCTTTGAGTGCTTGATAGCTTTTATTGGTGAAGGATGATTCTTAAGCTTCTATGGGTACCGACCATACGCATGGTGGCGACGTCTCATCAGGGGAGTATCAGCTTCGCCATACTCTTATTATTCATGACATATAACATATTGCATACATTCATATTGTCAGAAACTAAGTGTGGGGTGGAACCCCACTGATAAATTGGCTGCCTAATTTTGTCCCGAGTTTTACAAATGCATGATTCTTAATTAACCGATCTATGAGATGGAATATATATAAGAATTATATAAATTTTCAAAAATAATCATTAAGCATGACAACTTCTTAAATAATCTAAAAGCAAAAGTCCTAAAAATCATTTGGCATAAACGGGCTTATAAAAACAAAAGTTTGAAATACCCGTTGAAGTGAATCAAGGAAACAAATAGGGAAGATTAGAAAGCACAACAGAAAGAAAGAAATAAGTTTATGCACAATTTTACTTTTATACCCGCTATCCTTCGTTTCATGTGAGATTTTGAGCCTATTCAAGCATTATCATACATACACATACATATTTCACATGCTCATTTCGTTTGATAAAGTGTTTGCTAATTATTGCTTTGCATGTTAGAACTTGTACAAAATATACATTTCAAGATCATGGACTAAAAGAATGTATAAAAATGATGGAGGCATTAGGATTAACCCATCTTCTTTAGCCTTTTCTTTTTCTTTTACCTACCCTAAACATTATCCCTTAGTTATCCCCTTTGAGCCTAAACCTTTTTCGTTTCTAAGCCCACATTTCAAATCCATAAAACCGAAAAAATTCCCTTTTTATTTCTAACCCTTTTTCGTTAAAAACCGGTTCTAGTCATATTGGCATTGACTTAAGGACATCTATCCGTTCAAGTATGTAATTATGAAGCCATGTGTTTATGAACGAATGAAGAAAAGTAGGGTAAAAAGATACAACAAATGCCCAAGTTGTGAAATTGGTGAAAAAAAAGATATATATATGAAGAAAGAAAAGATACAACAACCGCCCAAAATTATGGAGTGATCTCATGAAGAAAATTGGAGAAAGAATCAAACTTACTCTTAATTTGAGTAGACAAAACTGATCAAGATGGTTGATATTAGGATAAAAGCCGAACGATCCACAAGAAAAGATAGTAAGGTGTATTTCAAAAACAAGGAGGAAGTGACGTTCTTAAAGAACGAGATTCGGTCTTGACGATCTGACCTTAAAAGAGTCCTTAGATTAGCTACAACATCCTAGTCTAAGTTTATCAACAGTCCTCTTGTTCATAACCCAATTAGCCAAAACCCAGATTTTTAACATTTAGCCATTTTTCCTAAATACTTCCTACCCTAACCCTAAGCCAATCATTACAACTCTTTACAAAGCCCTCTTGATTTATGCACATATTTTATGTCAATTGATGGAGATTTGATTTTTATACAAGTCTATGATTATGCAAGTATTAATTATAGCATTGAGTGTTCTACTTAACATACCTTATCCATATATTAAACCAGAGTGTTGAGTGAATATTTGTGAGACTGTAATTTTTTTCATAATCATAGTTGCATCAAGTATGTTAGGCTTACTACGCTATTGTGGAGAAACACTTGAAAGGTACAAAAACCAAATCATTGTTTTTAAGAAAACCGTTTAACCATTTGGGACAAAAGCTTTGGACTAAAATTTAATCAATGTTTTAATCTATGGGTATAATCATGTATGAGTTTGCTTGAGGACAAGCAAAGTTTAAGTGTGGTGTGTTATAATGTGCCATCATTTATACATATTTTACATACATAATTATCCCCATATATATGGTACTTATTGAATAAAAACCTTGCAAATACTACTTAATTCGCATATATTTTATTTTTGCAGGTTAAATGGATTCCCGGACAAAAAGAAGCAAAAAAGACCAAGAAATTGAAGAAAATGTGGAAGTCAGAAACCAGGCCATGCATTATACCCGTGTGCACCATAAAAGCAAGAGATTCTTCTATTATATGTGTGTACATGTGTCTCCAAAAGTAGGATATTCCCTTACAAGAGTACCTGTGTCCCAGTGGACCAAATGCACAACCATGCATTTGAATACATGCCCATGCAAACCCCAACTCTTTGCCTATAAATAGCAAGCTCAAGTCTCTCATTTAGGTGTCCAAGATTGAGAGGTGTGAAGGCCTTAGAGCTCAGCTAAGAGCCGTAACTCTCTTAGTTTTGGTCCATTTTTAGGTTTTCTTTATTTTCTAAGTCTTGTAATATGAATGTTTCTTCTCGTTCGAGTAATCAAGAGGCAACCTATACCCACTCTCCCTTGGTGTTGGAATACTTTCACACATTATCTAAGGGTTAGTGGAGTCACTTGTATGGTCATTCATGGATAGTTCCATTGTGTTGCTCGGGTTGGTTGAACTTTAATTAATTAATGAAGTATTTTTAGTATGTTATGTTTTTAAAGTCTTTACTATAATTTATCTTAAAAATACAAGAATAAGTGATCTTTAAACCAATCTAATAATCTTAAATCTTGTGAGTTACTTAAGCAAGGCTTCTTGTTTGGGAAGCTTATTCGAGTTTGTATGGTCTATATACAAATATTGGTGCTACCAAGCGCCCAGTTAGTATAGATTTAATATTATTGGTTGATTGGAGGTTTGGGTACTCAACGAGTCGTTCGAGTCCTAACTAGACCTTGCGGTTTGTGTCGGTATTTCTTACTTCTCTTGTGTCGGGTTGCAAAGGACTTCTAGCGGGAGCCATGGGGTTTGATCTTGAGAATCAAAGTCTTATTTATTTAAAATAATATTATAAGTAAAGAAAACTATTTTAAGAACATAATTTGTTAGGTCTGAGCATTCATAAAGTACATTTGGAGGAAGTCGTGCATTCCGACTTACCGGAAGAAGTTACAAGACATGACGTACGTCGGTCATTGGATAATCTTACTCCGAAGAATGAATCACGAGATAACCGGCGGACTTGAGACCCCGTTCAGGGTCCCGAGATTTATTAGGAACAGTTTGCCGACCGTATCCACTGTTCCGTTACGAAATACTAGATCCTCTATCGAAATGGCTAGTACTAGTAACTATGACCAACCTTACTTTATATTTAACGATAGTTAACAAGGGATAACAACTAGAGTAACACCTTAAATGGGATAACATTTATAATTACATTTCTTATCCTTTTTATTTTTCCTTTTAAGCAAAACCCACTTTCCAACTTATTATCCTAGTCAGACAATAGCAAGGGTTGAGTACGGGATCCGTGTCCATGGTTCGATACATGGTTCTTACCCATACTATACTACGCTGCATTAGGTATACTTGCCTGTTGTGTGTGTGTTTAGTTGTAGTAGTTATCATTTTAATTTATAAATTTAAAACCTGATTTTGTGTAACTCTAAATAGAATATATTTATACACTAGAAACACGCTATCAACAGGTGACCACTAGCTTGTAGTTGGCATTCCAGGCGTTGTACATGTGTTTTGAATAGGGATGACTAAGGGCAGGTTCTTGTGTAACCATAAGACCTTAATGGATGGCACATTTCTTTGGGAACTTTAAGGGTTATATGTGTTCCTTCTAGGAACAATATGTTGTATTTCCAGTCAGTCCTTATTGTAAAACAATATTATATATGAAATGAAATAGTTATGACTTTTAAGTCTTCCGTTGACTGTTTTTGGTATCAACGTCATAGTGACCTGAGGGCAACCTTTTGACCGGTATGTAGTTATCTGACAAACAGAATGTTTTGTCTAAGTGTATAAATCCCTCCTGGACCCATCGTTCTTTCCAAGGAACATGTCTGTTAGAGGTACTACTCTGGAAAGATAACCGCCCTAGGTTACGGATGTGACAAGTTGGTATCAGAGCCGCAGTTTAAGGGATTTAGATACTAATAGGAAAAATTAGTATCTAGACTTAAACTAAGTGCTCTGAGAATAGTTGGAATGCCATAGGATATGGGTTGAGATGTTGACTTTCATTATGAATATAACGGGTGATATCGAGAAAACAGATAATTAATTACATTCTTGGCCAAATGTCTTTAATTTATGATTTTCTAGATCATAGCCGGTTATACGAACTTTGATGTCATACATCTATGTGTATAGGTATCAAATGGCTGGAAGAGGAAGAGGTAGAGGAGGAGGTCGAACTCCGTTTACTAGGTCTCATATGCAGACTGAGAATACCATCGATACTAATGATCACCATGAAACAAACGAGAAAAGAACGACAATAACACAAATCCTCATGTTGAAGAGGTAGTTATGTCTGAGGCCTAATTCCAAGATGTTGTGGTCAGTGAGGTAATGAAGGCGTTACGAATAACACTACTTGGCCTGTTAGGTGAAGTTCTTACAAGGAGAATGGGTACTGGAACAACCGGAGGAGGAACCAACAACATCGGAGGAACAAGTGGAAACGCCAATACTAGTTCTGTGACAAGAACTGAGAATCAATAAGGATGCAATTACAAATCCTTCGAAGGATGTAAACCCAAGCCAATTGATGGCAAGAAGGGAGCCATCGACGCTACTTAATGGATCACAAAGATGGAAGCTGATATCAAGCTAAGTGAATGTAAAAGCGATCAGGCAGTCAAGTTTGCTGCTAATTCTTTAGATACCACATCATTAGACTGGTGGGAATCAGTAAAACAAGCCAGATGGGAGCAGGTTGTTGATAACATGAAATGGAACGAGTTTAAGGAACTAGTTCTTCAACGATTCTGTCATCAAAACGAGCTTGATAAAATTGAGGAAGAGTTTCAACGTCTTGAGGCTGGAACTATGATGCATCAAGAATATGCGACAAAGTTTGATGAAATGTCTAAACTGGTGCCACGTCTGGTGACACCGAATCCAGAAGAATCAAACACTTTATTCGAGGTTTGCCACTAAAGGTGCGTACCTTAGTGAAAACCTCTACACCTCAGACAATGGATGCGGCTTTGTCGTTGGGTGCCACGATTTATGATGATGTGGTAGCACAAGAAGCCAAGGAGAAGGCTGAGAAGGTGGTTGAGGTAAAACCAGTAGAAGCAAAGAGGAAAAGTGAGGAAGTTGTAGGTCCCGGTAAGGTCAACACGGATCGGTCTAGACAAGCGACTCGACACGCAAGCGGAGTGCGCAATCCAACACATGCATGCTTGTGTATAGATGATAACTAGAACAATATCAATGAACACAGTAGGTAAATAATCTCCACTTGTATTGCTCTCAAACTCAGAGTGTTTATAGGACTTAATGACAGAAGCTTACAATTCAAACAAGTAAACACCTATTTATAGACCAAAGTTCTGCCGCAGGCGAACTTAACAAGTTCGCCAGAACTTGTCCCAAGTTCGCCTATTCCAAAACTTAGTTAATACTTAAAATTCAAACATTAAAAGACAAACACAAAACATAAAGACATTACAAAGACCTAATTGTCACAAAACATGTCTCTACAGACTCTCCCTTGACAATAGCTTGCATATTGTTCTTCTGGTCTTCGGTCTTCACGTTTTCATCTAACTCTTCTGTCCTTGACTCCCAGCAAATAGATTTTTCTCTATGCAAACATATAAAACTCTTTTATTCAACGAATTAGCTACATATCTAAGAAAAATTCCTTCAATGGCCTATTCGCTAAACTTTGTAGGAACATTTCTGTCTTCAGAAGAGTACACGGATTCCCAAAAGGTAGAAGATAATCCAAATTAGGCTTTCAGTTATTTAACCGCTCATAACACATCTTGTTGTGTCGCTTCACGGTCATAACACGATTAAGGACATGCCAAGCAGTATTCACAGCTTCGGCCCAGAAAGTAACCGGTAGCTTAGAATCTGCCAGCATGGTTCTCGCTGTCTCAACTAACGTTATGTTCTTTTGCTCAGCCACACCATTATGTTGAGGAACATATGACGCGCTAAATTCATGATGAATACCCTTTTGTAAACAAAAGAATACCATCATCCTGTTCTTGAATTCAGTACCATTGTCACTTCTAATACGCCTGACTTTCTGCTTAAATAGATTCTCCAGCCCGATAATCAAGAATTGAACAGTCTTAGTTGTTTCATCTTTCGTTGCCAAAAACTTGACCCATGAGAATCTTGAGAAGTCATTAGTTACCACCAAACAGTACAATTTTCCTCCAATACTTCGAATACTTATCGGCCCAAACAAATCCATATGTAAAAGCTCCAACGGAGTAACAATAGAATTTTGTTTCTTCGATTTATGGGGCTTTCTGTGCTGCTTGCCCTTCTTGCAAGGTATACAATCATCAGGCACAGAAAACTTCACTTTGGGAATACCAGTAACCAAATCATTCTTCACCAAGTAATTCATATTTCTGAAATTGATGTGTGCTAACTTCCGAGGCCAAAGAATAGAGTCAGATTCAGACGCCTTGGAGAGTAAACATGTAGGAACTGAATCCATTGTAGTAGCCACACTCATGTCTAGGACATATGTGTCATTTCTCCTTGATGCCTTCATCATAATCCATTCCTCGGGTATAACAAATCCCAGCTTCAGAATAAAGCACTCAGAATCATAAAATGGAATGAAAACTTTTTATCACAGACTTGGGACACACTGAGTAAATTGTGCTTGAGTTGTTCAACATAATTGACTTTCTCAAACTTCACTTTCTCATTCTTCAATGTTCCTTGACCAGTTATGTATCCGCCTTTCTCACCCGCAAAAGCGACATAACCACCATCAATCTTTTTCACATCTTCAAGCAAATGAATATTTCCAGTCATATGTCGGGAGTAACCATTGTCAACATACCAATTGTTGTTTATAGTCCTCCTTGGTTGACCCTACATTAACAAGAAAAAATAGTTAGTAACAGTTACCCAAGCCATTGTGGTCTTGGGTCTGCCATTTGCATCAAAATAAACTACTTCAAGCAATTCACAATCTCTATGATCATCCACCCTTGGTGATTGAAGTGAGGAATCAGAATTAGACACCTTTGATTTGAAAACTTTCTCTTTCTTATCAAAATTAGATTGATTTTGAAAATCATGAGTTTTTGAAAAAGAGGTATTTTGTTCAATTTCTAAAAGTTTCTTTAATCGTCTGTTCCATCTCCTTCTTTGAGGTTTTGAAAGCTTCACCTCAGATTGTGAATTCTCTTTAAATCCAACTTTCGAATTCTCAACAAATTATGGATAAACCACTTGCTTTCTACCACCAGGTTGTACAAACCCTGGTTTTCTCACACCAACTTTAACATCCACATGATGTCTCAAATCTTGCTTAAACCAAGATGGTTTAACAAATGTCTATTTAGGCACATTCTGTCTCACAGATTGATGCACCACAGTATCAGATGTAGGCTTTACCACACCAGGCCTTTTCAGAATCTTCACTACTTGAGGTTTTGATTGACTAACAACTGGCTTAAGAACAAGATTTGGTTTCTCTGAAATGATATGATTCTTTTCCTTATTCTTGTAAGGACAGTTCACCAATATATGCCCCACTTCATTGCAGTGAAAACACACATGCCTTTCTCTGTATTCTCTCACATAAGGAACCCATCTTGAATTAGAAGAACTTCCTGATGAATAACCTTCAGAAGATTGCACTTCAACAACATCTTGCTTCTTTTGAACACACACCTTCTTTGACGATTCACCAACAAAAACCTTTTAACTTTAAGTCTGAACAACCTTAGGTTTCTCCAGATTCACCTTTTGTTTGATAAACTCAACTGTTGGTCTAATCTCAACTTTAAGAACTTCAGCTTTAATGTCACCGGCACTTACAAAAACTTTCTTCTCAATGACTGGTTTTGGTTGAACAACCTCATCATGTTCAGTTAGTATGCATCGATCTCTTCTTACTTACTTAACCATTTTATGTTCCTTCAACTTAACCTCTTTAGGAAAACCTTCAATTTTGGCTTCATCAAACACTTCATCATCAGTGTCAGTCTTATACACCATGTCTTCTCCAATTACAGGATTTACATTGAGCATTGTCTTAGAATCCAAATCCTCATCCTTCACAACTGCATGTTCAACTGTATAGTTACCATTAAAAGGTGGAGGTATAAATCCAACACCGCCAACTTTTTTAACTTGATCAATGTTGTCATTGTAGTATCCCAACAAAAATGAAGAATTTCCAAAACCTTCTATCTTTCTGTGCAGTCGAATCACTTCTGCTTCAGAATCAGCAAGCTTCTTATTCGTCTCAGCAAGAATTGCACTTCTTTTCTCAATTTCTGCAAATGACATATCCAGTTGATACGCCTTCTCCTTTATCTTCAAGGTCAGAGAATTGATATCTCTTTTCAACGAGTCAATCCTTTCAACACACAACTTCTCATTATCCCTCATGGTTTGATTTACCGTATACATAGATTTCATATCATAAATGGGGTTTGTATTAACCTCCATAACTGTCATCATTTTATCCTTTACAGAAACACAGTTAGAACAATATATTTCACAAATAACATCTTTTACCTTATTAGGATTAGATGTGTCAGCCATGAATACATGCTCCTTCATTGTAGGAATCTTTTCTTTCACTTCAGGTTCTCTTATATTTAGAACAATTTCATCCTCAGAAGCACTTGTTGTTGATACTTTATCATCAGAATGACTTTCAACAGAAATAGTATCTTCAGAATTACTTTCTTCAGATGCGTCATTCTGACTTTTAGTTTCACTTGCTAACCCTTCTTCTTCACTAGAATTACTTGAACTATCATCATCTGATGAAACAGTTGTATGAATCTCAGCAACAAATCTTTGACTCACAGTACCAACCAAGTCTTCTGAATGAATACCCCAATCATAGTTATCATCCCCTTGAGTAACTAAGGCAGATGATGTTGACAAATTTCTAGAATTTCCTTGTTGATATTGATGTTGTCTGTTTCCTTGATAAATATTCTTCTTTTGAGAATCAAACTCAACTTTTGACTTATTGCATTCTTTGGCAAAATGACCGTCCTTCTGGAAATTATAACAACGAACTTTTGATTTGTCGAAACCCATCTTTGTTCTGCTGTTAGTGTGACATCCGGACTTTTTAGGGTTAACCCAGTTAACCATACTCTGTTAACTCTTAACCTAGATAACTCACTTCAAGCCCAAGGGACTACTTCTAAAATTGTTAAACTTAAATACATGAAACTACAGGGATTAAACATGTAATTAACTCATTATTGATTTCTGTTTGACTTTTGATAGTCAAACCGAGCGACTTTGATCAAATTCACCCCCCACGATCGTTTCTGTTCGAAATTGAAACTGAAATTTGCATGAATTATGACATTAACGGCCTTAACTACCGAATAAAACATCATCATTGCCTAATTAACCCCATTATGAGTATTCAAAGTCGTAACCGTCGAAAACGTTCTTCATCTCGATCAATTCAATCATCCACTCTGTAATTGAACATCTGCGCACCTCATTCGCACCACCTCACTGAAACTGTAACACCATTCAATTTCACCGGAGAAGCGACGGAAGTCGCCGGAGACCAATTAGTTCACATTCAGACCTACATTTACTCGAAATCAATCAATCCGTTAACTATTCTGGTAATTGATTCTGCCTTTAGCTTCGTTTCAACACTAGAACAACAGCCTTATGTTAATTGGGGCTTACATTATCAAAATCAACATGAACCAGATTCTAGGGTTCATGTGAAACCAGTTTAATCGAACTTCTTCTCAGACTTTGTTTAAATCCAATTAATTTACACCATTAGAATCGCAATCCTTCAAACAATAAAAGCCCCATGCTAATTTGAACTTGTAATATCGAATTGTTCAAAATCTAAAAACTAGGGTTTGTTCATAATCCGATTTGGGGTTTTGGCCCTAGACCCAATTTCAATCAAATTAAACCACGGGGATAGATTCACAAGGTGTTAATCTGTAAAAGCCCAATGGTTTCAACAGTTTTTAACATCAAATTCGATTGAATCAATTCTCTGTTCATATCTAGGGTTTTCGGCCCTTCTTTATGCTATTTAACGACTTTAAACTGATTAGTTTCACAATTAAACACACACACACATTCGCACGACACTGGTGAACAAAACCCCTATGCCTTTCGAATCAATCGAATTCGAATTAAGTGGTTCTGAGGGGGTGTTTGGACCGGGTATCGAGGGGGGGGGGAACACATGAGTAATTCATGTTAAAATCAATTCAGTCTGGAACCTTGTGCGATAACCTAGCGGGCTGGAATGGTTAAGAGTGTGTGCTTGTGTGGGAGAGACCCGGGTTCGAGTCTCTCCATCCATTTTATTTTTAAAACATTTTTAAAGCATTATTTTATTATAAAACCTATCCCATATTATTATAATAATATATTAATATGTTTTGAGCCCGTAAACCACCCGTAGGCTCGGGTTTGATTTTATTGCCCATTTTTAATATTATTTCTCACTTTTAAATTAATATATTTATATTATTTTCAACTCATGACTCCGATTAAAAATAATATATTTATATATTATTTTCACCACCTTAATAAATATCGCGTAATTCTTTTGACTTAAAAATAATATACTTAATTATATTATTGCCCACGTTCTTATGTTCCAAATAAAAATAATAGATTTATTATTTTTGTCACACAATTAATTATCGTGTTATTTCTCTAAACTTAAAAATAATATAATAACTTATATTATTTTCCTAAACCTTTATTAAATGGTACAAACACACAAATATATTTATTAAATATTATTATTCGTAATTAGAGACGTTCGACATGAAACATATCTATCTTAATTATTATATTAAGAAATCCTTATTCCCGTGGACAAGTTCGTCTACTCATTGATCCTAAGTATGTTCTAGGACGTTCAAATCTTCCGTGTCGTCGTCACAAAACCCCATTGTATCCCTAACTATTATGCTTATAATTCTAGGGCATACGTAAGCCGTTCATAGGTGAACTCTCGTGTTTCCTACTTACATCCTTGTGTGGTGCTATCTACTACTAGTACACAACTCAGGTGAGTTTACATAGCCCCTTTTTCACTTTTACATTCTTTGGGGTGAAACATGATTACATACAAACTATTTGCAATTATTACAATTCAAACATTATGATCATGTGTGCAATTTGTGCCTTATGCTTGAACACTATTTGTGCAAACAACATTTACATACTTTTTGTGCATAGTGCAAGTGCAATCATTAACTCAGTACAATCTGATGGTATACAATGATAGATCTATTGTGTGTGACCAACCCACCCGGTTAGGGTGATTGTTGCCGAAAACACTTAAGGATAACCTGCATGTTATGCCTATCAATCACAAGGTTTGATTCTGCGCCCAGTTTAAACTATAGTGGTTTTCCATAATTGCCTTATTAATCCATGCATCATATGAATTGTACACAAACTCTTGATATTACTTGTGGTGTCAAAACCTATGTATGCTCACCAACTATTTTTAGTTGACCCTGTTTTCATCATGTTTCAGGTAATAGTGTTTGAGATCATATGCAAGATACTACATATAGGGTTTGGACTTAGTGAACAAAGAATTCGAACATGTTGATGTATGAGATTTTGGTTGTTGATTGAACTTATGTAATGAAATCATGATTTAATGAACACATGAAATTATAGTTGATCATGTGCTTATAAACAGTATACACGTCCGCCCCGACGTATTCCGCCGTCGGTTGGGGTGTGACAGATTGGTATCAGAGCCATGGTTATAGGGAATTAGGTTATTAGAAACCAATGACATAGTCTATAACCTTAGGATACCCCCATATGTGATTATCCTACATATTATCTTAAGTATTACAATACATGTTATTTTATGTGCTACGTTACTTGATAACTTACATGTTTACAAAGGAATTGCTATTCATGTAATACCTTAATTGTCACACTGTTTGATTACATGCTATATATTTGACTCCATTAAATGTCATTCTAAGCCTTACTATACACTTATTCTATTCAAAGACTTCCTACACCCTCATTCTTACACACTAGGAATTATGTCACCATCATCAATTGTGAACAAGACTTAAACCCTTGGGCCTCAAGGCCTAGTCCGAAATGATTCTAATTATGACCATGAGTCCAAACAATAGTGTTATTAGTACATAATGGCTGGAAGAGTGGGTGTAGACCCATAAGAGATTCTCACTAAGGAAAGACTGGTACTTAAGTGTGTCACTTGTGGCCCACCCCTCTTTCCTGTGAATTCTCTTCGTGGGTACACTACTTATAGGTCAAATGTTACTTCTAACGTACTATTATAAAAACTCGATGTTATGACTGGTCAAACTTTGAACTCATGAAAACTCATGTACCTAACATATAGTATGTTTTATCACTTACAATATCTCTCATTTATGCTAGACATGGACTCCTACTCTCCTCCCTCCCGGTGTACTATCCTGAGATAGAGTCTAAACAAGAAGACATCGGATCACTATCACCAGACCATCAGACACCTACACCCCCATCTGCTAGATCCATGTTTAACATGAGAGCGGATTGGTTTAGGAGCAACGGCCTGAGACTCCGAGCATCTGAACCACCCCCATCAACAGATCCTTTTCAGGCACCTCACCGACACAACTAGCTGTCATCCCCTCTGAGAGACCCATACTTAGCACCTGACCCATACCACCCGAACCCAAGAGCAAGACATGCCATGGCACCCACCAGTGCTATAGGAGTCCCAGTTGATGCCACCCACCAGTATGTGAGGACTGCAGAATTCATGAGACAAGGTATGGAGCACGGGATAAGGCACGACCTGCTAAGGCAGTGAATAGACAGCCTTTTGGGTCAAGTACGGTACCAGGAAGACCTGATTTCAAATCTAGGTACCCACATTGACATGATGGAAGGAGACCGGGAGATATTTGACGCACGCACAGAAGCAGCTAGAGCTGAGGCCCGGTTTGCTATCCGAGTAACCATAGCGATGTTCATCTTGGTGCTCATTTGCTTCCTAGTGGAAAGCTACCTGAGGCGTTAGCTAGATTTTTCTATTCCTTGTCTTTAAAATTTCAGTTTGAGAGCCACTTCTTTATGTTTGGAATAAGTATTCAACATTTCATCATTCAATGATAAGCTTTATCTTACAACTTAAATGCCATTATTCGTTGATTTAATATTACGAGTATAAAATACATCCGTCATATTTTCATTAAAGATCACCCACACATCATCTTTTCATTCATTGCAATCTAGTACACGTACCTAAGCCTCCTTTGTAGATAAATCATTTTAATATCTAATTTAAACAACATCATTATTTTGTTCAAACAAAGCAAAACCTTTATCAAACTCTTAGTTTATAAATATTATCTGGAATATAAATTTTTTATAAACCTTTTCACCTTGTAAGGAAACTTGATACAACTTAATTTATAAAAAAAACATTATCTTAATTAATAATTAATTATGACTTTTACTTCGTTAAAGTAATTATTATTAAATCTTGGCTCAATTATTAAATGATTTAGCCATTATTTTCCTTTGAAACATTCTCTTTATGATAATTAAAATTGAAAGGTTTTATTTATTTATCCATTTATCTTGTTATTCAACTTATTATTTTCACTATTTTATTAAATTACAAGCAATAATAAGTCACAATTACTCGTCTATTTACAAACAAAAGGCACAAATCAATTATTCGTAAGCACATCACCCTAAACACCTACAAAACCTCCTCATTATCTTACACCTTCGGAAATATATGAACATACTAGGCACTTCAAGGAGATGAATCCTTTCGAGTAGGCGTTAACCGTCCATATAAACCTCAAGGAAATTGAGAATTTAAAACCCAACTACCCACATTATACATGAACGTCAAGCAGCACGCTTGTCCGAAACACTCGACCACCCACGAAATTCGATAGTTTACGTTACTCATAAGATTCAGTAACTTACATATGAACATTCACATGATACATAACACTAGATTTATCACATGATACATGAAACCTGTTTGTTTGCAATATACATAATACTAGATTTAGCACATGTAACATCCCAAAAATAAAACGACAGTTAAAATGACGAAATAAACGAACGAGGCATGTCGGGTCGGGCTGGATGGGCTGGCGGGCTGGAAAGGGAGCCTCCTCTATAAATAGCTTAGACCTCCACCATTTCTCTCATTTGCAAGTTCTAGAGAGAGAAACCGTAGAGAGAGAAATTTGGCGGATCGACCCGAGATTTCAGCAAAGTGTTGCTCCATAGCTCGTGAGAAGAACCTCCGGATCAGAAACTCGATTCAGGTAACAATCGGGCCTAAATATGAGTTTTTGTTCGTTTTTGGGTTTTTTGGGTTTGGGGTGAAAAGGTAACGTTTTCACGGATAAAACTGAAAGATAAACATAGATTTGAGTTCCTTAATGGAAAACAAACGTTTTGAATGCAAACAGGTTCGGGATCTTGACGTGATCAGACCTGAATGCGAAAGTTAGGGTTTTGCGAAGAAACAGATCGTGCGTACTTATCAAGTACGCACGGAGCAGGTCCTGCGTACTTATTAAGTACGCAGGAAGAGAGCACTGCGTACTTATCAAGTACGCAGGAAAAGGATCATGCGTACTTATCAAGTACGCAGGAAGCAGGGTCTGCGCACTTGCTAAGTGCGCAGGCATCAAGTTGTTTAAGTAAAGTTAGTATGTTTAGAATGGTTAAACCGTTAGAGTCAGGATTGGGTTTGATGTGTATTTAACTATCAAATTCAGATCAAAAGTGGCGTAGTGGGACCTTTGTTTAGGGCAACCCGAAACTAGCTTATCAGGTGAGTTCTAGAAGCCCTCTTTTAAATATTTTATATAATGTTTTCGGACTGGTGTGCATACATATGAAATGATGTTTTTACGAAACGATGTTTATGAAACTATGTTTACGAAATGAAATGACTTGGAATGAACGGTTTATGGAAAGAAAGTTTTATGAATGGAATGTTTACGAACGAAATGTTTATAAAGAAATGGTTTAAACTAAAGGTAAATGGTTTCGAAAATGAATGAAAGGTTTTATGAAAAGAAAAGAAAAAGGGCAAAGGTTTTAAAGAAGTCATTACAAATCTAATCTGTCGAATGAATGGAATTGACAAATGAAGTCTGGGAATGAAATTCCCAGCCTTGTGGTAGATTACGGACAGCGAGCCATAGTTGCCATAAGAGCAACAGGGGCAGTGTCTTGGTGGCCTGCCAATGGTTTGATGTTGTACAACTGGTAGGGAGTAACGACGGTTACTCAGGGGGTTAACGTGACCCTATGTAAGGTTAAATTATGATCCGACGGTGTTATGGCCGTGAGCCATAGCCGTCGATGGAGGTTGTCGGTCTATGGACATGAGAGCCATAGGGGCAACTGAATGGGTATTGTCGGTCCTCGTGCAGTTAGCCTTGGGGGCAATACAAAAGGGAATTGACGGAATGTTGTGGCAATGACGGCGATACGTAACGGTTGTCCACGACATGCAAGGTTCCTTCGGGGACATAGAGACGCTTAAAGAAAGATACAGATTGTAGATAGTAATGTATGACTTAAATGAATGTTAAATGTTTTAAACAAATGATCCGTTCAATATGTTTATGATGAGGAAAAATGTTTGAAGGTTTTCAATGATGAACAAAAGGCCCTGTTTTCTTATAAGTGATGTTAAACCCTAATGAATGTTTTGAATGATGAACCATTTCTTAATTTGAATGAAAACTAGAACTCACCAGCGTAGCTGACTTTTTAGTATGCACATTCAGGTTAAGGCAGGTATGGATGATGGACGGTGATGTTTGGCAAGCGAGAAGAGTTACCCGGTTGATCATGAAGACTGGCTTCCCGTTATGATTAGTTTATGTTATGTTCATGTATTATACTATGTTACGCTTCCGCATGTTGAACAATGTAATGGTTATGTTTAATGAAGTATTTTCCGCTGCGTTATTTTGCTATTCAAGTTTAAGAACTTTTTGTAAATGAGTAAATCCAACAAGTGAGGCCTCCCGGGTTTGGGGCCTTACAGCACACGATACACAATACTAGATTGTTCACATGATACTTGGTTGAATACAATATACATGATACTAGATTGATCACATTATATATGAGACTTGGTTGTTTATAATATACATTATACTAAATTGATCACATTATACATGAAACTTAATTGTTTACAGTATACATGATACTAAGTTGTTCACATTATACGTGAAACTTATTTGTTTATAATGTACATGATACTAGATTAAACATAAAACTTGGATGTTTACATTATACACGGATCTAGATTGGGTACAATTGTTGCAATTGATGGATCACAAGGCATGATAATTCACTTTATCCAAGAAGGTTGAAAACTATAAACTTTTAAGCTACTCGGGGTTTGACGTATTCTTGTTCAAACAAGAGGAAGCTGTAAGACTTTAAAGCTACTCGGGGTTTGACGTATTCTTGTTCAAATATGAGAAAGCTATGGAACTCTAAGTTATGCCACATTATTACTCTTTAGTTTTCTGATTGACCTTACTATCTAGGGGCACAGTTATTTATTACCAACTCATACGTGAAAACAATAGATATGAACTAAGTAATTTTGTGTCCTCTCTTGACCCACACACAATGGGATGATCTATACGGACCATGCGATGAATTGAGTAATTACGGGTGCACACGTAATTATAAAAGTCAGCGCATGAAAAACATAGTGAATTTTGTCGTGCGTTATGGCATAAAACCTATCATGATATATAATAATGAAACTGATGCGATATGATAAGGGCATGGTGGATACGCCGCTGGTACTTCCTATATATAAGTGTTCCTGTCATATCGTCAAAAATAGCGTTGTTCGTGTCACGTGCCGTTTTATGTTATTTTGATCTTGACCCATGTTTGTGAAACCTCTTATCAAGTGACACTTCTTGAGCATATTAGACTACATCTTAAACAGGTTTTGATCATTGAATTCTCATCAATGCATTCCATCCTTGGAGACAAAATATTCTTCGACAGTTTTCTCCTCAATTCTCTTCAAATTAAATCCAATACCATTATTCATGCCTGACTTTGTGTATCAGACCCAAACCTTGTTATCAATCATACTCCCCAAACCAACAGTCAAAGCTCGTTGGGAATCCAAAACGTGACCCCGAACTACTTGGGAACGTGAGGATCAAATGAAGCTCAAGTGCCCTCATCCTTTCCCTGATTCAGTAGCTCCCCCATCATTTGAATTTCAGGACAAAAATTATTTCAACTGGAGGATGACGTGACACCCCAGAAAATATTTTATTTATTCTAATTTTCGGGACGGAAATTCTTTGAACTAGGGTATGATGTGACATCCGGACTTTTTAGGGTTAACTCAGTTAACCATACTCTGTTAAATCTTAACCTAGATAACTCACTTCAAGCCTCGGGGACTACTTATGTCAATTGTTAAACTTAAATACATGAAACTACAGGGATTAAACGTGTAATAAACTCATTCTTGATTTCTGTTTGACTTTTGATAGTCAAACCGAGCGACTTTGATCAAATTCATCCCCCATGATCGTTTCTGTTCGAAATTGAAACTAAAATTTGCATGAATTATGACATTAACGGCCTTAACTACCGAATAAAACATCATCATTGCCTAATTAACCCTATTATGAGTATTCAAAGCCGTAACCGTCGAAAACGTTCTTCATCTCGATCAAAATCGATCAATTCGATCATCCACTCTGCAATTGAACATCTGCGCACCTCATTCGCACCCCACCGAACCTGTAACACCATTCAATTTCATCGGAGAAGCGGCGGAAGTCGCCAGAGACCAATTAGTTCACAGTCGGACCCACATTTACTCGAACTCCATCAATCCGTCAACTATTCTGGTAATTGATTCTGCCTTTAGCTACGTTTCAACATCTAGAACAACAGCCCTATGTTAATTGGGGCTTACATTATCGATATCAACATGAACCAGATTCTAGGGTTCATATGAAACCAGTTTAATCGAACTCCATCTTAGACTTTGTTTAAATCCAATTAATTTACACCATTAGAATCGCAATCCTTCAAACAATGAAAGCCCCATGCTAATTTGAACTTGTAATATCGAATTGTTCAAAATCTAAAAACTAGGGTTTGTTCATAATCCGATTTGGGGGTTTTGGCCCTAGACCCAATTTCAATCAAATTAAACCACGGGGATAGATTTGCAAGGTCTTAATCTGTAAAAGCCCCATGGTTTCAACAGTTTTTAACATCAAATTCGATCGAATCAATTCTGTGTTCATATCTAGGGTTTTCGGCCCTTCTTTCTGCGATTTAACGACTTTAAACTGATTAGTTTCACAATTAAACACACACACATTCGCACGACACTGATGAACAAAACCCCTATGCCTTTCGAGTCAATCAAATCCGAATTCAGTGGTTCTGAGGGGGTGTTTGGACCGGGTATCGAAGGGGGGAGGGAGAACACATGAGCTATTCATGTTAAAATCAATTCACTCTGGATCCTTGTGCGATACCCTAGCGGGCTGGAATGGTTAAGAGTGTGTGCTTGTGTGGGAGAGACCCGGGTTCGAGTCTCTCCACCCATTTTATTTTTAAAACATTTTTAAGCATTATTTTATTATAAAAACTATCCCCATATTATTATAATAATATATTAATATGTTTTGAGCCCGTAAACCACTCGTAGGCTCGGGTTTGATTTTATAACTCATTTTTAATATTATTTCCCACTTTTAAAATAATATATTTATATTATTTTCAACCCATGACTGCGATTAAAAATAATATATTTATATATTATTTTCACCATATTAATAAATATCGTGTAATTCTTCTGACTTAAAAATAATATAATTAATTATTTTATTACCCACGTTGTTATGTTCCGAATAAAAATAATAGATTTATTATTTTTGTTATACAATTAATTATCGTGTTATTTCTCTAAACTTAAAAATAATATAATAACTTATATTATTTTCCTAAACCATTATTAAATGGTACTAACACACGAATATATTTATTAAATATTATTATTCGTAATTAGAGACGCTCGACAAGAAACACATCTATCTTAATTATTATATTAAGAAATCCTTATTCCCGTGGACAAGTTCGTCTACTCGTTGATCCTAAGTATGTTCTAGGACGTTCAAATCTTCCGTGTCGTCGTCACAAAACCCCATTGTATCCCTAACTATTATGCTTATAATTATAGGGCATACGTAAGCCGCTCACAGGCGAACTCTCGTGTTTCTTACTTGCATCATTGTGTGATGCTATCTACTACTCGTACACAACTCAGGTGAGTTTACATAGCCCCTTTTCACTTTTCCATTCTTTGGGGTGAAACATGATTACATAAAAACTATTTGCAATTATTACAATTCAAACATTATGATCATGTGTGAAATTTGTGCCTTATGCTTGAACACTATTTGTTAAAACAACATTTACATACTTTTTGTGCATAGTGCAAGTGCAATCATTAACTCAGTACAATCTGATGGTATACAATGATAGATCTATTGTGTGTGACCAACCCACCCGGTTAGGGTGATTGTTGCCGAAAACACTTATGGATAACCTGCGTGTTATGCCTATCAGTCACAAGTTTTGATTGTGCATCCAGTTTAAACTATAGTGGTTTTCCATAATTGCCTTATTAATCCATGCATCATATGAATTGTACACAAACTCTTGATATTACTTGTGGTGTCAAAACCTATGTATGCTCACCAACTATTTTTAGTTGACCCTATTTTCATCATGTTTCAGGTAATAGTGTTTGAGATCATATGCAAGATACTACATATAGGGTTTGGACTTGGTGAACAAAGAATTTGAACATGTTGATGTATGAGATTTTGGTTGTTGATTGAACTTATGTAATGAAATCATGATTTAATGAACACATGAAATTATAGTTGATCATGTGCTTATGAACAGTATACACGTCCGCCCCGACGTATTCCGCCGTCGGTTGGGGTGTGACAGTTAGATCCAATATACTTTCTCCCGGTCTTCTTCGAGAATTCTTTAGCTTGCCTCATTAACATAGTCATATTCCACTGAATATTCATTTCTTCTAAATCAACAAGATCAGTATGCTTATAATCTTCTTCAATGGCTTCCAGATCATGCATTTTCCCACCAATAAAGTTTTCATAAGATGTAATGAATGAAGAAAACATCGCCATATAATCTTCCGCTACCTTTGATTTACAGGATGAGAACTTGTTGAATGTGATCTAGATGAAGTTGAAGTTATAGCAAAAAAAACCAGATTGATAAGAACATCCAGACGAGTTATCCACATTACTCCACATTACAATCTTGACCATCTCCAGAGAATAAAGCAACTCTAGATCCAGATTTAGCAGTAGCTTTTGCAAAATACATTGAAGGATCTTGAACATGCTCCATGTTTGTTTCCTTCTTCTTTAAGTTCAAGTCATGAGATTGTATCTTCCCCGGCACATCTTCTAATGACATTGTCTTGTACTTCTCACTTTCTTTGACAAGCACAGAATACACGTCAAATTTTGATGGTAAGGTATCCAAGAACTTGTCATTTATTTCTTCAGGTTCATAGACCACCTTTGCAGTTGCAAGCTCACTAAATAAATGATAAAATCTTGTAGCCAGCTCATCCAATGTTTCATTTTGAAAGTGCGTGAACACCAGAAACTGCTTCTTCAGTAATTCCTTTCGACTTTTCTTAACATCCAAGCTTCCTTCGTATCTTTTCTGCAAGACTTCCCATAATTGTATTGAAGTCTTGAACTGCTTGAACCCATGAAAGATTTCTTTTGGTAATGACATCGAGATACACGCCATTGCCTTCTTTTCTCTGTCAAAGATTAATTTTTCTTCAGTTGTCAAAGTAGAAACAGGCTTCGAAAGATTATCATTGTCCATAAAAGAATAAGTCGGATAGACATAGCTTTCAAGAATTGGTATCCACAAGCTAGTATCGGTGTATGAAACAAATTGATCAAAACGATCTTTCCAGTTTGGATAGTCAGCTAGACTCATGAGCTTCGGTGGTTTATGTGGAGTTCCCATTTCATTATCATAGTTGAACATGTTCGTAACCTACACCATGTTAGCCATAACAATAAGTATACAAAGAATATCAAGAAAAGTAAACAATTTAACTAAAAATACCAAGCGAACTTAACAAGTTCGCTGCAGACTAGAATCAAGCGAATTTGTTCAAGCAACTTAGCAAGTTCGCCTAAACCGGAACTCAAGCGAAGATAATAAGTTCGTTTCCTTAAGTTTGCTAGTAACTGAATCCCTAAGTTCGCCTATTTTAGTTGAAACTTCAGGAAGATGAAACTTCAACCAAAACATGAACCAACACTTCTGAAAATCGCCATTTCTTGTAGATTTGAAGGAATTTGATCAAATTGAACCGTAGGAATGTATATAAGATGAATTAGACACTTTGAATGGATCAATTTCTTCAAAAACACTTCCAATTTGATGAAATCGGACCAAAAATCAATTCAAGAACTCAAAAACTCCATAGACATGAAATCCTTGTAAAAAACTTAAGCTTTTGATGTCAAATTTTCACACAAAAGACACTAGTCGATCTCGATCAAGAGCATAAGCTCTGATACCACATGTAGGTCCCGGTAAGGTCAATACGGATCGGTCTAGACAAGCGACTCGACACGCACGCGGAGTGCGGAATACAACGCATGCATGCTTGTGTATAGATGACAACTAGAACAATATCAATGAACACAGTAGGTAAATAATCTCCACTTGTATTGCTCTCAAACTCAAAGTAATTACAGGGCTTAATGACAAAAGCTTAAATTCAAACAAGTAAACACCTATTTATAGACCAAAGTTCTACTGCAGGCGAACTTAACAAGATAGCCAGAACTTGTCCTAGGCGAACTTACTAAGTTCGTTTATGCCAAAAATTAGTTAATACTTACAATTCAAACATTAAAAGACAAACACAAAACATAAAGACATTACAAAGACCTAATCTATTACAAAGCATATTGTCACAAAACATGTCTCTACAGAAGTGATGTATCGGTTCAAGCCAAGAAATTTTAAATTCCCTAGAAGGAAGGGAAATAATTAGGCTAGGAGTCCCCAAGAATTGAAATGCAATAGATGTCAGAAACCGGGGCATACAGCAACGTATTATCCAACCATGGAATGTTATAATTGTAAAGAAATGGGATATATGTAGAAGAATTGTCCCAAACCTGTGCAACAAAAACCCAAATTAGGGGCTAAAGGTCAAGTATTTGTAATAAGTGATGGGAGGAGGAACGACAATGCCAAAGTAGTAGCTGGTACGTTCCTAGTTAACAATATTTATGCTAAAATCCTGTTTGATACAGGAGCAACTAGAAGTTTTGTTTCAGATGCCTTTAGTTTGCATTTAGGCATCACTTGAGCGTACGTACGTAGTTGAGACGACAAGTGGTGAACATATTAGGATAACTGAATCGTATGCGAATTGCAAGATGACTCTGGGCAACGAGAATTCAGTGATTGAATTAATGCCAATGAGTATGAGCGAGTACGATGTTATCATTGGGATCGATTAGTTACACCAATGCCATGCTCAGATCGATTGTGATCAACGGACTGTTAGGATTTGTAGGCCTAACGGAGAGTGTATGTTGATACAATGTGATAGAGATAAGAAGAAGATTGAAACTATTTATGTAGCTAAGGCTAAGAAATGTGTGAATACAGGATGTAGTGTATTCATAGCTTATGCTCTAGACTCTAAACCTGAATGGAAAATTGCGGACATTCCTGTAGTATGTGATCACCCGGATGTATTTCCGGAAGAATTACCCAGTCTTCCGCCAGATAGACAGATTGAATTCCGAATCGACCTTATACTTGGAGCCAAACCAGTAGCGAAAGCACTATATCATCTAGCACCTTCTGAATTGAAAGAATTGATGAAACATATTCAAGAATTATTAGACAGAGGTTTCATACGTCCAAGTACTTAGCCTTGGGGAGCACCGGTATTGTTTGTGAAGAAAAGGACAGAAGCATGCGGATATTATCGAGAATTGAATAAGCTCACTGTGAAGAACAAATATCCATTGCCAAGAATAGATGATTTGTTCGATCAATTGCAAGGACCTAAATATTTTTCGAAGATTGATCTTAGATCTGGATATCACCAGTTGAAGGTACAGGAAGAAGATGTGCCTAAGACTGCCTTTAGAACCCGATATAGACACTACGAATTTTTGGTTATGTCATTCGGTCTAACGAATGCTCCCACAGCATTTATGGACCTAATGAACAGAGTCTGTAAACCATTCCTTGATAAGTTCGTTATAGTGTTCATAGATGATATCCTTATCTACTCCCGAACTCAGGAGGAACATGCCAAACATCTTAACATAGTCTTGGAAACTCTTAAAAAAGAGAAACTATACGCCAAGTTTTCCAAATGTGAGTTTTGGAAGCAAGAAGTACAATTCTTAGGGCATGTTATAAATCATCAAGGAATTCAAGTAGATCCAGCCAAGATCGAAGCAACCATGAAATGAGAAACTCCGAAAACACCAACTGAAGTTCGAAGCTTTCTTGGTTTAGCCAGATACTACCGAAGATTTATTCAAGATTTCTCCAAGATTGCCACTCCATTAACTACCCTAACTCAGAAAGCTGTGAAATTTGAATGGAGTCAGAAGCAAGAAGAGGCATTCAAAACCCTTAAGCAGAAACTTAGCATCACACCAATCTTAGTATTACCTGAAGGGAATGATGACTTCATCATCTACTGTGATGCTTCCCGAGTTGGTCTAGGTTGCGTATTGATGCAGTGTGATAAGGTGATAGCCTATGCATTACGAAAACTTAAAGTTCATAAGAAGAAATATACCACACATGATCTTGAACTTGGAGCCATAGTGTTTGCTCTAAAGATTTGGAGACACTATTTTTGTGGTACTAAGTGTGTGATATACACATACCATAAAGTCTCCAACATATATTCAATCAAAAGGAATTGAATATGAGACAAAGGAGATGGATGAAACTCATTAATGATTATGATTATGAGATCAAATACCATCCCGGGAAAGCAAATGTTGTAGCAGATGCATTAAGCCGGAAGGAGAGAATCAAACCTATCAAGATAAGGGCCTTATGATTAGAAATTAAGATAGACTGGATGGGTCAGATCAAAGAAATTCAAATCCAAGCACTACAAGAAAATAACATCACGAAGGAGCGCATGGTTGGTAAAGAGAAGTTACTAACCAAAGGCGATGATGGAATCCTACGATTTGGAAGCAGAATTTGGATTCCTAGTGATGCGTGTAAACTATATATATATATATATATATATATATATATATATATATATTTATAAGTATTTTTCACACAATATGAGTTTTAAAAAGGGTTTTCACCAAAGACTAATCACACACACATCGGGCAGTGTACCCGTCGGATAGCAATATAGTAAGGATAAGAACCGGATATCAATCCGTGGACACGGTGGAATGCAATAATTAACCGGAACTAATATTCAATCAAGTAAGGGTAAAAGATGTTTTGAAGAGTTTGTTTTAATTAAATATCATGCAAATATATAAACTAAGCTAAAATCACAAATCAAACAATCAAGGAGAAAATATCACTTTGGTGTCGAATCCATCTAGAATACATTCAATACACTCATAGAAACATGGCAAATACACGATACATAAATTGACAAAATTCTCGTCAAAGATATCTAATCAAATGACCATTCGGAAAGCTAGCATGAATTACACAAACCAACCACCTAAAGTCATACAATGAGGCTCACGTGTTTAATAATCATGTCAATGTTTATAAAGATTGAACTAGCTTTCGATTAAGGTACACTAATCCAACAACTAGTTGGAAAGATAATATAAACAACACACTATCCACCTCAAGTTGATTAAATTAGATAACAATATGCATTTCTTCAACATACAATGTTCATATAAAGGTTATATAAATTAGGAGGATGTGTCAACAATTCCTAGATAAACATAATACTAAATATGACACATCATAACAAACACTTTGTCTTTCCAAACATAAGCATAAGGTTACACATACAAATATAATGATTCATAAACAAGACTTCATTCACCATTCCTAGTCAAATGCCATAAACTAGTATAAATACATACACCAATCCATGAATATAAGCATAAACCACAAGTTTTCCAACATAAAATGGCATATACAAATACAAGTCTTGTAAACAACTCAAAATACTTGAATACATAATTTCATCAAAGAATAATCATACGGTTGTCATAATATTAACACAATAATTGCCAATAATCCATGAATGTTGTCAAATGTATCTAAACTTCATCTAAACCAAAGTGAACAAGAGTTTTAGCTCATCATGAGCACCAAAATTACAAATAAACAGGGAAAAATAGTGAGAAACATGATATGAAAACAAGAATCAAACCACTCCTCCAAGCCTAGATGTTGTTGTTGATATATGGTGATCCTCTTGATGTTGTATCCTCTCCAAGAATCTTGAAATATGGTTGGAACAAGGAAGACACGAGCTCGAACAGTAGGTTTTTTCTCCTGGTTTGCTGAATGTCTGAATGAGAATTAAGATCTGTTTAAATAGAAAAGGGGAGGCACGACCGTGCAAGGAGAGAGGGCACGACCGTGCCTGGTACAAAGGCACGGTCGTGTCTAGGTCTTGGAACTACCGTGTGACAGAGGTTTGACCGATCCGTAGCTTCCATTGGGTACCACTGATCGAGGACGTACGGCTGTTCAGATTAACGAGGTGACACGCGACCGTGGGAGGCCAAGGCACGGTTGTGCCTTGGATTTTGGCTTGGCGCGGTCGTGCAAGATGTGGGCGCGACCGTGCCTAGGGTTTGCGAGCTTGGCACGACCGTGCCAAATAGGGGTACGACCGTGCCTCCATCACAGAAACCCTAAAAACTTCACTTTTTATCCTGGAATCTTCTTGTTTGTTCACCACGCTTCACAAAAACCTACAAAACAGGAAATGAAGCAAATAAGTGTCTAAACATTGAATATAACCAAGAATTGATCATTAAATGAGCGAAGTTTTATGCCAAAAAGATGTGTAAATACTAACACATCACCTAGACTCGGAGAAATTCAAACAAAGGTGATGGATGATGCATATAAATCCAAATACTCGATACATCCTGGGCAGATAAAATGTACAAAGGACTAAAGACTCATTATTGGTGGCCAAATATGAAAAGATCTATAGCTCAGTAAATATAGAAAAGTGTCTAACTTGTCTTCAAGTCAAGATCAAACATCATAAACCCGCAGACCAACTGCAACAATTGGAGATACCTGTGTGGAAATGGGATAGGATTACAATGGATTTTATCACAAAAATGCCAAGAACCCAGAAAGGGCATGATACTACTTGGGTGGTGGTTAATAGACTAACCAAATCGGCACATTTTATTCCTATCAGCGAGAACTATTCAATGGATAAGTTAGCTCGACTCTATATTAATGAAATTGTGAACCGCCATGGTATACCCCATCTATTATATCTGATGAGATAGTCGGTTCACATCTAGATTTTAGACTAGTCTCTAGAAAGAGTTGGGGACTCGAATCAATATGAGTACAACATATCACCCTCAAAACGACATACAAAGTGAAAGAATAATCCAAACCCTAGAAGATATGCTAAGGGCTTGTGCAATTGAATTTGGAGGCAGTTGGGATAACCATCTGCCATTGATTGAATTTTCCTACAACAACAGCTACCATCCGAGTATAAAAGTTGCACCTTTTGAGGCATTATATGGTAGGAAATGCAGAACTCCACTTTATTGGATGAAAGTTGGAGATAACCAACTGTCTGGACCAGAAAGCTTAATAGGAAACAACTGATAAGATAGTCCAGATCAAACAAAGGTTGAAAGCTGCACAAAACCGACAGAAGAGTTATGCAGATAGACGCCGACGGCCGTTAGAATTTCAAGTAGGTGACTACGTTATGTTGAAAGTATCACCTTGGTGTTTCAGAAGACGTGGAAAGTTAGGGCCAAGATATACTAGGCCTTATAAAATCATCGAAAAAGTTGGAGATGTGGCATACAAGCTAGAATTGCCTGAAGCATTGCAAGATATTCATAACACGTTCCACGTGTCATGTCTACACAAGTGCTTAGTAGACCCCGATCAGGTAATCATATTAGATGATGTCCATGTTGATGATAAACTCCAATTCACCGAACAACCCATTAAGATTTTAGGAACACAAGACCGAAAGCTCAGAAAGAAAACAATACCGATAGTATTAGTACAGTGGCAGGGTCGGAAAGGTGCCGATCAAACTTGGGAATTAACAGAACAGATGAAAGCTAAGTATCCTCATTTGTTCGACTGATATTGAATTTCGAGGACGAAATTCTTTTAAGTAGGGGAGATTTGTAACACCCTGATAATTCCCAATTATTATAGGGCTAAAAGTGTTCAAAGGAAAAGCCCAAGGGGTAAAAGTGTAAAGTTTCAAAAGTTCAAATACTAAAAATTACAAAAGTGGAAATTCAGCCTGTGACGGACCGTCACAAGCTCATAACGGTCCGTCACGGCCATAACGGACCGTCACCGTTTCATAACAGTCTATACCGCCAAAACCAGAGGCGGTTTAGGAATTTTGACGCATGTCGGGTGACTCAGCATGGTGACGGACCGTCACTACCTGCTAACGATGCGTTACGTGATCCTGAAATGTGTAGCCACGGTCCGTCATGGACCAGAATTTTCCCTATAAATAGAACTTCGAATTCAGCCACTTTCATCCATCCAACACACTCCAAAACACACACTTAAACCCTGGTGTTCCATTCCCGAGCCGTGGTTCGCGTACGAGGGTCCGGTTTCTAGCAAAACGTCCACAAATTGCCGTAGATAGTGCTGAGGTAAGGTTTCCAAACACCCTGAGGTTCCTTTTTGTAAAGCTAAGATAGCAATGTTGATTATGATAATGTCGGATATGATTTAGGATCCTATCAAGGTGTTGATTGTTGTATTGATTAAGAATGAGGTTCTGCTTGAGGTGAGTTCCTCTAAATTGTGCTCAATGTAAAATGTTTTGAAGTGATTTTATCGGAACGAGTCGGATCCCTATTTGAATTCCATGTATATATACATGTGAATAGCGCTTATTACAGTCAAGTTGGGATGGGAGTGAGGGGCAAGACATATCCTCTTGTTTTTAGACTGGTACTTGTGATGCTAGTAGCCTGGAAGGTCTCACTATATATATAATAAAAGCTCAGGGTCCTTGTGTGGCCACTGGGTGGGATATTGGGATGGATGGTTGTTTCGTATTGTGAATATGATTGTGAAAATATGATTTGTTTATGAACTCACCAGCTTTGTGCTGATCCAAACATTTTCAAATGTTTTTGAGCACAGGTGCCCACTAGCTTGTAGTTGGCATTCCAGGATATGTACAAGTGTTATGAATAGGGATGACTGAAGGCAGATTCTTGTGTAACCATAAGGCCTGAATGGATGGCATGTTCTTTGGGAACTATAAGGCCATAATTATATGTGTTCCTTCTAGGAACAATATGCTGCATTTCCAGTCAGTCGTTATTGTAAAACAATATTATATATGAAATGAAATAGTTATGACTTTTAAGTCTTCTGTTGTGTGTTTTTGGTATCAACGTCACAGTGACCTGAGGGCAACCTTTTGACCGGTATGTAGTTATCTGACAAACGGAATGTTCTGTCTAAGGAAAGAGCGGTGTATAAATCCCTCCTGGACCCGTCGTTCTTTCCTGGGAACATATCTGTCGGAGGTACTACTCTGGAAAGATAACCTCCCTAGGTTACGGATGTGACAAACAAGTTCCTAGATCCTTTTATTCAGACCTATTCCCAAGGCAATACACCCAATTAATCAAACATATTATAGATTTGTCTATTACCTGCTAAGGTTTTAAGCCCTAGCTTGAAAAGTGTCAATTTAACAATATGATAACTGTAATCAATTAAGGAGTATAAATTCTCTCAAGACCAAAGATAGCCACACAAACCAGTTATACAATGAACATAAAAGAGCATACATCGTATAAAATCATAATTCTACTAAAATCACACATTCATAAGCAAAAGTCAAACACATGCAAGATTCATTTAAACCTAGATTATAGAGAATTAGCCAATCATGGCGATAAACAAAACAAAATTAGTTATAATCATGTCTGAAATTCGGACGAAAACGAGAAACGAATGCAAATCGAGCCGATTAACGCGAATACACGTTAACCGGGTGATGTATATTGATATGGGCTTCAAGACATCTTCCTTTACGCTCAAAATCCCTAAAAATACGCCCCTTGGACGTCTTCTAATCACCTCTGGTCAAACTCCCATGAAAATAGCCGTCACCGTTGTTTAAATAACTGAAAATTAGGGTTTTTGTGAGTCAGGCAGGCACAGTACGACCCGTATGACATCCATATGGTCGTACGAGTCTTCCAAATTAAGCACCTACTCCGTATTTTTCTGGTTTCTTCCAAGTTTTCAACAAAACACCATCAAACCCTACAAATTCACATTCAAAACAATTAAGTACCATAATCAATTAACTCACAATTAAAACGAGTCTAAATTTAAGGAATTGTGTGTAAATTTTATGTATAAATTGGAATACATCTCCACCTTGAACTTGGTTGCCCTCAAACAAACTCTCTTGCAACACAGCAACAACAATTAGCCAATTACGCAACCTTCAGTCTTAACCATATGCTAGTCAAGCTCCAAATGCATACCAGTTCCCAAGACTTACATCATTCAATAGGTTTATATCCCAAACAAGTAAATGATACTCGATTTTAAAAATATGGAATCTCCTTACCAAACTCGAACTTACTTTAAAACCGAAATATGCATAACTCAGAATATATCTCACTTGATTTATTTTTAGAACTAACAAGATTGTGCTAGAATATATGGACACTTAACTAAGTAATAAAACATTATTATCATATGGTTGTAAAAAATCAAATCTACACCTTGGAGAGTTGCGTTCAACACCTTTAGACTTGTAAAGAAAAGTAGAAAACCAATTACAACTAGGGGTGCAAACGAGCCGAGCTGCTCGCGAGCTACTCGAGATCGGCTCGTTAAAAAGCTCGAAACGAGCCGAGCTTAAACGAGCTCGAGCCGAGCTCGAGCCTAAGAATAAGCTTGTTTATTAAACGAGCCCGAGCCCGAGCTTCACTTATCGAGCTCGAGCCGGCTCGCGAGCCTTAACGAGCCTTTTATTTATATAATGTTTTTAATATATTTAATATATATTTATAAAATAATAATAATAATTAGTATATATAAAATTAAGATAAATATAATTAAATAATATGTATTATGTTATATATAAAAACTATAATAAAATTTATATAAAAATAATTATAAATATATATAAATTAATTAATATATAATAAACGAGCCGAGCCGAGCTCGAGCTTGTAAAGCTACCAACGAGCCGAGCCCGAGCTTCAAAATTAGAGCTCGAATCGAGCCGAGCTCGAGCTCACAGTAAGTTAAACGAGCCGAGCACGAGCCTAGTCAAGCTCGGGCTCGGCTCGGCTCGTTTGCACCCCTAATTACAACCACCCCTCAAAGCTTCGACTTTCTTTCTTCCTGATCTCTCAAACATTCAATTCAACTTGAATTCTTAGAGAGAGAGAGAGAGAGAGAGAGAGATGAGCAGCACGCAGTCGTTACACTCGCTAGCCTTCAGGGTGATGCGGCTATGCCGGCCGACATTCCACGTCGAAACCCCACTCCGATTCGACCTCTCCGATCTCATAGTCGGCGAGGATCTACTCGACGATCCTCAACTCCGACGTCTCCTCCAATCTCAAACCACCACCATTGATCTCACATACACTAATCGCTTCCTTCTCCGTGATGATCCCTCCGATGCCATGGGCCTCTCCGGCATGCTTGTCCTCCCTCAGTCATTCGGGTAAGACTATCTGCTTCTTTAATTAGGTTAAATCATTGCTCTTCTGATACGTATTATGTTTCTAATTTAACACCTGAGGTATCATTTTAGTTTCATGAAGGAAAAAATTGATTCCTGCCCAGATTCTGTATCATGTTGCTTCATTTTAGTTTAGGGGGTGTTTTCCAAAAGTGGGGATTAGATACTGAGTAGTCAAAATCATCAGATGATAAGTTGTAATTAAGACTTGATGTGTTTGGATGGGCTTTTGCCTCTTAAGTTGTAATAATAACTTTTGATGGTGTTAATGTTTTGGCAAATTCTCAACTTTTAAGAAAGTAACATATTATTTTCTAGGCACAACCTGCACCCTGCAGGATTTGAACCCCAACCTTAACCACCAAGATGTCCACTTGAGGACAAGTAACATATTAAATAAGTGTAAATAATGGTATATGAAAAAGTATTATCTACCGTTTGATATTTGAATTTAGCTTGAAACTGATTATATGTGGCCCCTAAATATTAACAATTTTACATAATCATAAGCATAAATAAGTTAACCAACACTAGAAGCTCATTTTGTGACTTGGCAGTTCTTCCAAACGTAAGATAATTCCTTTCAAAATGCATGGCCGAACACCCCCTTAATATAGTGTCAAGCTAGTGTTGATTCAAAGAGCTTTTATGGACTTTGAAGTTGCAAAAATAGTCTAGTGAACCTCAAACATGTAACACTCGGTTTTTTGAAACGGCTAATGTATAATTCTGTAAGATTAGATGCCTGATATTGAAATTTGGTTTTATGGGTTTGTGCAATTTTTTTTTGTAGTGCCATATATCTTGGAGAAACATTTTGCAGTTATATAAGCATCAACAACAGTTCTAGTTTTGAAGTGAGGGACATTATAATCAAGGTGATGTTTCTCTTTTTAGATTTTAATTTTACTTGATTATCTTATATGGCTTCTGTATCTTGCTAATTTGAGCTTCATGTAGCATGTTTAGGAGCTTGGATCGTTGTTAATGTAGTTTTTTTAGATTTTCTGTTTATAGTTTACTGACCAAAACTTATTTATAGCCACATGGATAGAAATGCTCTTCTCTTGGTATTTAGTGAGGTCGTATAAATGACTGATGGGATCACATGAACATGTTCTTGTAACTGGCATGAGTATATATTGCTTTATGCATAATTGGAATGCTAATTTTTTGTACTATGTTTACATATTATATAATATGGTGTAACAAGTTGAAATACATCTATAACTTGACATGATCTATTAAATTTGTATGTCGATTCTTGATTGATTCACGATTTCACAACCATGCTTAAAACCAATAAAATGTATTAATGTATCTATGGCAAGCAAGAAAATGTTTAAGCAAGTATTGACCTAACCGATTTGACGACAGGCAGAAATACAAACGGAAAGGCAGAGAATTCTGCTTTTAGATACAACGAAAACACCTGTTGAAACAATAAGAGCAGGAGGACGCTATGATTTCATTGTTGAACATGATGTTAAGGAGCTTGGCGCACACACGTAAGTTATATACATCTTAGAGGTGGCATTTTTGACCCATTTATTTATGAGTGGATTGTTTTGGGTTGTGCTTTTTATCAAAAGGGTCATGAGTTAAACAGTTTGAAACGGTTAAAAGTGGCTGAAAAGGGAATGGTTCAAATGAGTGGTTGAAAGTCGCATGAAGTCATTTTTTTTATGCATACAACCTCCTCAACTGTTTTTATTCAGAGATTTAGATTCTTATTTTATAATAATGTTTTTGTAATTGTAACTGACATACTAATTACTCATAAAATATTCTTAAAAATGATCAAAAAAATGTTTGCGGATCAAACCAACCTGATTTTTCAGCCCACTTGTTTCTGCCTGTATTAATCTGTTGTGAACCATTACCCTATACGTCCATATCACTGCCTCTAATACCTAAGGTGATGCCATATTTGAAATTTCAAACATGTTTTGCCCTTATTTTATGATGCAATTGTATTTTAATCTCATCGTCTACCTTTGGTTCACAATCTTTAGTCTGGTCTGCACCGCGCAATATAGTGATGGTGATGCTGAGCGCAAATATCTCCCACAGTATTTCAAATTTATGGTTTCAAATCCACTTTCTGTCAGGACAAAGGTACCACTCTTAATTCCTAGAATATAGCCTATGAAAATGTTGATATTAAAATAGGTCATGCTCATAGTTTTGCTTGATCTGTGTAGTTTTTCAGACATTGATATGTTATTTGCTTTCTTTTACAGGTCCGTGTTGTGAAGGTAGGTTGACATTGTTTAAAAATACATGGGTGTAAGTCCTTCATCTGCCTATGCAAATGTTTTGCATTTCAAGCTCAGGTACACGTAGAGGTGGCAAAATGGGCCGATCCAGGTTGACCATTAACATCTTTTGTCCAATCCGTTTTTATAAAGAAATGTGTTGGATACTTCTACATTAATAATCTAATTATTTTAATAAAGCAATTTATTAGGTTGTATTGACTAATTATACACTTTGTGCAATTTTTACTCTTTCAACTCGTTTCCTTTTATTTATTCTTTTGATTGTAACCATTTGGTCCATTTGAAATAAAACATAGCTCGAATCGACCTGTTAATAAGTAAAGGATCGGTATTGACACCTCTAGTACCAAAAGAGATTTTGCTTCTTTTTTATCGTGTCATGTTGGTGGTTCTAAAATTTAAATTTTCATAAGATGAAATTTAGAAAGATGGTGTATTAAAGCTGAGGAACATATGCAAACGATTTCCATCCCCCAATGGGCATGTTTATGCATATGAGATACCATATCTATTTTCATTTTGGCAAATATGATTCAGCGACAAATAAACTTGCATTTACCAGGGATTACTTTTGTTTAGGTTTTTATTTTAAACTAAACTGATTAGTATTACTATCATTCGCATCCATGATCAAATCTTGTGTTCGTTTTATGTCATTTCCTTGTGATCATTTATTGCCTTCATCTCAGGAAACTACATACTTGGAGGCTTGTTTAGAAAATAATACAAAATCAAACCTGTACATGGACCAAGTGGATTTTGAGCCTGCTTCAAACCGGAGTGCAATATTACTAAAAGCCGACAGTCACCATTCTGAGAAGAGTGTTTCAACGAGGTTGCATAATTAATTTATTTTACAATATTGAGATTTTAGTTATCAAGTGAAGATTACTTTTTAAAGGTGGGTGGTAAGATGGATGATTATGGGGTAACCGGTCAAAACATGTCATTTTTAGTAGGGGTCGGGTTCACCAAAAACACTTTTTTGTCCAATTTTTTTTTTAATATAATTAGTGTGTTAAATATAATCACAAACTATAAATTATACAATGGTAATCTACTTTTTGAATGAAGCAATTAAGGATGTATGTGCTAAATGTGATGAATTTTCTTCCTCTTCTAATATTTAAAACAACCAACTCTTAACTTGTCACTATCTTCAACTTAAATTTTAATTTTAATCTGGATCATAACAGAGAGATATTCAGGCCTCCAATCCTGATTAAATTTGGAGGCGGAATTCACAACTATCTCTACCAGTTAAAATCCTTGTTGGATGGATCTGCGCCAACGAAATTTGAGGGGAGTAATGTTCTTGGCAAACTTCAGATAACATGGCGTACAAATTTGGGTGAACCTGGGCGCTTGCAAACACAACAGATCATTGGTAATGTAAGTGGACTTGCTTCAATATTATTATTAGTGTTATTATTATTATTATTATTACGAGCAAATTACAAATTACGTCCTTTAAGTATTACCTATATTTCAAAATACGTCCTTTAACTAAGGAAATTACAGAAAACGTCCTTTATGTTTAAAAAACCTTGCACGTTACGTCCTTTAGACTAACGGGCGTTAAATTTCACCGTTAAGTCAGGTCACGTGCCTTGCATGTGAGGGCGTTTTGGTCTTTTTACCCACAATTTCAGATACCTAGATCTAAGAATGGGTGGGCCTTTTACAAATTTAGGGTTTTAAATATATTTTTGTGGGTAAAAAGACCAAAACGCCCTCACATGCAAGGCACGTGACCTGACTTAAAGGTGAAACTTAACGCCCATTAGTCTAAAGGATGTAACGTGCTAGGTTTTTTAAACATAAAGGATGTTTTCTGTAATTTCCTTAGTTAAAGGACGTATTCTAAAATATGGGTAGTACTTAAAGGACGTAATTTGTAATTT